>OZ012735.1:480082321-480392321 GCA_963859935.3 Lathyrus sativus
CAAATCATTATATGGAGGAATAATTAAGGTACAAAAATAAGAAAAGTAATAAAGGCAGAGGGTATAAAGAAACAAAGAAACATTTCTGAAAACATGAAGAATATGAAAATATGTAATGACACTTAGAATGAAGTGAGGGAGGAAAATAGTGTGGGGCTGTGGCCACCACAAGCACATCTCAACCTCAAGCATGCAAATGAAATGCAGGAATAAAGAAAATAAAAGGTACACAAAATGACACGGCAAACATAAGGAGTTCCTTACGAAAAGGTTTTAATTTTTTAATATTTTAATTATGTAAAAAAAAATGTTTTAATTTTTTTAATATTTTAATTATATATATAAAAAAAGGTTTTAATTTTAAAATGGAATTACTTAGTTAAAAAAAATTTAAGTTTAAATTATAAAAAAAAATGTTAAGTTTAAATTATATATAAACAAAAATATTTTTGGGAACAAAAAGGTTTTTTTTGGAAAAAAATGTTTACGGGAACAAAAAAAAGGCTTTTTTTGGAAAAAAATGTTTACGGGAACAAAAAAAGGTTTTTTTTGGGAAAAAAATGTTTACGGGAAAAAAAAAAAGTTTTTTTTTTGGGAAAAAAATGTTTTGATAAAAAAAAATAACAATAGAATTGCAAATGCAAACAGACAATTAATGGACATGCAAACAATCCTATACGACACAATCATGGTTCATACATATCAAAATCTACGGATCTAAACAACAATGAAGGTTAACATGGCAAGGATGCAAATAAATATGAAAAATGCAAAGGATTTAGTAATTTAACGGACCTAAACACATTAACATGGCAAAATATGCACATAAACATGAAAAGGCAAAAGGTTTAGTAATTTAACCTACGAAGCGGAGGTTTGCTTCGGTAAATGTGAAAAAGGTTTGAATAAGGGAACACTGGAGAGCTCCAATCCTTCTAACGAGTTGTGGGAACGACCGCCTTTCTTCTCTGGGGATCTCCTTTGTTTCTCCCTCTCTCCCCTCTTTTCTGAAGAAAACCTTCTGACCCCTCTTAGGTTTTTTTCATTCTCTCCTTTTCCAACAAGGCAACACATGTATATATAGGGAACAAATTAGGGTTAACACCAAATTGTCAATAATGTCCCTAAAGCCCATTTTAAAGCCCAAACTAAATAATTAGTTAAGAAAAAAATAAAATTTAAATAATTTAAAATAATTAAAATAAACTTAAAATAAAAACTAATAATCCTATTGATTCCTAAAATCAAAAATATTATAAAAAGAACAAAATTTTTCCCAATATTTTTTATTTTATGATTTTTTGGATAATTTTATGAATAATTTAGAAAAAAGTGAAAAAAAAATAAATAAATAATATTTTAAAAAATGATTTAATTAAAATACGAAAATAATAATTAAATAATAATAAAAAACTATTTTTGTTATTTTTTTAATGAAAGATAGAAAAATTTAGAGTAAAAATAATAAAGAACAAAAAAAGTGACAAAGGTGAGATTTAATTTTTAAAATAGTTAGAAAAAAAAAGATTTAATTTTAAAAAAGAATTTAGAGGAAAAAAAGATTTAATTTTAAAAAGAAGTTAGAGAAAAAAAGATTTAATTTTAAAAAAGTTAGAAAAAAAAAATTTAATTTTAAAAAGTTAGAAAAAAAAAGATTTAAAGTTAGAAAACAAGATTTAGCTTTAAAAATAGTTAGAAAAAAAAAGATTTAATTTTAAAAAAGATAGAAAAAGATTTAACTTTAAAGAGGAGTTAGAAAAAGATTTAAAAAAAAGTTAGAAAAAAGATTTAATTTTTTTAAAAAAGTTAGAAAAAAAGATTTAACTTTATAAAAGTTAGAAAAAAGATTTAATTTTAAAAAGAAGTTAGAAAAAAAGATTTAGTTTTTAAAAAAAGTTAGAAAAAAAAAATATTTAACTTTTAAAAAAGTTAGAAGAAAAGATTTAGTTTTAAAAAAAGTTAGAAAAAAATATTTAACTTTAAAAAAAGGATTTAGCTTTAAAAGGTTAGAAAAAAGATTTAATTTTAAAAAGTTAGAAAAAAAGATTTAATTTTAAAAAAAAGTATTAGATTTTTATTTAAAAAAAGTATTAGATTTTTATTTTAAAAAAAAAAAGTATTAGAATTTGATTAAAAAAAAAGTGTTAGAAATTAATTTAAAAAAGGTTATGAAAAATTTACTCTTTAAAGAAAAGAAAAAAAAAGTTAAATTTTAATCTAAATCCTAAAAGTTAGTAAGAAGAGCTTAAAATGACTTAAATAAATAAACTAAATAGAAAAAAAAAGTTAATAAAAAACATTAGTAAAGTTATAAAAAAGGTTAATTAAATTATTATTAGTTAAAAAAAACAAGATTTAAAAAAAAGGTTAATTTATTAAGTTAATAAGAATTTAAAATAAAAATAAAAAAGAAGGTAAAATTTGGGGTATTACAAGTTGGTTTTGCTGGTTTTGTTGTTTGTGGTTCTGATGGAGGAATGTCAAATGATTGTTGTGGTGCAGATTTTGTTTGACAGGATTCTGGGAGTTTGGGAGGTATTGGTTTAGAGGGAACATAATCAGTTGGAATTTGTGATTCAGAAACTTTTAGTTATTCAGGTTGATCAGATGTAATGGGTTTTGTTGGTGGTTCAGAGGAATGAGATGGAAAAGAAGTGGTTTGAGTTTGAGAAGGAGGGGGTTCAGTAATAGAGCTAACTGTTGATAATTCTATTGCAATTTCAGAAATAGTAGTTAAGGATTTTTTAGTACCTCTTATCTTGATGCGTTTGAGAGGTGCAGAAGGAGCTTCTCCAGAAGCTTTTCTTTTCATCATCTTCTGTGGTTTTTCAGCAGTTTTCTGTTTCTTCTGATCAGCAGTTTCTTCCACCTCTATCTGTCTTCTTTTCCTCATATTCTCCTCATAAACATCTGGGATTGGTTCTCTTGCACGTAGCAGAATATCAACAGGTACAGGTGTTCCATCTGCCTTGCACATCTGAATGTACTAAAGAATTACGTCTCTAGGTTCCTCAGCACCAAAAATAGGAACGTCTTTTATTGGAATCCTCCTTTGACTGACTTCAGCAATATTCAGCTTAGTAGGAGCAGTTGTGAGTTCATCCATAACTCTCAGCCTTTGGAGACTCTTCCCATTCAAAGGTTTTCCTATAATTGAAGCAAGTTCTTCTTTCACTTCAGCTTCATACAGGTGAGCTACCAGACCATTCTCAGTCAGAATGTCTGAGATTAATCTTCCAAAAGGGATCCAAGTTCTGATCTTCTGACCCTTAGTCTTGACAGATTCTCTGGATGCATTAATGTGATTCCACAGATGCATGAAAAGAATGTGTGGTAGATCCACTTTAGTACTCTGACCCAAGCAGTACATGAAGTAAATTTGTTCATTGTTACCATAGTCAGAAGAGTTTGTGCATTTTCTGTGGTTTATACAACCCAAAAAAATCTTGGCCCAGATCTTGTATTCAGGTTTCAGATCCTTGAACTTGTTGGAAGCTTGTCCAGATGAAATTACTTCAGCATAAACTACATCCATGTCAACACGCCCAGCTGGCAAATGAGAAACTCCATCAGTTTCTTCATACCCAATGAGTTTTCTGATCAAATCTTCAGTTATTATAATCTCTTTTCCCAGAACTGAAGAGATTATGAACGTGGGGTAAACAGATGCGTGAATCCAGAATTCTTTCACTAAATGTGGATAAACTGGTCCAAACAATCTATCAAAGTACTTCACCCAGCCTTGAGCATTAATGATAGGACGCAAATCAAAACCATTATCAGCCAAGGAGTCAAATTCCACCATTGATTCACATAAGACTTCAAGCTTATCAACTGGTGTTAAAAGAGTTCTCACTGGTTCCTTAAAAGGGACAACACCCATGTTTGATGAAGAAACTGCAGCCATTGTAGATTGGAATTGAGCTGAGGTTGAAGATGAAGTAGCCATTGTTGAAGATGTTGAAGAAATGGGTTTACGAACAGATTTGGGTTTTGGGTTAAGATGAAGGCAAAAGAACAAGCAGAAATGCATAAAAGTGTTTGTGAGAGTGAAAAGTGTGAAGTGTTGAGATTTGTGGAATTTATAGAAGAAATTTAGGGCACACAAAAGGTCACACGTTCAACACGTACACAATTAGCAATTAATGGAATTTAATAAAAATAATTTAATCATTTTAAACCATTAATGATTCTAACAATCAGAGGGAAAATCAAGAACCCAACTATTCAAACATTACCTCAAACGTCTTTTCAGTATTGTGCACTCCATCTTTTCAGATTCTGAGTTACACGTGTTTGCTTGCATGTGCTTCTGAAAACTCTTTGAGAAATGAAACGTTAGCCAACGTTCAGATCCTCTGAGATTGGTTAGTTCAGATACACAAAAAAATAATAATTCAAGAAATTAAATAAAAGACAGATGAAATACTTTAGAGTTTAAACATTTTGCATCTGAGAAAGTTGCTTCTGATAAATATTATTCTGGAAAAAATTCCATACCAATATTTTTCAGAATAAACTTAAACCTATCTTCAGCAAGGGGTTTTGTGAAAATATCAGCCCATTGATGATCTGTATCAACAAAGTCTGAATTTATAATACCCTTCTGAACATAGTCTCTGATGAAGTGATGTTTAATTTCTATATGCTTAGCTTTAGAGTGTAAAATTGGATTTTTAGATAAGCATATAGCAGAAGTATTATCACAAAATATAGAAATATTACTCTCAAAGATCTGATAGTCTTCTAGCTGACTTTTCATCCAGAGCATCTGTGTGCTACATCCAGCAGAAGCAATATATTCAGCTTCTGTAGTTGATAGAGCAATTGTAGGTTGTTTCTTGCTGTACCAGGAGATTAAATTTCTTCCCAGAAATTGACAACTTCCAGAAGTACTTTTTCTTTCAACTCTGTCTCCAGCGTAATCAGCATCACAGAATCCAACTAATTTAAATTCATCAGATTTTCTGTAACACAAACCCACATTAGAAGTACCTTTCAGATACCTTAGAATCCTCTTAACACCTGTTAAGTGTGATTCTTTAGGATCTGATTGGAATCTTGCACACAAGCATACACTGAATAAAATGTCAGGTCTAGAAGCAGTTTAGTAGAGAAGAGATCCAATCATACCTCTGTAGAGTTTCTGATCTACTTTCTTACTTACCTCTTCCTTACCAAGAGTGTTTGTTGGATGCATTGGAGTCTTTGCTAACTTACTATCAGTCATGTTGAAATTCTTCAGAAGCTCTTTTACATATTTAGTCTGATGAATGTAAGTGCAATCTGGAGTCTGGTTGACTTGAATTCCCAGAAAGAATCTCAATTCTCCCATCATGCTCATCTCAAATTCAGCATGCATACATTGAGCAAGCTCCTTTCCCAGCGTAACATTTGTAGATCCAAATATAATATCATCTACATATATTTGACAAATTAACAGATCTTTCTTAAATGTTTTACAGATGAGAGTTGTGTTCACTTTGCCTCTGATAAAATTTTTCTCTAGAAGAAAATTGCTTAATCTCTCATACCAAGCTCTGGGAGCTTGTTTTAAGCCATAAAGAGATTTCTTAAGTTTAAAAACATGTTCTGAAAATTTATCACTTTCAAAACCAGGAGGTTGGTGAACATAGACTTCCTCTTCTATAATCCCATTTAAGAAGGCACTCTTAACATCCATCTGATATAGAGTGATGTTATTTTGTGCAGCAAAAGAAATGAGTAAACGAATAGACTCTAACCTGGCCACATGAGCATAAGTCTCTGTGTAATCAATTCCTTCTTGCTGGTTATAACTTTAGCAACAAGCCTTGCTTTGTTTCTTTCAACTTCTCCTTTTTCATTCAACTTGTTTCTGAAGACCCATTTAGTTCCAATTATATTGAATCCTTTTGATCTTAGAACCAAATCCCAAACGTCATTTCTTGTGAATTGATTGAGCTCTTCTTGCATGGCAATTATCTAGTCATTGTCTTGCAGAGCTTCATCCACAGAAGTTGGTTCAATAACTGACACCAAACCAAATAATGACGCTTCAGATGATCTGAGGTAGGATCTTGTTCTTATAGGGTCATCCTTCTTTCCAATGATCACATCCTCTGGGTGAGAGGCCTTGATTCTGGAAGATGATCCTCTAACATTTGATTCTTCAGAAATATTCAAGTTGTTCATTTGAGAATCTAAAGGATTTGCATCTGGTGTTGCTTCTGGCTCTTTCACTTGAACCTTTTCTACCTCTGAGCCTTCAGAGTCTGTGAGAATTACTTCTCTATCTGCAGAATTTTCAAACTGCTTTGGCTTTTGAATGCCAAGCTTATCATCAAATCTAACATGTATAGATTCCTCCACAATCTGTGTTTCAGTATTGTATACTCTGTAGCCTTTAGAGCGTTCAGAATACCCAAGCATGAAACACTTCTGTGCTTTAGAATCAAACTTGTTTAGACTCTCTTTAGTGTTCAACATATAACATATACATCCAAAAGGATGAAAATAAGAAATGTTGGGTTTTCTGTTCCTCCATAATTCATAGGGAGTCTTTTCTAGAAGAGGTCTTACAGACACTCTATTCTGAATATAACAAGCTGTGTTTATTGCTTCTGCCCAAAAATGCTTTACCAGATTAGTCTCGTTGATCATGGTTCTGGCCATTTCTTGCAAAGTTCTATTTTTCCTCTCTACAAAACTCCATTCTGTTGTGGAGTTCTAGGACAGGAGAAATCATAAGCAATGCCATTTTCATTAAAATATTTTTCAAAATATTTGTTTTCAAATTCTCCACCATGATCACTTCTGACTTTAACAATTTTAAAACCTTTTTCATTCTGGACTTGTTTGCAGAAGTCAAAGAACACAAAATGTGACTCATCCTTGTGTTTTAGGAATTTCACCTATGTCCATCTGCTATAGTCATCAACAATGACTAATCCATACTTCTTGCCTCTGATGGATGCAGATTTCACTGGTCCAAACAGATCGATGTGAAGTAACTCTAATGGTCTTGAAGTTGAAACAACATTTTTAGTTTTAAAAGAAAATTTTGAAAATTTTCCTTTTTGACATGCTTCACAAAGAGCATCTGAGTTGAACTTCAGCTTAGGAAGTCCTCTGACCAGATTGAGTTTATTAATCCGAGATATACGTCTCATATTAATATGCCCCAATCTTCTGTGCCAGACCCATTGCTCATCATTAACAGACATAAGGCATTTTACATTTTGAACCTTAAGTTCTGAAAGATTGATTTTGTAAATGTTGTTCTTCCTCTTTCCATTAAATAGGATTGAGCCATCCTTCTGACTAACAGCCTTGCAACATTTTTGATTAAAGATTAGGTCATAACCATTGTCACTTAATTGACTTATGGACAATATATTATGTTTTAATCCTTCTACAAATAAAACATTAGATATAGAGGGAAGGTTACCATTTCCAATAGTACCAGAGCGAATAATCTTGCCCTTCTGATTCCCTCCAAACTTGACGTCTCCTCCAGATTTAAGCTCCAAGCTTTGGAACATAAACCTTTCTCCCGTCATGTGACGTGAGCAGCCAGAGTCCAGGTACCATGAATTGTGTCTTGACTTTGCTGCTAAATACATCTGCAACAGGTATTATCTTATCCTTAGGTACCCAGATCTTTTTGGGTTCTTTTGGGTTAGTTGCCTTAAAAGTTTGTCTGAACTTCTGTCTTTTTACAACATGTTTGTTTTGACTAACTTTTGGTTTAAACACAGGAACATTCTGATCAGAACGTGTGTGTTTAATAGTATTCAGATGACCAAACTTAAAATGAGAATATAATGGAGTCTTCTTAATGATAAGTTTATCAACAGGTATTGGATTTAAATCCTTTCTAGAGGAAGATTCATATCCAATTTCTTTCCTGTTGTTTCTGCTAACTCCATAGATCATTGAAGCCATCTTGCTTCTATCCATGCTTTTAGCCAGAAACCTCTGAAAACTATAGTCATATTCTTCTAAAATATTTTTGTATTTTGACTTAGTTTCAGATTCAGAGTCTTGTTGAGCTTTTTCAAAATTGTTTTTCATTTTCAAATTGTTTTCTTTGAGCTCAACAACTTCTGACTTTAACAGACTATTCTCAGATTCAAGATTGCATTTAAGCTTCTTCTACAACTTAGTCAGATCCTTCTAAAAAGTGAAGTACTTATGCTCAATAACCTAAGTAGTATAACACAAGAAATCTTTGAAAATCAAGTTGAAAATATTTAATTAAGTATAAAAATTAATACAATTAACAAGTAGTAACTGACAATGTACAATATTCAACCTTAAATGAGGGCATGGAAATTACTAATTGTAATTTGTTCTTCAAGAGATTAAGGAATTTCCTAGGAATATGTATTAGCTTGCAATGGATCTAATAGATTCAATATGTAACAGCCCAATTTTCAGTAATTAATTATTGGTACTAATTAATTGGTTTAAGTGGTTTATTTGATTTAAAGGAATCATTGTATTTATTTAAATTATATGAGTTAAGGGATTTAACCGATGTATTATATTTGGTAGAATAATGTGGATTTACCAGATATTTTCTAATTAATGTCAAGATGAGATATTTTGTGAGAAAGGATTTGGTAGATATTATGAGAAAAGAAATATAATAGAAAGAAAAATCAAATGGAAAGTATATAAAGGAAAATAGATGGAAAAGAAAACATAAGGGAAAGAAAGAGAAAGAGAAGAGAAAGAAAGAAAGAGGAGAAAAGAGAAGAGAAGAGGGAAAAGCTTGGAAAGCTCAAGGATCCGCTTCAAGCTTCGATTAAACGAAGGTAAGGGTGAGAAACATTGTTATTTAATCCATGTGCATGATTATGTATGTGTGGGTTTGGTTTGTTGTGAGTTTCCACCATTTTTCAAGTTAGGGCAAAATGGATTTAATCGGTAGAATCGTAGTTTAATTGGTTAGAAACTGAAAATAATGCCATAGAATAGTCGGGTAATGTGGGGTTAAGATTACTGGAACTGGTTTGGTTAGAATCGGTCGATTTTTGGGAGGGTAGAAGTTTTGGGACAGAATGAGGGTTCTGATATCGCAGGTTCGCTGGCTCTCGCCAGGCGAGTGAAGGCGAAGCTTCGCCAGGCGAAGCCCAGCGAATAGTTGGCGAATAATTCAAGAAAAACTCCCAGTGGTCTTCGCTGGCAAGTTCGCCAGGCGAAGGTAAGTGACGAAGGTTCGCCAGGCGAGTACATCAGTGAAGGGTAGCGAATCAAGTCAGTAGCTACTGACTTTTGTTCGCTGGCGAGTTCGCCATGCGAAGGTGTCGCTACCGCGAAAATAAGGTGCCGGCAAAACAGAAGAGTCGCCACCTTTCGTTATTTATCCCTCGGAACGGGAAAGGAAACGATCGGAAAAACCTGACGAAAAGGTATAAGACAAGGTCATCGCAACCGTTGTCTGGGTTCGGGAGTCGGTTACGCAAGGGGAAGGTATTAGCACCCCTCACGTCCGTCGTACTCGATGGGATCCATGCTTGTTGTGTTTATATGACAGGTTGGGGGAAGGTGACTCGGCAAAGCGTCGCACTTTATGCCTACGTATTCTCATCAGAGAATGAGAAATCAGAGTCTACGTAGTTCGCCTAACTAAGGGTAACAGAAGGGGGAAGGTGGCTCGTCAATACATCAGTATTGTGCCTACTTACTATCAACAGGTATGAGAGATCAGAGCTCACGTAGTTCGGGATAATACGGATTACGGGGATTCAAATTCATCTATTTTATCGAGTAGGGTTAACAAACAGTTCCAGCAGTTTGGCATACGCAGCTCGACCCTTGGAGACTTAAGCGTTACCGTTTGCGGTAGAACTGGGGGTTAACGACACTCTTTTCTTCAGAAAAGCTTCCTTTGACTTATGGGCCCACGGGGCAAAAGGTTTGAAGTTTGTTTTCTATCTTTTACGGAAGAACTATTTTTTATTGTCGTTTGCAACTAGTATCGCACTAGAGACTATGACCTGAGAATGAATGCGTCGCATGTCACCCAAAGGGTGCCATACTAAACATCCAGACTGTTGGAAAGAAGCTCTCCAACAATCCTTTCTCAGATAGCTTAAGGCTCGTAACGTACGACGTCAGTTAACCTTTATTACTGTATTTTAATTTGTTTTGAGATGAGAAGAGAGCAGGCTCAACTAAAGGGAGACTATCAAGTCCTAATGTTGTCATGCCAAGGATTCATCCTATGGTTGAGGTTTGAAACAGGGAACTCCTAGAAGTTATCATGCATAGGTTTCAACCTAAAGTTCTAATCATCACTTCCTTATCAAAGGAAGTGAGATTCCTAGGGGATCATGTCAATGATAAACAAAAACAGATAAAGCATCAGCTGAAACAGTAAACAGTAAACAACTGTAAAATGCATGCAATGCAAGTGAGGGAGGAAATGTGTGTGGGGCATCAGCCTCCACAAGGTCATCTCAACCTCAAGCCAGATATGAATAACTGTAATCATACAGAGGAAATGGAATAAAGTTCCATCAAGCAAAATATCAGTGACTGCAATCATACAGAGGAAATGAAATGCTATCAAGCAAACACAAACCACATGGGCAAGGGAGCTGGGCTCTACCGAATACCCGCAAGCAAAGCCATACAGTAAAAATACAAGCAGAGGGAGCAACTCAACCTCTAGTGCAGTCATGCTCCTAGCTTACATCAGTCTAGATATGGACTTATTCTAATGCATCAAGCAAATCAAACAAGCCACATCAATACAAAAAAGAAAACATACAAGAAAGGAAAGCAGATCAACCACTCCCACAGCTTCACATCAAAGCAATCTTCTGACAGCAGTTCAGTCTTCAGACTTCAATCACCCTTCAAGGCTATCATCCTCAATAACAAGTATCAACTTGCTCCTCCAAGGTTTCAACCCATCAAACATAAGTATCAACTTATTCTCTCTTCCTCAAGCCTCAGCTTTACAGTAAATCCCACCTTCAGGCTTTACTCCTAACTACAAGTATCAACTTGATTCCTTCAGGCTCTCAATGTATCAATGTAAGTGTCAACTTATCCTTTATTCTTCAATCCTCAGCTTTTCACTCAATCTCAATTGGATCTTCTTCACAAGTATCACCTTGGTCTTCAAGCTTCAGCTCTCTTTGCTTTACCAGTATCAACTTGGTCTTCTTCCCCTACAAGCTTCAGCTCCTCAGAGTAATCTTCAACCACAAAGAAGTATCAACTTCATCCTTCAATATTCATCAAGCAAGGAACTCCATCCTCTAACAAGGGAGAAAGATTCATCTATCAAGAGCAAAGTTTGGATGATTGGTAGCAGAGTGAAGACCAAAGGTCACCACTAAGCATCCTATCATCAGAGAAAGGGACCCTCAAAGGTTCTACCAATTTGCAAAGAGCCACACATCCTACCAAAGGATGGATGAGGCCTTTACAAAGGGACCTTTCATCATAGGGAATAATGGAAGTGATCAACATCATCCATGTTTATGAAGGAAGAGAACTATCCAGAAGCTCTGCCTACAAAACCCTAATCTTAACATAATCAAAACTACACCACAAGAAGGGAAGATCTTCACATCCAAGCCTCTTCAAGCAATCCAATGCACCTTCAACTTGCCTCCATCATCATCCAAGAACAAGCAAAGCACAACCCTAATCTAAGGGAACTAAAGAAGTTAATCTAGTTGAGTTAGTGCCTTAGAATCATCTAAAACTAGCACCTAAACTAAAATCAATCAAAAATAGTAAACTATCTTATAAATTTCTACAAAAATTCCTAAGGGATCCTAATTCAATTAAGAATTCCTCATACAAAAACCAGGGACTAAATCATCTATTAAGTTCTAAAATTAAATCCTAATCCAAAGGTATCAACCATAAACCCTAAAAATGGAGCTTCTAAAGGTTTCAACCTAAACTACCACTTATGTTCATCACAAAAATGTGATAAAAATCTATGGGGAGCATGCATATCTATGATAACTACTCACAAAAAATCAGGATCAAAATCATCATCACATGATCACACAAAATTCCACAAAATCAAGTATTAAACATGACTATTTTAATATCAATTAAAATGTGAAAATTCCCATAAAATCCGAAAATGCATGAAATAAAAATATTTTTTATCTAAAAAATACTAGACCCTATCATGAATCTAATTAAAAAAGAATGGGGTTAATTGGATCATTTTTCCATTTTTTATGATTTAATCAAAAACCATGAATAAAGTGAAAAATAATATGAAAATCCAAAGAAAATAATAAATGCACGGTGCAGATAGAAAACAAAATCAATTCACTTCATGGATTGGGCCATCAAGGGGGTGCAAGTATCAGTTATATCCTTAAGCCCAAAAACACAACAAAATGAAACGATGCGTTTCATTAAAGTTCAGATCCTTCACAAATTGAAACACACGCGTGGCCGTTGGATCTTCCTCTGGTCAAAGGTCTCAGCCCCATCCAAGGGCTCTAAAGTCATCTTCTTCGTTTGAATCTCTGAACCTCGCGCGCAGCCACGGCCACCGCCGGTGGTGCTCCGATCATTGTCCCCAACCCTAACTCTCTCCACAGGCCTCCATTCCAAGAGGTCTCTACATGAAACTCACTCCAATTTACACAAGGAATCTTCCTATGCCATTTAATCATGCTAACAGTTCAAGAATCCAAGAATAACAATCTCAACAGAAAATTCCATGAACCCTAATTGGTCACTAATCTCCAAATTGATGATCCAGAAATCTTCCTACACCATCCTACTATGCATCTACCATAACAATTCATCTTAATTCTACCTAATTTAAGCCATAGCACACGAGTTGCATACCTGGTAAATTTGAACGAACAGAAGGGTTGAATCTTCAACTCAGCCTTCAAGAACTTGCAGAATCCTTCACTGAATCATAATCAATCTTCTGTATGCAAAGAAAAGAGTTGAATCTTCTTGAATTATCAAATCTGATTCTGAGTTGTAAGCTTCACTCTCCAATGGCTACTTCACGATTCTTCCACCACAGTGCCTTGAATTTGATCTGGAATTGATCACCAATCTCTGAGCAAGCTATTGAGATCAATTTCTTGGACTGAGATGGCCTCTAACCTTGTAACCGATTTGGATTTGCAATGAGGAAGTTCAAAGTGCAAGCTCAGTTTTCTCTCTCAATCATCACCAAAAAATGATCTGAACTACTTCTATTCCATATATAGAGTGTGCAGGGATGATCTAGAACCCTCTAGATCCTTCCAATGAGAAGATCAATCTCTCATGACATGAGAAGTTCACTTGAATTCTCATGATATGCCATTGTATGCACAACTTCTGTTAACAGCTTGAAACCAATCTCAATTCCTTCCAATTTCTCCCCTCATGACATTTTGGAAGTTTTTGGCTTGCAAGGGATCTTGATCATGCCTTGAATTTGAGTTTTGCACATGTTACTTATAATGTAAGTAACTACTTTTCAAAGCAAGTCCACAAACTAGACCTCAATTCAAAAATGTGGCTAAACCAATGTTCTTAAAATGCTTTTTAGAGTCAAAATGACCTATTACATGCCTTGGTTTGGATGTGTAGATCAAAAGTATCAATTTCCAACTTTGGTTCATTTAACCTATACCCTTATTTTAGGTCATTTTTGTAACTTTGAGCTACAAGCATTTCCAACATCTCATGAGCTCTTTACTAGCCTTAAAACATCATTTTAAACAAGTTTGATGTTGAACATTTTCTCATTTGAAGCTTGGAAATAGGAGTTATGGCCTTATGGTTGAAATGACCTATAATCTCCAAATGACCAAAATACCCTTGACTTGTCAAAGCCATAACTTGAGTTCTACAAATACTATCAAGGACTTCTAGTACTCTCTAGAAATCTAAGAGGATAAGGGACAACATTCATGTTGACCAAAAGTTCATAGGAATCATCCTTCTAGGGTAAAAGTTTCATGCAAGTTGGGCAACTTTCAAGCTCCCAAATTCACATACCTCAGATGACCTGTAATTTGTCAAAGTCATAACTTGAGTTCTACAAATCCTATCAAGGAATTCTAGAACTCAAATTAAAGCTAAGATCAAGCTCTACAACATCCATGTTGGAGGTAAGATGAGATGACAATCACATCTTGAGCTAAACTGCCTTGAAGATAGGGGTCAAACTAGGGGATTTTACACTGTCAAGTCTTAGAAACCCTGGCTTGAAACTTCTCAAACTCTTCAATCATGATGAGTTGACCTTGGAATCATCCTTATAACATCTCAATGCATCAATCCATGATCACATGGCTCTTGAATTAGGTCTCAACCTTGTTCAAATTATCAGTTGACTTAGGGTTGACCCAGTCAAACCCTAATTGCACCACTCATGGCTGAGTCTTCTTAATCTTGCACAATGACCTGTCTAGGCCTCAAAGTGATCTTCAACACTTCTCATGAGCTCTCTCAAGACCTCAAGTCCATCTTCATGGATTCAGAATCATCTGATGACTTCTCACAACTCTCAAGTTAGGAGACACACACTTGGTTTCAATCACTCTCTCTGAGGATCGTTTAACTTCTCTGACAAGGATATCAACCCTTGAACACCTGAATAACCTTCTTAGCTAGCTTCAAACTCTTGTGTAGATCTTGATTGGTAATCATACCTCTTGATCTCCTGCATACATGTCAATGAAATGGAAATGATAATGCTAATGTGAATGAAATGAAACATAAGCTAGGTAAGGAAAAGTTGGTCAAATTTTGGGGTACAACAGCTGCCCCTATTCAAACGGCTTGAACCTGACTGGGTGAGAAGCGAACGGCTCTCAACCAATCTAGGTAAAAGACGGTTGAATACCAACAAACCCGAAAATTTGCCAACTGCACAAGTACTTGGTACTCTGATGGGAACAAATATTTGAAAATTGAAATATTAGCTGCACGACAACTAGCTGGGGGATTGGTCACACGGTAACCGGTAATACATGGTCGATCATGCCGTCAGGCATCAGGATTCCTCGGGACTCATCGTGCCATCGGGCATTCAAATAAATTTTTTTGGGCATCAGCCGAACTTCATCACTAAGTCGGGAATAGAATTCCCAGTCAATCATGACCCAATTGGGGATATCCAAACTTCTGCCATCGGGCACTCCACATCGGCTGAGAGAACTGCTTCGTCAATACGGTTAGACTTCAATCATCAAGTCTTCGAGGGAAGTTTCAACTTCGCTGTTCGGAAACCTGCTGGGGATGACACATATCCGCTGGGAATTCTGGAGAACTATCAAGTAACACTGCTTCGGGGATTCAGGAATCATCCTGAATAAACTCTGTTGAGGACTTCAAGAATCATCTTGGACAAATAATTCCGCCGGGAACTTCAAGAATCGTCCTGAACCAATAACTCCGCGGGAGATTTCAAGAATCATCCTGAGCAAACACTCTGCCGGGGATTTCAGGAATCATCCTGAGCGGCTCTCTCTGGCGACTTTACTGGGGATTTTAAGAATCATCTTAAACGAGCGCCTTCGCTGGAGAATTCAAGAATCATCTCGGGCAAACGACTTTTGCTGGGGGATTCAAGAATCATCTTGAGCAAGCAACTCTGCGGAGGAACACCTGCAAAACAAGAACGGTAACGACCTAGCTCATGTTTCGTATGCGTATGCTTTGATAATGGCGCAATGCTCCACACGGTGGAAATGCTACGCGTTTTTAGGGTAAATGTTATGCAATCATGCAAAATGCTACGACCCCATCAGCAAAATAAATGCAGAAGGGAGAATTCTCCTGTCAAGGAGAAAGGACCACTCTGGTGGAGGAAGGACTCATCCTGCTGAGGAGAAGAAGTCACACCAATCTCAATTGGATTCCGTTTGGGGAACGAACTTCAGTCAACTGCCGCAGGGGAATAAAGCTCTACGAGAACCTGGACCTGCTGAGGAAAGTGATGTCAATCGCAGAAATAAACTGTGCGGCATTCGCAGCCAAACCTTCCCGGAGGTAATGACTCCGATGGGGAAATACAGCATCAGCTATTCAACACTCTCCTTGGGGAAAACCAATCATGGCCTAAACGGATCCCAAGGACTCGGCTCTCTTGGGGAACTGCAAACTCGGCTGGGGAAGAAGGAATCACCCTGCTTACTGGGGAGAGTACGACTCTGTGGGGATTTCAATTCTTCTGGAGACTTCAGTCTGGAACTATCAATCGCTGCACACTTCAGTATATGACTCAGCTGAGGAGAGGGTGATCCTTCAGGATGCATCCTATAGGGGAGAGAATCTTCTCTTCCTGGGGAGACATATCAATGCTTTACGATCTCATGTTCAGACTCTGAGGGGAGAGGCTGCTGAACTTTGCTGGAGAAGAAGGAATCATCCTGCTTGGGGACGCATATGGCGTACTACCTGGTATATGCTACACCTGCAACAACACAAACAAACAGACAAGACACCCCTCTCAAAGGGACCTATCAAGGTTATTATCTTGTGACAATGTTCGAGTAATTCATTGTTTCAACAATCAGTGGCCTAGGCCAGTAAGTTTATGTATGCGCATTTTATCAAAAACATCGGCGTTCTTTTTCGTAAACAAAACAGATAAATGCTAAACAAACAAACATAATTGCTGAATAGTATACATTTTATTGATAACGGACCCCTGAATGGGTAAAAATGTTTTACAACAGAGGCAAGCTCCTGGAATGAGGAAGCCGCGCAAATATAAAAACATAAATATACATCAGTATATACACATGTCGGCAACGAGGCGTAGACGAACACCATGAGTTGATCCCTCTATGACCCACTCGACTTCCATACTTCTCCGACGCTTCAGCTTCAGAAGAGATTGATTCAGATAAACGGCCCTCAGGTCTTCCAAACCACTAAACAATGAAAGTCCACATGCGAAACGCAGTCATTTGCTTTTTCGAATCCCTAACTTTTGCCTGAATCGCCCTTTCGGGTTTTCGATTCACCGGGATACCCTTTTTTTTGCCAAATTCGCCCATCCGGGTTTTCGACTTTGCGGGTGTACATTCTTTTCTTTTATATCCCTAATTTTTGCCCGAACCTTTTTCCTTTTTTATGGTTCGCCGGGATGCCCCATTTTTGCCTGGATATTCTTTTTCTTTCCAGCGGGTCATTTTTAAGCAAAGTATTTTTTAACTGCGTCCGCGTTCACTGGGGATGCAAAATCTTCACCGTCCATCGTGGACAACAACAAGGCTCCTCCCGAAAAGACTTTGCTGACAATGTACGGACCTTCGTAATTAGGAGTCCACTTGCTCCGGTGATCGGAGTGTGGAGGAAGAATCTTCTTTAGGACGAGATCACCCGTCTGAAAGCTTCTAGGACGCACCTTCTTATCGTAAGCTTTCTTCATTCGGCTTTGGTACAGACGACCATACGCAATCGATGCTAACCTCTTCTCGTCCATCAGGCTGAGTTGGTTTAGTCGGTTCTTAATCCATTTTGCCTCGTCGAGTTTCACATCAACCAAAACTCGCAAAGAAGGGATCTCCACTTCTAACGGTAGGACAACTTCCATGCCGTATACTAAGGAGAAAGGAGTTGCCCTGGTTGATGTACGTATCGTCGTACGATAACCGTGCAGTGCAAACGGCAGCATCTCATGCCAGTCTTTATAGGTCACAACCATCTTCTGTACAATCTTCTTAATGTTCTTATTGGCCGCTTCAACGGCGCCATTCATCTTCGGCCGGTAAGGAGATGAGTTGTGGTGTTCAATCTTGAAACTCTGGCACAGCTCCTTCATCATCTCGTTATTCAGGTTCGAACCATTATCAGTAATGATCCGCTCGGGAATTCCGTAACGACAGATGATGTCCCTCTTTATGAATTTAGCCACCACCTGCTTGGTCACATTAGCATATGAGGCTACCTCCACCCACTTGGTGAAGTAGACGATAGCTACTAGAATGAAGCGATGACCGTTAGATGCAGTGGGCTCGATCTTGCTTATCATGTCGATGCCCCACATGGAGAACGGCCACGGGGAGGACATGACATTTAACAGGCACGGGGGCACATGAACTTTATCAGCATAAATCTGGCATTTATGACATCTCTTCACGAACTTAAAGCAATCCGATTCCATCATCAGCCAGTAGTATCCTGCTCTCAGGATCTTTCTCGTCATAGCATGCCCGCCGGTGTGCGTACCAAATGTGCCTTCACGGACTTCTTCCATGAGCATACTCGCTTCTTTCTCATCTACACATCTGAGTAGCACGAGATTATGGTTTCTTTTATACAAAACTCCATCAGGATTGAGATAAAAATTTCCAGACAGACTCCTCAGAGTCTTCTTATCCTGGGTTGACGCTCCCTCAGGATACTCCTTAGTCATAAGGAACGTCTGGATGTCATGGAACCATGGCTTGCCGTCGGAGGCTTCCTCGATCGCAAAGACGAATGCAGGTCTATCAAGACGAGAAAGGACAATTCTTGGAGCTTCATTCCAAAAATTGACTTTATACATCGAAGCCAACGTGGCTAAGGCATCAGCCATCTGATTTTCTGCTCTGGGAACATGATGGAGTTCCACTCGATCAAAGAACGGAAGCAGCCTTCTGGCATAGTTCATGTACGGCACCAAATTCGATTGACGAGTCTCCCACTCCCCTTTAATCTGGTTAATCACAAGAGCTGAGTCAACATATACGTCTAGGTTCTTGATTCTCAAATCAATTGCTTCTTCTAGACCCACGATGCATGCTTCGTACTCCGCTTCGTTATTGGTGACCGAAAACGTCAGTCTCGCAGTAAACGGGATGTGGGATCCGTGGGGAGTCGTGATGATCGCCTCTATGCCACTTCCGTAAGAATTAACCGCCCCGTCAAATATCAATTTCCATTGGGATTTCCTATCTGGACCCTCGTCGGGCAACAGTTCATCACAATCTTTTGCTTTAAGAAACATGATATCCTCATCAGGGAATTCAAATTTCATCGGCTGATAATCCTCGATCGGCTGTTCGGCTAGGTATTCAGACAATACGCTTCCCTTAATGGCCTTCTGGGAAACGTGTTGAATGTCATATTCCGTCAACATCACTTGCCATCTGGCAATCCTGCCCGAAAGCGCTTGTTTCTCGAAGACATACTTGATCGGATCCATCTTCGAAATTAGCATGGTGGTGTGATTGAGCATGTACTGTCGTAAACGTTTGGCAGCCCAGGCTAGTGCACAACACGTTTTCTCCAGCATCGAGTAATGAGATTCACAGTCTGTGAACTTTTTACTCAAGTAGTAAATGGCATGCTCCTTTCTGCCCGTCTCGTCATGCTGACCGAGAACACACCCCATACTATTCTCAAGAACTGTCAAGTACATGATTAAGGGTCTTCCGGCCACTGGGGGTATCAAGATCGGAGGTTCCTGTAGATACTGTTTTATCTTATCAAATACCTTCTGGAAATCCTCGTTCCAGATAATCTCCTGATCTTTCTTTAGCAGTTTGAACATCGGTTCACACATGGCCGTGAGCTGAGAGATAAACCTTGCAATGTAGTTTATTCTGCCCAGGAAACCACGAACTTCTTTTTCTGTTTTTGGCGCTGGCATTTCTTGTATTGCTTTTATCTTCGCAGGATCAACCTCGATGCCTCTTTCACTCACGATAAACCCCAGTAGTTTTCCGGACCGTACTCCGAAAGTACACTTGTTAGGATTCAGCCTCAACCTGAACTTCCTAAGCCTCTCAAAAAGCTTCAGCAAATTGACCAGATGCCCCTCCTCCGTTTGGGACTTCGCAATCATGTCATCAACATAGACTTTAATCTCATGATGAATCATATCATGAAACAAAGTAACCATTGCTCTTTGGTAAGTGGCCCCTGCGTTCTTCAGACCGAAAGGCATTACCTTGTAGCAAAATGTTCCCCAAGGTGTAATAAACGTAGTTTTCTCCATGTCCTCCGGCGCCATCTTGATCTGATTGTAGCCGGAGAAGCCATCCATGAATGAAAACACGGAGAACTGAGTTGTATTGTCGACCAACACATCAATATGAGGCAGCGGGAAATCATCTTTAGGGCTCGCCCTATTCAAATCCCGATAATCGACGCACATTCGTACCTTACCGTCCTTCTTCGGTACAGGAACTATGTTGGAGACCCACGGAGGGTAAGTGGTGACCGCTAAGAAGCCAGCATCAAGCTATTTCTACACTTCTTCTTTGATCTTAACGGCCATATCTGGTCGCGTCCTCCTAAGCTTCTGCTTAACGGGAGGACAATCTTCTCGCAGCGGCAAGTGGTGGACCACGATGTCAGTGTCAAGTCCGGGCATATCCTCGTATGACCAAGCAAAGAGGTCACTATACTCTCTTAGCATCTCGACCAATCTCTGCTTGACATCACTCTGCAATGTAGCCCCTATCCTGACGTTCCTGACTAGTTCTTCAGAACCCAGATTCACGATCTCAATCTCTTCCTCGTGAGGCAGAATAACTTTCTTTTCTTGTTTCAACAAGCGGGCCAACTCTTCGGGAAGGTCTTCGTCTTCATCAATCTCTTCTTCGGCTTGATAGATCGGGCAATCAAAGTCGAAGTGAGTCGTAGAAGGTCCAGAGTCGATGTCATCTGCTATGTGGATCCTGCAATAACAAGGGTTAAGCTTAAGACAAGGATATGCAGGTTAGCACAAACCCCATTGCCATTTTATTTTTTTTCAAAACAAATATAAAATAGGAATAACAGAGATCACAACATTTGAATACGAAGAAAAACGCCTTTTGATTTATCGATAAAATGCAAGTACATAATCAAACGAGGCCCTAACAATAAAACCACTATGCCCCGGGTAGGATGTAGGGTTGTACAATGATTGGAAAAAAGTAAATCATTACTCTTTGCTTGTCATCTGGATGATATCCTTGACGGACCAGTTGTTAAGGCTCTCGCTTGGCTTGCTTGGCTGGATCCAAGAGTCTAAGTCACAGTCGCTATCTCCGCTGTCTTCAGACACCGCGTTGACGCTTTCAAATATCACCCCGCCTAAATCGGCCTTTTACCTCGCGATGCACTGCTGGAAGAGGAGGCTTCAGCTCCAGGAGAATATCCCAACCCAAACTTGTCTTGCTTGTTAGGTATCTCCAAAATTCGTCCCCAGCCTGGGGTAGATCCGGCCTGGACAACGGCCCGGGCTTCCTTGAAGGAGGAGAGAGTCATCTCTGGCTTCTCAGTGATCGCATGAGTTACGTCCTTGACTTTAACAACTTCGAACGCTTGACATAGGGTTTCGTGGATTTCCCCATCCATCTCAACATACTTGAAGGATGACAAATGGCTCACCATTATGTCTTCCTCGCCACATACGGTCACGATGCTACCTCCGACAGCATACTTGAGTTTCTGGTGCAACGTGGAGGTCACTGCACCCGCGGAATGGATCCATGGCCGGCCCAAGAGACAGCTGTAGGCAGGCATGATGTCCATAATGTAAAAGACCGCATCGAATGTTTCCGGCCCGACTTGGATTGGCAACGTAACCTCCCCGAAAACATGGCGTTTGGTTCCATCGAACGCTTTCACAACCAGATCACTGGGTGTGCAAATCGCTCCGCGAGTATCTAACTTCATTAATGCCTTCTTCGGAAGAACATTCAGCGATGACCTTGTGTCTACCAACACGTGAGACATAATCGTTCCTCTACACTCTATCGAGATGTGCAGGGCACTATTGTGGTTCCTCCCCTTCGGCGTCAGCTCCAAGTCAGTGAACCCTAACCCATTTCCAGCATTCACGTGGGC
This sequence comes from Lathyrus sativus, assembly GCA_963859935.3. Taxonomy (NCBI): domain Eukaryota; kingdom Viridiplantae; phylum Streptophyta; class Magnoliopsida; order Fabales; family Fabaceae; genus Lathyrus; species Lathyrus sativus. The sequence continues at coordinate 480,104,087 of OZ012735.1, forward strand.
TACGACGTCTTCCAACTGGTTTACCGATATTTCCTGCGGCACGTACGCGGCATTCAACACCTTTAGCAGCGCCTTGCGATGTGCCTCAGAACACAACAACAAATTCAGGATGGAAATTTTTGAGGGTGTTTGATAGAGATGATCCACGATCTTGTAGTCACTCTTTTTAATCAACCTCATAAACTCCTCAGCGTCTTTAACAAGTAAGTCTTTTCCTACCCCACGAGGGATCTCTTCAACGACTTTACTCTTCCCTTTATCAGTTGCGTCAGCTTTGTCTGCTTTATCCGTTACGACCTCAGGTGGTGCAAACACTCTTCCGCTGCGAGTGATTCCGCTAACGCCCACTAGGTTCTCCACAGACGACCCTGATGGTTCCAATTCCAACTTCTGTCCGTTGCAGTAGACGTCTGCCCCATAATGCCATGGGACAGCGTTGGTGCTTTCGAAAGGTATCGGCCCGGCTTTGGTGATGGTAATTATGGGCGGTCTGGGTGCAGAAATAGTTATCGTCCGGCGAGGGATGGTGATGGTGGCAACCTCATCAGCTTGCTTCAGCATTACCTCTCCCGATCCACATTCGGCCCTTCGGCTAAATTGCAGGATTTCTTCGGTCATCAGAATTTGAATCCTCTCTATCAACTGTTCACATCCATCAGGACTTGTCGCACAGCCCATACACAACTCTCCACAACCTGGAAAGAAACCTCTTTTCATCAGCTTAGCTTTAACGAAGCTAAGCGGTGTCTTCAGATCTCTGACGTCAGTCAATAAATCCAAACTCTCGTCTTCAATAATGGCGTTTACCCCACCTCCCCTATGATTCGGCATAGGGTTCTTCGTGACTTTTGGCACATTATCTGAGAAGTTGATGATCTTAGCGTCCACCATGTCCTGCACCTTGTGCTTGAAGGCTTTGCAATTCTCTATTGTGTGGCCTGGTGCCCCTGAGTGAAACTCACAAGTTGCATTCGCGTCATAACCTGGCGGAGGTGCCCCTGTCAAGGGAGCCAAGGTTCTCTTATGGATCAGCTGTAACTGGAGCAGAGTCTGCAACAGCTGAGCGTAAGACATGGGCAGTGTCTCGAGGTGACGGCTCGACAGAGGTGCCCTGTTCTGATACTTTTTGTACCCTTGTTGATTCGGCTGCTGCTGTTGAACTGCCGAGATAGTTATGCTGGCCGCCTGTTGGTGAGGGCTTTTACCCTTCCTTCGAGCGTTGGTCACGGCGCTCGTTTCTCCTTCCCGCCTTTTGCCACTATATGGTTTCTTTCCGCCTCCTCCAGATGAGGATGAATCACCTTGAATTTTCCCCAGTTTGATCCCATTTTCAATGTGCTCACCCGTGATAATGAGATCTGAGAAGGTTCCAGACATACCGCTGACCAATTTCTCATAATAAACCCCTGGGAGGGTGGCTACGAACATTTGCACAAGCTCACGTTCAACCATCGGCGGCTGAACCCTGGCGGCCAATTCACGCCACCGCTGGGCGTATTCCTTGAACCCTTCGTTGTTCCTTTGCGACAGATTCTGCAGTTGGACTCGGTTCGGGGCCAAGTCACTGTTATATTAGTAGTGGTGCATGAATGCTTCAGCAAGTTCCTTCCACGTGCGCACACTGGTAGGTTCCAGACTCATGTACCATTCGAGGGAGGGCCCAGACAGACTGTCCTGAAAGAAGTGCATCAGCAACTTCTCGTCCTCAGAATGAGCAGACATTTTTCTGTAATATGATCTCAGGTGAACGCGAGGGCAAGTGGTGCTCTTGTACTTTTCAAAGTCAGGTACCTTGAACTTGGGAGGCACCTTGAAATCAGCAATCAGTCCTAACTTGGACATATCAACACCCAAGGTGTTCTGGTTCTCGATATTCCTCATCTTGTCCTCGTGTGCCTTGAACCTAAGCCGTGCTTCAGCAGTCAGCTCCCCTTCAGCACCTCTCTGAGAGAACACATCGTCTTGACGGTCTTCTAACCACGGCTGAGGCCCAAACAGATTTCTAACACCCGCATTGCCGTTGCCCAGCCCAACATTGACGTTAGCTTCAAAATTCCCATTACCGACGCCCGTTGTATTACCATTGAGTCCCATGTTAGCTATCACATTGCCGTTGGCACTGCCATTCCCCCCGGTCACGGGGACGCCATTCTAAGGAGTTTCAACAGGTGGAGGGGTAGGCACAGTCCCACCATGGAGTACGCCATTACTATCAACCCTTGAAATCAGAGGCTGAACCAAGGTTCTGAGCTGATCCTGGCCATTGGCGACCGCTTGCATGAGCTCCATGAAGCGGTCCATTCTTTCGCGGAGTTCTTGAACATCAGTTTGCACTTTCTCCATGATTCTGGTTTGATTTGCTCTGGTCGGATAGCGGTGGATAGGTCTCTGATCAATCCTGGAACAACCTGAAACAACCTGGAAACATAAAAGGGTTAGGAAAAAACGACAAAGTGCTCGTTATGCAAATGCTTCATGCAAATGCAAACATGCGTCTGTGCGTTAGGGAGGTATCCCCCGATCCTAGTGCCTGAGTGCCAGTGCTGATAATAAGAAGTCCGAGTCCAGTCATGGAAATAACATCTCATATATGAAGAAAGCCCATCAAGGCAGTACATAACATCACTGAGTACAAGCCGAATCAATAGCGTGACCTCGACCAACAAGCCTGGTGATGGTCAACATACAACAATGATCAAAACAAAAGGAATACAAATAGTCAAGCACGGCCACGGGCGCGAAACTCTTCTAACAACCCCTTCATTTCTGGATGACCAGGCCGAGTGAGTAACCCTTGAACGAGTAACTCTCTCTGCATAATGGTGTATTGAAGACCTTCGACCGAATCTTCCCATGCTCCGCCGCCGAAACAATCTTCTAGCTTCCGCTTTTTGGATTCAAACGTCAGTTTGCACTCCTTCAGGTTAGCAAGAGCCCTGTTAAGCTGGCCTTCAACGGCATATTTGCGAGCGGTTTCTTCATCAAACCTCTTCTCACTAGCCTTCACCTGGGCTTTCAGCTTGGAGATCTGTTGCATCAGCTTATCCTCCCGCTCTTTCCTGTTGGCTAGGGTGGCCTCCCAATGCTGGTTAAACTTGGATATCCTCCGATACGCTTCGTCCAAGTGCTGCTTCTTCGTGGCCAGTACATTGTTGACAGCTTTGAAGTCTCGACCCATGCGCTCGCGCTCAGCTATCTGCTTAGTCAAATCTGTCCCTAACTGGTTCACTAGCTCGGTCTGCCTTTTGAAGGAATGAATGGCTTCGCTTCTCTCGCTTTTGAGCTGAGCCAAATCTTTCTCCAGTTCTTCATTTGCCTTTTTCAGCTCATCTCTCTCAGCTAACACCTGATTATGCTGCTGAATAGGCACGGTGGTAGGCTCTTCAATCACTGGAGGGCTTTCTGGCTTGGCAGGAGGAAACGGCATCCCTATAGCATTTGCTCTGGCTCTGATCCAAGTCACATATGGAGCGTAGGCTTGGCTATTACTCTTCCCCAGCAACGACTTTCCCCGCTTACAGATACCATTCCAAGCGCGCTGCAGCTTAGATAACATATCCCCTTTTGGAAGACCAGTGAGGTACAGAGATTCCTGCACCTCTTCATCCTTCGGCGGAGCTTTCAAAGCATATGCAAACTGTCGGACCAGCAGAGATGGATTATAGTTTATACAGCCCTTCCTGCCTATCAAAGGCACATTTGGAAACCCGCTGCAGCTGAAGATAATCTCGGTACCTAACCTATCTCTATCAAACAAGTCAATATCCTCCGCTGACAGACTCATCAAACGCTCGGACCACTCAGTTGTGGCTGCAGACGAAGCAAAGGGACCCCTCTTAGGTAGATGACTATCGAGCCATTTATAGAGCAGGGGTACATAGCACGAGACATTCTTGCCCCTTCTGTTCTCATTTTTGTAGTGGACGGAATGGTAGACATCTCCTATCAAGGTAGGGACCGGATTCCCTGAAGCAAAGATGTGGAAGGCATCGAAGTCCACAAAGTCGGGCATATTGGGGAACAGAATGATGCCATATATGCACAGAGCGAGAATGGCGTTGAACACGACCCAACATCCGTCTTTGGCGCCCTGCTGAGCCTTTCCCACTAAGAACTGCAAGGAGAAACCGGGAACCCTGTTCCAACTAGACAATATCAACTTGGAGGCATCCAGATAAAGTGAGGGAGCTAGACTAGCCAGGTCAGGCTCGGCATCCATATGAACAAAGGGCATCTGACTCTTGATAGGCACACCTAACAAATTAACATACTCCTCTAGTGTGGGTGCGAGAATAAAGTCTTGGAAAGTAAAGCATCTCAATGGAGGATCGTAGAACTGCAACAAGGCGTGCAGCCCATTCAACTCAAACACGGAGGGTTTACGAACCAAGCTGAGCAGTTTCCCATAAGACTTTATGAATTCACCTCTCACAGAATCATCTGCCAAAGCAATCAAACCAGTCAGCTGAACAACATCAGGAGTGGGGAGCTTGTAAGCCACAGTCTTCCTCAGAGAACCCATGATGGCACAACGGAAGGCAACACAGACACACGTTAATGAAATGCAAATGAGTATGCAAAGCAATGTAAAATGCAATCATGCAGCAGGAGATCAAGACGACTGTGCTGTGGAGATTCTGTATCAACAAAACCATAATCCTGCTCTATCAAGAACAACCACCATATCTGATAATAAGAAAACCCTGGTATCGGATCACAAATCTTCTCTGTCAAGAACACATATATCTGATAATAAGGACCTCTGATATAGGACCATAAATCTGCTCTATCAAGAACAGACATATCTCTGAAAATAAGGACCTCTGATATAGGACCATAACTCTGCTCTGTCAAGAACAAACATACATCTGCTGATGAGATCCTCTGATCCCAATCAAAACCTGCTCTGTCAAGAACAAATACACATCTGCTGATGAGATCCTCTGATCCCAACCATAAACCTGCTCTGTCAAGAACAACATACACATCTAATGATGAGAACCTCTGATCCCAACCAAACTGATTCCCTATCAAGAAAACTAGGTAGTCTGAAGGTCAAGGTTTCCTGCAACAAACCCAACCCTGCTCACAGGTATGGACCTATACTGATACAAGTTCGGCATCCTATGCGGTCATCAGCGTCATAGACATTTAAGAGGGGTGATACAATACCCAGAAGGTGTGGCATCACCAGCTCATGAAGCGGCCTCACTTGGCTGAATCCCAAATGATCGGTCCCCAGAGTCGACAATCCTCCAAACCAACAACCCCCTCAACCCAAAGGGTTGAAAAAGAAGTCAACCTGGAGAACCTCGTCTGAGCGTGGATTTCATGAGACACTAGTGCCTGCAAAGCAAGCACGCGCCCACTAATTTCCACAACTAATGCTAGGTACACTCAAGCCTGGGTCTGGCTTCTCACTCATCAGAATGCCCCTCCCACAACAGCACAGATAATCATATCATACTGAAAGTAAAGTGCGGGAAATAAAGTGCGATAAAATAAACATAACCCAACAAGTAATCATACAAGCGCTAGGATTGACTCTCGCGGGGACGTTGGATCCCTAACCTGACTCGCATAAGGGACGTTGGATCCCAGGAAACTATCAAGTCCCCAGCAGAGTCGCCAGCTGTCGCTACCGCGAAAATAAGGTGCCAGCAAAACAGAAGAGTCGCCACCTTTCATTATTTATCCCTCGGAACGGGAAAGGAAACGATCGGAAAAACCTGACGAAAAGGTATAAGACAAGGTCATCGCAACCGTTGTCTGGGTTCGGGAGTCGGTTACGCAAGGGGAAGGTATTAGCACCCCTCACGTCCGTCGTACTCGACGGGATCCACGCTTGTTGTGTTTATATGACGGGTTGGTTTATCTATCTACCTATCAAGGCTGGTCTGAAAAGAAAATAAAAATGACTCGGCAAAGTGTCGCACTTTATGCCTATGTATTCTCATTAGAGAATGAGAAATTAGAGTCTACGTAGTTCGCCTAACTACGGGTAACAAGTGGGGGAAGGTGGCTCGCCGATACATCAGTATTGTGCCTACGTACTCTCAACAGGTATGAGAGATTAGAGCTCACGTAGTTCGGGATAATACGGATTACGGGGATTCAAATTCATCTGTTTTATCAAGCAAGGTTAACAAACAATTCCAGCAGTTTGGCATACGCAGCTCGACCCTTGGAGACTTAAGCGTTACCGTTTGCGGTAGAACTGGGGGTTAACGACACTCTTTTGTTCAGAAAAGCTTCCTTTGACTTATGGGCCCACGGGGAAAAAGGTTTGAAGTTTGTTTTCTGTCTTTTACGGAAGAACTGTTTTTTATTGTCGTTTGCAACTAGTATCGCACTAGAGACTATGACCTGAGAATGAATGCGTCGCATGTCACCCAAAGGGTGCCATACTAAACATCCAGACTGTTGGAAAGAAGCTCTCCAACAATCCTTTCTCAGATAGCTTAAGGCTCGTAACGTACGACATCAGTTAACCTTTATTACTGTATTTTAATTTGTTTTGAGATGAGAAGAGAGCAGGCTCAACTAAAGGGAGACTATCAAGTCCTAATGTTGTCATGCCAAGGATTCATCCTATGGTTGAGGTTTGAAACAAGGAACTCCTAGAAGTTATCATGCATAGGTTTCAACCTAAAGTTCTAATCATCACTTCCTTATCAAAGGAAGTGAGATTCCTAGGGGATCATGTCAATGATAAACGGAAACAGATAAAGCATCAGCTAAAACAGTAAACAACTGTAAAATGCATGCAATGCAAGTGAGGGAGGAAATGTGTGTGGGGCATCAGCCTCCACAAGCTCATCTCAACCTCAAGCCAGATATGAATAACTGTAATCATACAGAGGAAATGGAATAAAGTGCCATCAAGCAAAATATCAGTGACTGCAATCATACAGAGGAAATGAAATGCTATCAAGCAAACACAAACCACATGGACAAGGGAGCTAGGCTCTACCGAATACCCGCAAGCAAAGCCATACAGTAAAAATACAAGCAGAGGGAGCAACTCAACCTCTAGTGCAGTCATGCTCCTAGCTTACATCAGTCTAGATATGGACTTCTTCTAATGCATCAAGCAAATCAAACAAGCCACATCAATACAGAAAAGAAAACAGACAAGAAAGGAAAGCAGATCAATCACTCCCGCAGCTTCACATCAAAGCAATCTTCTGACAGCAGTTCAGTCTTCAGACTTCAATCACCCTTCAAGGCTATCATCCTCAATAACAAGTATCAACTTGCTCCTTCAAGGTTTCAACCCATCAAACATAAGTATCAACTTATTCTCTCTTCCTCAAGCCTCAGCTTTACAGTAAATCCCACCTTCAGGCTTTACTCCTAACTACAAGTATCAACTTGATTCCTTCAGGCTCTCAATGTATCAATGTAAGTGTCAACTTATCCTTTATTCTTCAAGCCTCAGCTTTTCACTCAATCTCAATTGGATCTTCTTCACAAGTATCACCTTGGTCTTCAAGCTTCAGCTCTCTTTGCTTTACCAGTATCAACTTGGTCTTCTTCCCCTACAAGCTTCAGCTCCTCAGAGTAATCTTCAACCACAAAGAAGTATCAACTTCATCCTTGAATCTTCTTCAAGCAAGGAACTCCATCCTCTAACAAGGGAGAAAGATTCATCTATCAAGAGCAAAGTTTGGATGATTGGTAGCAGAGTGAAGACCAAAGGTCACCACTAAGCATCCTATCATCAGAGAAAGGGACCCTCAAAGGTTCTACCAATTTGCAAAGAGCCACACATCCTACCAAAGGAGGGATGAGTCCTTTACAAAGGGACCTTTCATCATAGAGAATAATGGAAGTGATCAACATCATCCATGTTTATGAAGGAAGAGAACTATCTAGAAGCTCTGCCTACAAAACCCTAATCTTAACGTAATCAAAACTACACCACAAGAAGGGAAGATCTTCACATCCAAGCCTCTTCAAGCAATCTAATGCACCTTCAACTTGCCTCCATCATCATCCAAGAACAAGCAAAGCACAACCCTAATCTAAGGGAACTAAAGAAGTTAATCTAGTTGAGTTAGTGCCTTGGAATCATCTAAAACTAACACCTAAACTAAAATCAATCGAAAATAGTAAACTATCTTATAAATTTCTACAAAAATTCCTAAGGGATCCTAATTCAATTAAGAATGCCTCATACAAAAACCAGGGACTAAATCATCTATTAAGTCCTAAAATTAAATCCTAAATCCAAAGGTATCAACCATAAACCCTAAAAATGGAGCTTCTAAAGGTTTCAACCTAAACTACCACTTATGTTCATCACAAAAATGTGATAAAAATCTATGGGGAGCATGCATATCTATGCTAACTACTCACAAAAAATCAGGATCAAAATCATCATCACATGATCACACAAAATTCCACAAAATCAAGTATTAAACATGACTATTTTAATATCAATTAAAATGTGAAAATTCCCATAAAATCAGAAAATGCATGAAATAAAAATATTTTTTATCTAAAAAATACTAGACCCTATCATGAATCTAATTCAAAAAGAATGGGGTTAATTGGATCATTTTTCCATTTTTTATGATTTAATCCAAAACCATGAATAAAGTGAAAAATAATATGAAAATCCAAAGAAAATAATAAATGCACGATGCAGATAGAAAACAAAATCAATTCACTTCATGGATTGGGCCATCAAGGGGGTGCAAGTATCAGTTATATCCTTAAGCCCCAAAACACAACTAAATGAAACGATGCGTTTCATTAAAGTTCAGATCCTTCACAAAATGAAACACACGCGTGGCCGTTGGATCTTCCTCTGGTCAAAGGTCTCAGCCCCATCCAAGGGCTCTAAAGTCATCTTCTTCGTTTGAATCTCTGAACCTCGCGCGCAGCCACGACCACCGCCGGTGGTGCTCCGGTCATCGTCCCCAACTCTAACTCTCTCCACAGGCCTCCATTCCAAGAGGTCTCTACATGAAACTCACTCCAATTTACACAAGGAATCTTCCTATGCCATTTAATCATGCTAACAGTTCAAGAATCCAAGAATAACAATCTCAACCAAAAATTCCATGAACCCTAATTGGTCACTAATCTCCAAATTGATGATCCAGAAATCTTCCTACACCATCCTACTATGCATCTACCATAACAATTCATCTTAATTCTACCTAATTTAAGCCATAGCACACGAGTTGCATACCTGGTAAATTTGAACGAACAGAAGGGTTGAATCTTCAACTCAGCCTTCAAGAAATTGCAGAATCCTTCACTGAATCATAATCAATCTTCTGTATGCAAAGAAAAGAGTTGAATCTTCTTGAATTATCAAATCTGATTCTGAGTTGTAAGCTTCACTCTCCAATGGCTACTTCACGATTCTTCCACCACAGTGCCTTGAATTTGATCTGGAATTGATCACCAACCTCTGAGCAAGCTATTGAGATCAATTTCTTGGACTGAGATGGCCTCTAACCTTGTAACCGATTTGGATTTGCAATGAGGAAGTTCAAAGTGCAAGCTCAGTTTTCTCTCTCAATCATCACCAAAAAATGATCTGAACTACTTCTATTCCATATATAGAGTGTGCAGGGATGATCTAGAACCCTCTAGATCCTTCCAATGAGAAGATCAATCTCTCATGACATGAGAAGTTCACTTGAATTCTCATGATATGCCATTGTATGCACAACTTCTGTTAACAGCTTAAACCAATCTCAATTCCTTCCAATTTCTCCCCTCATGACATTTTGGAAGTGTTTGGCTTGCAAGGGATCTTGATCATGCCTTGAATTTGAGTTTTGCACATGTTACTTATAATGTAAGTAACTACTTTTCAAAGAAAGTCCACAAATTAGACCTCAATTCAAACATGTGGCTAAACCAATGTTCTTAAAATGCTTTTTAGAGTCAAAATGACCTATTACATGCCTTGGTTTGGATGTGTAGATCAAAAGTATCAATTTCCAACTTTGGTTCATTTAACTTATACCCTTATTTTAGGTTATTTTTGCAACTTTGAGCTACAAGCATTTACAACATCTCATGACCTCTTGACTAGCCTTAAAACGTCATTTTGAACAAGTTTGATGTTGAACATTTTCTCATTTGAAGCTTGGAAATAGGAGTTATGGCCTTATGGTTGAAATGACCTATAATCTCCAAATGACCAAAATACCCTTGACTTGTCAAAGCCATAACTTGAGTTCTACAAATACTATCAAGGACTTCTAGTACTCTCTAGAAATCTAAGAGGATAAGGGACAACATTCATGTTGACCAAAAGTTCATAGGAATCATCCTTCTAGGGTAAACGTTTCATGCAAGTTGGGCAACTTTCAAGCTCCCAAATTCACATACCTCAGATGACCTGTAATTTGTCAAAGTCATAACTTGAGTTCTACAAATCCTATCAAGGACTTCTAGCACTCAAATTAAAGCTAAGATCAAGCTATACAACATCCATGTTGGGGGTAAGATGATATGACAATCACATCTTGAGCTAAACTGCCTTGAAGATAGGGGTCAAACTAGGGGATTTTACACTGTCAAGCCTTAGAAACCCTGGCTTGAAACTTCTCAAACTCTTCAATCATGATGAGTTGACCTTGGAATCATCCTTATAACATCTCAATGCATCAATACATGATCACATGGCTCTTGAATTAGGTCTCAACCTTGTTCAAATCATCAGTTGACTTAGGGTTGACCCAGTTAAACCCTAATTGCACCACTCATGGCTGAGTCTTCTTAATCTTGCACAATGACCTATCTAGGCCTCAAAGTGATCTTCAACACTTCTCATGAGCTCTCTCAAGACCTCAAGTCCATCTTCATGGCTTCAGAATCATCTGATGACTTCTCACAACTCTCAAGTTAGGAGACACACACTTGGTTTCAATCACTCTCTCTGAGGATCTTTTAACTTCTCTGACAAGGATATCAACCCTTGAACACCTGAATAACCTTCTTAGCTAGATTCAAACTCTTGTGTAGATCTTGATTGGTAATCATACCTCTTGATCTCCTGCATACATGTCAATGAAATGCAAATGATAATGCTAATGTGAATGAAATGAAACATAAGCTAGGTAAGGAAAAGTTGGTCAAATTTTGGGGTACAACAGAAGGTCCCAGCGAGTATTCGCCAATGGCTTCGCCAGGCGAATGGTAGCGAACGTGGCAAAGTTTTCTTTTCTCTGTGATTCCAATCTGTGTTGTTTTTCTTAGCTTGATGGTGTTTAATCCTTAGCTGAGTGGCATGTTTTATGTTATGATATGTTGTATTGTGGGTAGCCTTTGGGCGTGAATCCTAGATGATAGGATCAGATATGAATTTCATTCTTTTGACAAATATTTGTATGCATTATATTAACATGTTTAAAATGAATGATTATTGTGATGAATTCGTCGTCGTTTGGCATGATATTGTGAATGTATATTGATTGGATGCGATTATATGTGAACAATGCATGAGAATATATTGTGAATATATGTGCATCGCGTGGTAAATGTGTTATGCGTGTAAGTACGATGTAATTCTTGTATGATGAATTACTTGAGAATGCATGAGAACATATTGTGAATATGTGTGCATTTCTTGATAGATGTTATAAATGCATATTGTGTGCATGTGATTAAATGTGAAGAATGCATGGGAACATATCGTGGATATGTGTGCATTGTTTAATAATTGTGAGAAATGCATGGGAACATATCGTGGATATGGGTGCATTGTTTAATGATTGTGAGAAATGCATGGGAACATATCTTGGATATGTGTGCATTGTTTGATGATGTGCTAATGCTATTGATAAATGAATACATTGATGATTGTTGTGATATGTTGTGTCTGCAATCATGTTATAATTCGTGTGTGATGAATTATTTGAAATGCATGGGATTAAGATGCGGGAACGATCTTAAGTGCATTTTTTTGGTTGATTGCATATACATCATTTAGTCAAGAGGCAATGTTTGCTAGTTTCGTGGAGACTAGTGGCTTGTCCCAAACTTAGAAGGGTGGGTTTGAAAGCCTAGGGGACGGGCTTTGTTGTTATCGGTCTAGAAGGGTGGACCCATTTTAAATGTAAAAACCGAAAAATGATAACAAGTGTTGGTACCACATGGCATGAGTTGCATTGAGTCACATGGCATATTTGTGATTGTTGTATGAAGCATGCGTGTGTGCATGACTTGTTGATTTGAGAGTGTGAATATAAGATGGTCGTATGCAAAAATGCTTATGTGTATGTTATGTGGATTTATGAGGACTATGAATATGTGCATGATGAATATGCTTGATGATTGTCCCTATTTGTTTATATAAGTATGCTTTGTAAAGTATATGATGAGTTATGATGAAGTATGGCGAGAATTGTGGAATATGCGTATGTGCATTACTTGTGTAATTGAGAAATGTGAATGTGTAATAGTGAATTGGTGGATAAAACATAACATGTGTATGTTTATGTGGGATGTTGAGATTTATGGATGTATGCATGATGAAAATGCTTGATGAATGTCTATGTTTGTGTATATGCACGTTGTGATGCATCTGATAATGGAAATGGATTGGGGTGAGAAAATGTGGGTTATATGTATTCTATACTTGTGTATATATATAATTGTATGCATTGATTATTATGATAATATTTCTCACCCTTCTGCTGGAATGATGTCCTATATGACATCGTGCAGGTATCTTGGTGTAGTACGGCTAGTAGTTGCGAGTTCGCTGTTGGTGCAGCTGTTTAGTATTTAATTATGTTGGGTCAGGTCATGCTCTGGTTATGTAACACTGGGATTGTTGGGTTTATGCCTTAGAGATATATTATGTATTCTAAGTTGTGTTTTAAATGTATTTGAAATATGTGATAATGGCCTCTGTGCCTAAGTGTTGATGATTATGTGATGAACATGAATATTCGTGAAGGGATTTAGGTAAATAAATTGAGTTCGCTGTTACATGCAAGATGAAAATTTAATAGCATGACTATTTATTTCAATGTTACATGAGTATGACAGGTGAATGTTGAGATTTTGTAAAATTGTGTGACGCCCTTTTATGAAAGCATGTTAATTTACTCTGATTAATTATGTATTATTCCGTGGGGTTAGAAGGGTGTTACATTAGTGGTATCAGAGCAGGTCGGTCCGTCCGGCCATGTTGTCTAATGTTATTTGTTCCCTTGTATGCGACATGTGTGTGAAAACACTGTCGATACATGTTTGTTGTTTAACCTTTGTCTGCAGAAGTGGGAATGATTAAAGTGGGGGAGAAGCTTGTGATTCCTCAGAATGCTGCAAGTGTGAAGTTGTAGCTCAGTGTGTAGTTAAACGCTATTATAGTTTGGTAAAGATGGTCTATGCCCCATTATGATTTCGGCTGTCTATGGACAAATTGAGGAACTGGTCACCCTTAATCTCTTGTTGATAGTAGTTGGGATTGTGTTGGATGGGATGGATGTGTCTTGCAAGCTTAGATGGCGTGGTGCAGTGAATTGTTTTGAGTAAAGCCGAGCGCTTAAGAATTGTTTTGATGAGTCGGCGCAGGATAGTGATGAGATGTTTGATTTTGACGGGAACTTGGAGTGCTAATGAAAGTGGGAGGTTGGCGGTTCGCCGATTAATTATGTCTGTTTGGACAGTCAAAGAATTAAATTGATTGAGTGGTTTGAGACTTGCGTCTGGTATGTGCTACGGCAGCAAAGTGTGAGGTCGAGTATAAGAATGGATAATGACTTTCGGTGATTATTAAGGAAAGTAAGATGTGGAATACAATATGGGTATAATTAGACCTTTGGAATTTCAAGAGTTGAAAATGCGTTGAGTGGCCTTCGGAGTGTGAAAATGTTGTTTTCGTCTTTTGACGCACCATTCAGAGCGTTGGACGCTATTTTAATGCTCTGTGTGATGGTGAAGTAGTGACATGGAATTAAGTATTTATTGATGAAATATGTTTGGATGTTGTGGTAAGTGCGGTTCGTGTTTCGCCATAAGTTCACAACCGAGTGTCTGTTTGACATGGGGTTCTCCATACTTAATTGAGTGAGTAATGGTTGTGTAATCGATGGTGTTTGGATGCATCGAAGAGTATAGAGGATCATTTTGCACATCGAGAATTAGAGTTATCAGTATTGGAGAAGAAGTAGTGATATACCACTGTGAAGAAGTTCAGAGAGTTTTTGGAAAGTTGTCAATAGCTCGTGTGTTGGTTTTGCCGAATCCGACGGAACTATTCATTGTGATGTAATGCTTTGTTAATATGACTGGGAGATATGTTAAGTGCAACATCAATGAGTTTTGGCTATGCTTTGAGGCAACTTAAAGTACATAAGGGAATTATCAGACAAGTGATTTAGAGTTGGTTGTTGTTGTGTGTTTGTACCGGAGTTTGGAAACCTCAATTGTTTAGTTGAGATTTGAGATGGTTAATGATCTTAAGATCTTAAGGTATTTGTTTGATTTGAGAAGTTGAATATGATGTAGAGGAAATAATTGGGACTTCTGAAAGAGTATGGTTTTGGTTGAGTTACCATTCGAGTGAGACCAAGTGGTAACTGAGTTATTGCATTGGAAATCTCTGTATGTACCGATGATGATGGTAATGAAGTTAGGGCTGATTGAGTAAATTCGAAATATGGGTGTGGTCTGTGAAGAGACTTCTAATGGAGTTGAGCTTTATATGAGGAGACTGACTATTGGTATTCTTGATGAGATTCAAGGAAGTCGAAATTCTAATTCGGGTTAATAGATTGATTGAATGTAAGGGATAAAAGTCGAGGAGGTGATTTTCGGATTTATGGAAATGGTATCATGATATGTCAGGATGGAGTATGTGTTCTGAATAGTGTGAGTTGGATGAGAGTACACTGGAAGAAGGACATTGAGATAGATGGAGTATCCATGCAGGTACTGGGAAGGTGTGACCGAATTTGAGGAATTATTTTGATGACCACAGATGAAGAGAGAAGTGATTGAGTTTGTATATGCTGGATTAGACTTATTAGAATGACGGAGAATAAACGTCAGAGACCGTTGGGTCGGATGCAAACGTTGAATATTCATGAGTGGGATGGAATAGTATTTCCATGGATTTTGTGTCGGGTTTTCGAAGAATTTGAAGGGGTATGATTCGATTTGAGTGGTTATGGATCGATTGACAAGATTAACTTATTTCTTACCAATGAGGATTAATCATTATATGTTGAAGCTAGCTGAGATGTGTATCGATGAAGTTGTGAAGTTGTGCGAAGTGCCGTCGAATGTTGTGTCAGATGGGAATCAGAGTTTTTCATTGGGGTTTTGAGAGAGTTGCAGACGCTTTGAGCGACATGTTGAAGATAATCTCTGTCTAGCATCCGTGGACGGATGGGTAGACAAAGAGGACTATCCAATATGTAGAGAATTTGTTGAGAGCTTATGTGTTGGATCAAGATGGATCAGGAGATGGTTAATTGTCGTTGATTGAGTTTACCTACAATAACTGCTATTATTCTAGTATCGGAATAGCATCGTATGAGACTTTATTTGGTAAGAGGTGTAGGACTCCTTTGGATAGACGTGTCTCCAGCGAGAGTGTTGTACTCAGGCCAAAGATTGGGCAAGAGACGACTGAAAAGATAAAAAGGATCCAAGAAAGGACGTGTTTTGAGAGTTACGATAGTAACTTGTGTGGGTCGAGCTTGGGGTCTCGAAAGTATATCCTGTGTTTTGCGGATCTGTATCAGAGTGGCACAGTGGAAGCGTGGGGGAAATGGCATGATAGATTGTTTTACCGCTGTCACTTGTGGAAATTACATGATATGTTCATGTGTCTAAGTTAAGAAGGTACATTGATTCAGTTGGATGGTGTGCAAGAGAGAGACTATTTGATTTCTGAGGCATTTCTAGTTCAGGTTGATGAACGAGAGGTAACTTCGAGGTATAGGGATTCCTTTGATGGAGGTAGTTCGAGAGAGTTAGATATGGGAGATTGGGATGCAAGGATCGTATCTAGAGTTATTTGAATCAGGTAACAGTTTCGAGGACGAAAATTCCTAAAGTGGGGGAGGGTTGTAACAGCCTAATTTTCAGTAATTAATTATTGGTACTAATTAATTGGTTTAAGTGGTTTATTTGATTTAAAAGAATCATTGGATTTATTTAAATTATATGAGTTAAGGGATTTAACTGATGTATTATATTTGGTAGAATAATGTGGATTTACCAAATATTTTCTAATTAATGTCAAGATGAGATATTTTGTGAGAAAGGATTTGGTAGATATTATGAGAAAAGAAATATAATAGAAAGAAAAATCAAATGGAAAGTATATAAAGGAAAATAGATGGAAAAGAAAACATAAGGGAAAGAAAGAGAAAGAGAAGAGAAAGAAAGAAAGAGGAGAAAAGAGAAGAGAAGAGGGAAAAGCTTGGAAAGCTCAAGGATCCGCTTCAAGCTTCGATTAAACCAAGGTAAGGGTGAGAAACATTGTTATTTAATCCATGTGCATGATTATGTATGTGTGGGTTTGGTTTATTGTGAGTTTCTGATGGGCTAAAGACGTGTCTACTTATGCGTCTAGCGGTATCTTACTGCAAGTGCACAGCCTATCGAAGTAATATTTAAGATTATCGATCCACAGGGATTCTATGGTTACTTAGTGCTAGATGAACTTCTAGTTTAGCTAAGGCGAATGGTTGTCACGATTTTTTGTTGATTTTTAAGACTATTAAAGGCGGAATTAAATTTAAGTTTTAATAAAGTAATACTAAGGCGGTCGGTATGTAATTATACTAACTTAGGTGGGTCAATCTAACCTAGGCTTATAAAGGTGTTCACTTAATCTATTCGGTAGAGATTACCAGTTTAAATACCCTCAACTCACACTCTCGTGGTCTTATATCAGATCTTATCCCTAAAGCCCTATGCCTGCTCTCGCTAGCCCATAAGTGTTTAGAGGTAATTTTTGGAAACTAAGTAATTCTAATTTATCTTAAAGCGCTCTCGCTGTGTTTAATTTAAATGCCTAACTTTAACTATCTGGTTAAAATCTCACACTCTCGTGGTCTTGACCTAACCTAATACTCTTTTCTTACTCTCGTAACAAAAAGGTCTATTTCAATTAAAAAGTATCAGCCAAAATGTTAAGTGATTAATTATTTTTAGCCTATGGTTATATTTTACCGGTTAAGTTTGTTATAACTACATACCGCCCTGAGGTGTTTAGCTACTCATCGATGTTGAACCAGATAGAGATAGAAAATTTAATAATAACGTACTCATGGCAGAAAAATATATAAACATTATAATTAAATTAAATTGCAATATAATGAAAAACCTGGATAACAAATATTCGAGCAGACTCCTTCTTCCACAGACCGGAAAGCTTGGAGTTAGCGGAAATTGAAAATAAACAAATGCTGAAGGTTTAGAAACAAATAAATGTATAACAATTTCCTGATGTTGGAAATTGTTATATGGCGGGTTTGGATACAATAAAAAAAATGAAACAGAAAACTAAAAATAATGCAGGAATAGAAAGGCAGGTTCGTAATACAGTTCGGCAGAGCTTCCGCAGGAACTTGAATAAAAAATGCCCCGTCTTTTATTCATAGAACTTGTACTATTTATAGAATCCTTAATGGGTTGGATTTTTGGACCTTTGTTGCATGGGTCTTGCTGAATTTGTGGAAGGAATGCAGGAACGTGGCAACAAAATAGGAGAAATGGTCTTCACGTAATGCCTTGACGTAGTCTGAGTCAAAAACCTAATTTTACCCTTGTCACGGTCGTGACAAGGTCTTCACGTTCGTAACTTGTGGTTTTTAAGTGTCACGGTCGTGACCACTCTCTTACGGTCGTGATGGCTCAAATTGGGGTGTCACGGTCGTGACACCCTTGTGACGGCCGTGACTGCAACAAATTATGCAGTCTTTTGCAGGCTTCTTCATTTCTTCATCTCTTTATGGTTTCTTTTGTTCCTTTTGCTCTTAATTTATGATTTAGCTCCATATAATGATGTACCTGCAAAATGGTAAGAAAAACTCGAGAAATCGAGTGTTAAAACGGTGAATATGCGATAAAACGTTAATGAAACCTAGCAATATAATCGATGCGTTTTCTTGTTATCAAACTTCCCCAAACTTAAACCTTTGCTTGTCCTCAAGCAAATAGTCGGTTGAAAATCGGCGGACAAGATTTTATTCACGCATACTCATAACAAACCGTACGAGGGATCGTTTTGTCGGATAATCCGGTACTTTGATAGAACACTACCGATACACTAATGACACAAGCAACAAGCTATGTCGTCGACTTCCCGTTAAACGAAACAATCGGCAATTACATTACGATTTCACCTGGAGTTTTTCAATCTTATTTCGCCCGGTTTCATTCTAGCGCAATCACATTAAGCCCTTTGCCTTAGCACGCACGTAGCGGAGTAGCCGGTTAGCGACTTTGATCCTTTTTTTTTTTGAGCACGGGGTCTGGTACACGAGTGTGGTAACCCTACATATTTTATCCGATTTGGAGGTTGTGGGGGATCGAGCCGTAGCACGCCCTACCGAGTTCAGAACCAGTACCTCTGAACCAACTTGCAATGGACTCCTTCTCATATTTCTCGTTTCTTATATGCGACCGTGTACTTTGGTGCAATTTCTTTTCAATTTCTTTTCATTTTGCATCGAGATATGAAGGATCATTATTAATTAGGCATCAAACGCTTATATTCATCGGCTCCCCACGTGGTTTGTGTTCAGACGGTGCTGACTGCTAGTATAAACTACTAGGGGTTACTTTTGAACTGAAACTAAAAGTGTACTCGTAATGGTAATCGGGATGGAATTGCTTAAGTAGGGAGTCAAAGATGTCAAGATTGTATTGGTCTTGTTTAATCGTTCTCGGCTTCCTAATTACGATTCCGTAGGTAAGTCGGGTAATGCGAATAATTAAAGATTTTTTCTGGTATAGCTAAATAATCGGGGAAAGTTCAAAATTAAAGAAAATAGCACAAAGATTTGCTCATTTCATTAACTTGCGAAAAGAAATACAACGAAATTGAAAATACAACGAAATGGAAAAGTGCGAAAAAGGGAAAATGCGGAAATGAAAGGTACCTCTCCCACACTATATCAGACATTGTCCCTAATGTTGTGATATAAATGCAGTAAAAGTACAGTACAATGACAAAAACGAAAAACAAACATAAGCAAACTAAAACTATGGCTGCTGAGGACCGCGGGCTCGGCCTCTGGTGTGGGAGCGGCGTCTGGAAGGAGTCGCTTCAGGATCAGAACCGGTGCCGGAGGCAGCAGTGATGCTAATGCGGAGGGCTTCTAGCTCGCTGAAAATTTCTCCAAACTTCTCATTAGTAGCTTCCTGGTTTGCTGCAATAGTGCTGAGTAAAGCATCATACTGTTCCTTCTGCCTTTGCTCCAGTGCGGCGTTCATCTGGTTCTGCTGATGAATCGCACGGAGGACTTCCTCAAGTGTGATTTCGGGAGCAGGGGGCTGTCGGGTAGATGTCTCTGGTATATCCTGGACAGGCTCAGCTGCATCCATAGCGTCCTGCATCTCATCCGCTGGAGGGTCTGCCTGATCATCATGAATAGGGACGTGATCGGCAGCAACAGGTAAAACAAAGAGCCAGTTGGCTCGGCTGGATGGATCGATGCGGTCGCGGGACGGCATAATGATATGATGGAAAATGGTGCCATGGACAACAGGGTTATACCTGCCATCCTCTCGCTGTGCAATCAGGTGAGCGGACCTGCAATAACTCTTGGTGAGGAATTCTGCGACTAGGTGAGGCTGATTAACGACCAAGTCACCAAGCCCCAACTGAATGGCGAGGGTGGTGACAATGCCGCCTATGAAGAACGGGGTGTAGCCTCTGTTTGCAATGGCCTGGATATGATAAAGCATGAAAGGGGCAGCGTTGATCGGCTCGTCATTAAGAGCGCATTGTAAGAATAGAAGCTCCTTGGAGTTGAGCTTATGGTTGCTTTCTCGAGCGAAGATGGTGTTGCATATGACACGGTGGAAATAGCGGATTGCCGGGTTGTGAATGTGCGTAGCGTTGAGGCTTTGGAAGGCTGATGCACGGGTGTTGGTTAAGTCGTGCCATAGAGTGAAAGCTTGTTCACTAAAATTATCGGGCACGCGACGGTGAGCTTCAGCTCCGTGATCGAAGCCTAACAACTCGGCTATCCTGTCTTGCGGAATGTTGAACTCTTGGCCATGCAATCTGAATTTGGCGACACCGGTTAGCTGACTCTGAGAACCGGTACCGGTGATGTAACTGAATGAGCTTAAGAACTCCAGTGTCAGAAGCTCGAATGTGGGCTGAGGTTGACTGCAAAGATCCCACATACCGACTTTTTGAAGCAGGCTTGTAACACTGGCAAGCATTCCGAGTTCCCTCAAACAGACAGTGTCAATGTAACGTGTAGGTTGCACACCGCGGTTTTGGAATCGGAGAAAACGTTCTCTCTGAGTTTCTCCAGCATCACCTTCTCTAAAAGTAATAGGATCCATTGCATGCAAGCATTTTGATGTTTTGTGAAAAAAAATGGTAAAATGAAAGAAATATTGATTTGGGATAAATAATGGAGAGTGAGAATGTGATAGGTTATGATAATGGGGGGTTAATGGGGTTTAAAGTTGGTAATGGGGAGGTTACGGAGGTTATGGAGAAAATGGGTAGTTTTGAGGAAGTTATGGAGGAAGAAGAAGAAGAGGCACGAAGAGAAACAATTCTGTTTCTCACGATTCCTGAAATAGGGATTTGTCACGGTCGTGACAGGGGTGTGACGGTCGTGACACGCTATTTAAGCACGTCACGATCGTGAGATGGGTATGACGACCGTGAGGGCACGCTTCGTTGAATAATTTCCAGAAAAACATTTTCTCACTTAATTCACATAGTTTATAATAATGTATTTTCTTCACTAACACTCATATTAAATTATAAACACCATATAGTATATAATTTCAACACAGTACTATACTAACTTGCATGGCATGAGAGATTGTATATAATATGAAATAATGCAAGCATAACAGTACATAGAATGAAAAATATATAAATTGCTAAAAATGGAGAAATTTTGGAATTAAAGGTGCATTGCATAAAGTAATTGAAAATGAAGTTACATAAACGGAAATCATGGTATGAAATTGTTGCGAAAAATAAATCTAACTAGAGACGAAAACAATGAGAAAAATAAACGAAATCACTTATAGCATTTTCAAAAGCGTTTCTTCAAGTCTTCGATGGCGGAGTTCAAGTGATAGAATTGTTCGCAGGTTATGTCAGTCAATCCTATAATGTTCAATCGCATGCTCTTAATGTCTTCTTTAAATAAATTAATGTCAGTTTGGTAAGCATTGAGAGTGTTCATGATGTTTTGTAAGTTGTTAGCATAATCTCCTTGATTCACTTCAGGGGTTTCATGTACTTCTTCAGTGTGGTCAATGTCATGGTAACCAGGAGGTGTCTCAGGGTCAGTTTCGACATTGGTCATTATATCATCTTTTATCTTGTAAGACTGAGGTGTTTCAGGAGTAGATGGATAATCAGGTGGGTTTAACTCATAAAGCCAGTTATCCTTATTGTGAACACTTACTCTAGCATGGTTAGGCAATGTGAACAGGGTTACTACTTCGTTCCGGATTAGGTACTCAAAAGGTGGATGTCCTAAATTCCTTATGATATGTCTATTGAAGCAGAAATTAAGATTCATAGGGCGGATTGTTCCTAGACGGTTGCACCTGTCCAGTTGGTACCTAAGTCCTATGGCATCAGCAATCATGGTTACAAGACCTCCTACTAATATAGGTAATTCAGGTTCTTCTTGGATACGGGTGAAGGTTTGCATCATGAAAGGTACACCATTAACAGGCTGTCCATTAGTGAAACATGACATAATAAATATTTCATCTTTAGAAACTCCGGTAATATTTTCTTCTTTTCCAAAGAAGGTGTGGGCAAGGAATTTATGGAAGTAACGGAGAGCAGGATTATGGATCTCATCATTATTCATGTTATTTGGTTCAGGGTGGTAGTTTCCGGTTAAAGTTCCCCAAAAGAAATCTAGCTAAATATCCATCAATTCTACCTGTGTGGTAGTAAAAGCAAATGGTCCACTAAGGAATCCTAACAAGTCAGCTAGTTCTTTATGGTTAAAGTCATATTCTATTCCAAATAGGCGAAAACTAATAAATCCTTTCCTAAATCCAAAACCGCGCTCAGGTAGGTAAATTAAGGAGCTAAGGAACTCAAGGGTGAGCTCGCGATAAGTCACAAACTTATGTGGGATCAATGCATTCTCCCATCCGAGTCGGTTTAACAAGTACATGACACTATCATGTATACCTAGGGTTTCCATAGTCTTATCATCCGGGTACAGGGTCAAATCCATTTGCCTCTGTGATAACTCTTCAAACTTCATTCTTTGGTTCCTACCTCTAAATTTGGTTTCCATATGGTTAATTGGTTGGTTAGCCATGGTCAGTGCAAATATGGGGGAAACAAATCAGGGGAAGAAGGAAAGTGGAAAAAACTTTAGAAAATCTGTAAAAAGTGATTTAAGATAAAAATAAGAAAATGAAACGCATAATGTAATGGCAATAATAGTAATATAAAATAAAACTATAAAATGACAAAACAATTAAACAAATAGTAAAACGATAAATAACAATATGCTAAAAGAAAAGAATAGTTTAAATAATTAAATAAGTAAATGGGTTGCCTCCCACTAAGCGTTGTTTTTATCGTCAAAAGCCTGACGTAATGCTTAGGTTTAGATTAATCAGGGGAATTAGTGGACAATTCTAAAAGCTTTAGATTATTCGCATAATCTCTATTTTCAACTTTATGATAATGTTTTAAACGTTGTCCGTTTACTATGAATGGTTCACTATTCCTACCCTTAATTTCTATTGCTCCACTCGGGAATACTTTAGTTATTTCAAAGAGTCCTAACCATCTAGATTTTAATTTTCCAGGAAAGAGCCTAAGTCTTGAATTAAAGAGGAGTACAACGTCTACCACGCTAAATTCTTTCCTAGATAGGCGTTTATCATGCCATCGCTTAGTTCTTTCTTTATATATCTTAGCATTCTCATATGCATCTAACCTTAATTCTTCTAATTCGTTAATGTCTAGGATTCGCTTTTCTCCTGCAGCATTATAGTTTATATTGAGAGTTCTGATCGCCCAATAAGCTTTGTGTTCTAGTTCTACTGGGAGGTGACAAGATTTTCCATAAACTAGTTTGAAAGGTGTAGTACCTATGGGTGTCTTGTAAGCGGTCCTATAAGCCCATAAAGCTTCATTAAGTTTAGATGACCAATCTTTCTGAGATATGGCGACAGTCTTTTCTAAGATTTGTTTAATTTCTCTGTTTGAGACTTCGACTTGTCCACTTGTTTGTGGGTGATATGGTGTAGCCACACGGTGTCTTACTCCATATTTAGATAGTAATTTGTCAAAGATTTTTGAAATGAAGTGCGAGCCACCGTCACTTATGACGAGTCTAGGCACACCAAATCTGGGAAAGATTATATTTTTGAAAAGCTTTATTACTACTCGTGTATCGTTTGTAGAAGAAGCTATGGATTCAATCCATTTCGAAACATAATCAACAGCTACGAGTATGTAATTATTACCGAAGGATGATGGGAATGGTCCCATGAAATCTATTCCCCAGACGTCAAAGATTTCTACTTCTAAAATTCCTTTTTGAGGCATTTCATCTCTTCTTGAAATATTGCCAGTGCGTTGACACCGATCGCAATTTATAACAGCGATGTGGACATCCTTCCATAGATTAGGCCAGAATAAGCCGGCTTGCAAGATTTTTGCACAAGTCTTGGAAGTGCTTGCATGTCCACTATAAGGAGATGAATGGCATTGAGCAATGACATCTTCTATTTCTTCTTCGGGAATACATCTGCGAAAGATTCCATCTGGTCCTCTTTTGAACAATAATGGTTCATCCCAATAGTAATGTTTCAGATTATGAAAGAATTTCTTTTTCTGCTGATAGGTTAGATCGGGTGGAAGAGCTCCTGCGGCTAGGTAGTTGACAATGTCAGCGTACCATGGCAGTCCTACAGTTGTCTGGATTGTTTCCACGGATTCTGGTTCATTTATATCTAACTGAGCTAGGTCGCTTCCTATTTGTGCTATCAGCTGTTCATACGGAAAATCATCGTTAATCGGTACTTGTTCGGGTTTAATACCTTCTATTCTAGATAAATGGTCCGCTACGACGTTCTCAGTACCTTTCTTATCTTTTATTTCTAGATCAAACTCTTGTAAGAGTAAAATCCATCTTAAGAGTCTTGGTTTAGCATCTTTCTTAGTTAGTAGATATCGGATAGCAGCATGGTCTGTGTAAATGATTATTTTTGCTCCAACTAGGTAAGAACGGAATTTGTCAAGCGCAAAGACAACTGCTAACAATTCTTTTTCGGTAGTAGCGTAGTTCATCTGGGCAGAATCTAAGGTTCTACTGGCATAGTAAATCGCATGAAGTTTCTTTTCCTTTCTCTGGCCTAGAACTGCGCCTACAGCATAGTCACTCGCATCGCACATGATTTCAAAAGGTAATCTCCAGTCAGGGGGTTGCATGATTGGTGCGGTGATGAGGGCTGTTTTTAGAGTTTCGAATGCTTTAAGACAATCTTCATTGAATATGAACTCAGCGTCTTTCATTAATAAACCAGTAAGAGGTTTAGTGATTTTCGAGAAATCTTTGATGAATCGTCGGTAAAAACCGGCGTGTCCTAAAAAGCTTCGTATTTCTCGAACGGTTTTAGGGGGTTGAAGATATTTTATTACTTCAATCTTAGCTTTATCAACTTCAATTCCCTTGTCGGATATTACATGACCTAATACTATTCCTTCGTTGACCATAAAATGACATTTCTCCCAGTTAAGCACGAGATTTACTTTTACACATCTTTCTAACACCATTTCTAAGTTCGATAAGCATCCTTCAAAACTTTGCCCGCATACAGAGAAGTCGTCCATGAACACTTCCATGATGTTGTCTATAAAATCTGCGAAGATTGACATCATACATCTTTGAAAGGTTGCAGGAGCGTTGCATAATCCAAAGGGCATTCGCCTATAAGCGAACGTTCCATAAGGACATGTGAATGTAGTCTTCTCTTGATCATCAGGATGGATAGGGATTTGGAAAAATCCTGAATAACCGTCAAGATAACAGAAGTAAGAATGCTTGGCTAATCGTTCTAACATTTGATCTATGAAAGGTAGTGGGAAATGATCTTTTCGAGTGGCTTTGTTTAGTTTACGATAATCTATGCACACTCTATATCCCGTCACTACTCTTTGCGATATCGATTCGCCTTGAGCGTTTTTCATAACAGTGATACCTCCTTTCTTTGGCACTACATGTATTGGACTAACCCATTCACTATCAGAGATTGGATATATTATCCCGGCATCTAATAATTTCTTAACTTCTTCTTTTACTACAGTGCTAAGGGTTGGGTTAATTCTTCTTTGAGATTCTCTGGAGGTTCTGCAATCTTCTTCTAGCAGAATACGATGCATACAAACTGAAGGACATATTCCTTTGAGATCAGATATGTTATATCCTAATGCAGTTGGATATTTCTTCAAGACATCTAAAAGTTTCTTTGTTTCTATAGTTCCTAAACTGGAATTTACTATAACTGGTCTTTTACATTCAACGTCTAAGAATTCGTACCTTAGGTTATGAGGTAAAGTTTTTAATCCTAACGTAGGTTTATCTTTACTTGGCATGGGATCCGGTGTAAGTGCTAAACTTTCGCTTAGACTATCATCCTGATACGGTTTTCGCCAATTATCATCTTCGAAAATCGGAGGGATTTGAATTTTCATTATTTCAGAATAACTGGTCTCTTTCAGTTCCATTTCTCTTACACATTCGTCAATTACGTCCAATCGATAGCATGTATCCTCTATAGCTGGTGATTGTAAGAATTGTGTTAAAATAAATTCAACTTTCTCTTCACCTACTTCAAAGGTTAACTTTCCTCTTTTTACGTCTATTATAGCTCCGGCGGTAGCTAAGAATGGTCTTCCTAGTATGATAGGTGTAGTGGAGTCTTCAGAGATGTCCATGATTATAAAATCAGTAGGGATGTAGAATTGTCCTATACGTACTGGGACGTTTTCTAGTATGCCTACAGGATATTTAACAGAGCGATCAGCTAGTTGAACAGACATTTTAGTTGGTCTTAGGTCTCCCATGTCTAGCCTTTTGCAAATCGTTAAGGGCATAACACTGATACTGGCTCCTAAATCGCATAGAGCTTTGTCAATGACGAATTTTCCTATTACACAGGGTATAGAGAAACTTCCTGGATCTTTTAGCTTAGGAGGCATTTTATTCTGAATTATGGCGCTACACTCGGCAGTAAGTGTAACTGTTCCGTTATCCTCTATCTTTTTCTTATTGGATAAGATTTCTTTTAAAAACTTAGCATACGAGGGTATTTGGGTAATTGCTTCTGTAAACGGAATAGTAATATTCAACTGTTTCAGAAGTTCGACAAATTTCTTAAATTGACCCGTCGTCTTGGAATTTATTAATCTTTGAGGGTACGGAATTGGTGGTTTATAGGGTGGTGGAGGCACATAAGGTTGTTCTTTCTCCACTACCTCTCGATTGTCATCTTCCTTTTCTTCTGGATCATTCACCACTTCAGTCGGTTTATCCGGTTTTTGGTACATGGCTGGATTGTCAAGTCTTGGATCGGTAGGTCCGTCAAGTTCCTTGCCACTTCTTAATATTACAGCGTTAGCATGTCCTTTCGGATTAGGTTGAGGTTGTCCAGGGAATACTCCAGCTGGTGCAGCAGTAGGTGCTTGTTGTTGGGCTACTTGTGAAATCTGAGTTTCAAGCATTTTGTTATGTGTAGCTAATGCATCTACTTTGCTCACTAATTGTTTAATCTGCTCACTAGTGTGAATGTTTTGGTTTAAGAAGTCCTTGTTTGTTTGAGATTGGTTAGCTATAAAGTTCTCCATCATCAATTCAAGGTTCAATTTTCTAGGGATATTAGGAGCAGTCTTTTGATATCCTGGTGATGTAGCTGGTGTTTGACCTGGTGCGTAATAAGCATTGTTATTCTTATAGGAGAAGTTCGGATGATTCTTCCAACCTGGGTTGTATGTGTTTGAGTAAGGGTTTCCTTGAGCATAATTCACTTGATCAGTGGGAGTTCCTGCCAATAGTTGACAATCAGAAACTTCGTGTCCTGGGACTCCACATAACTCACAGTTAGGTGTTACTGCAGCCACGGTGGTTGTAGGTGTTATGGCCAAGTTATCGATCTTTTGGCTTAGTTGGTCAAACTTCGCATTGACTTGGTTCATACTACTTACTTCGTACATACCTCCCTTTGTTGGTTTCTCAGTTGCGACTCTCTCGCTTCCCCAAAGGTAATGATTTTGAGCCATACTTTCGATAAGTGCACAGGCATCATTATATTCTTTGTCCATCAATGCACCACCCGCGGCAGCGTCAATTGTCATTCTTGTATTGTACAAGAGTCTATTATAGAAGGTATGGATGACCATCCATTCTATTAATCCATGATGTGGACAAAGTCTCAGTAGATCCTTATAGCGTTCCCAAGCTTCGAATAATGATTCACTTTCTCTTTGCTTAAATCCGTTGATCTGAGCTCTCAGCATAGCTGTCTTGCTAGGTGGAAAATACCTATTCAAGAAAACTCTCTTAAGTTCTTCCCACGTAGTTACTGAGTTCGAAGGAAGAGATTGAAGCCAAGCTCTTGCTCTTTCTCGAAGCGAAAAAGGAAATAAACGTAGTCTAATAGCTTCTTGGGTAACTCCATTGGCTTTTACGGTATCTGCATATTGCACAAAGATCGAAAGATGAAGATTCGGATCCTCGGTAGGATTTCCGGCGAATTGATTTTGTTGCACGGCTGATATCAACGAAGGTTTTAGTTCGAAATCATTTCGGTTGATAGCCGGCGCTGCAATGCTTGAATGCGGTTCAGCTTGCGAAGGATTAGCGTAATACTTGAGTGGATGAGTCTGTTCTTCAGCCATCTCTGCGTCCTTTGATTTTACGACTGGTTTAGGCGGATCTAATTGAAGATCTGGAATATTGTAATTATTTTCGAAATCGAATATACGTCTTCTTACGTGTAAGAAGCATTCCGATTCAGGGATTAGAGGTTGCAAGTCTTCGCTTTTAGAGCGAGTACTTGGCATACACTCGGAGATTAGATTAAATTAAATAGTTGATACCTTAGTCTAGACAATGCTACCTAAATGCACTAGTAACTAAATTAAGGAATCCCCGGCAACGGCGCCAAAAACTTGATGGGCTAAAGACGTGTCTACTTATGCGTCTAGCGGTATCTTACTGCAAGTGCACAGCCTATCGAAGTAATATTTAAGATTATCGATCCACAGGGATTCTATGGTTACTTAGTGCTAGATGAACTTCTAGTTTAGCTAAGGCGAATGGTTGTCACGATTTTTTGTTGATTTTTAAGACTATTAAAGGCGGAATTAAATTTAAGTTTTAATAAAGTAATACTAAGGCGGTCGGTATGTAATTATACTAAATTAGGTGGGTCAATCTAACCTAGGCTTATAAAGGTGTTCACTTAATCTATTCGGTAGAGATTACCAGTTTAAATACCCTCAACTCACACTCTCGTGGTCTTATATCAGATCTTATCCCTAAAGCCCTATGCCTGCTCTCGCTAGCCCATAAGTGTTTAGAGGTAATTTTTGGAAACTAAGTAATTCTAATTTATCTTAAAGCGCTCTCGCTGTGTTTAATTTAAATGCCTAACTTTAGCTATCTGGTTAAAATCTCACACTCTCGTGGTCTTGACCTAACCTAATACTCTTTTCTTACTCTCGTAACGAAAAGGTCTATTTCAATTAAAAAGTATCAGCCAGAATGTTAAGTGATTAATTATTTTTAGCCTATGGTTATATTTTACCGGTTAAGTTTGTTATAACTACATACCGCCCTGAGGTGTTTAGCTACTCATCGATGTTGAACCAGACAGAGATAGAAAATTTAATAATAACGTACTCATGGCAGAAAAATAAATAAACATTATAATTAAATTAAATTGCAATATAATGAAAAACCTGGATAACAAATATTCGAGCAGACTCCTTCTTCCACAGACCGGAAAGCTTGGAGTTAGCGGAAATTGAAAATAAACGAATGCTGAAGGTTTAGAAACAAATAAATGTATAACAATTTCCTGATGTTGGAAATTGTTATATGGCGGGTTTGGATACAATAAAAAAAATGAAACAGAAAACTAAAAATAATGCAGGAATAGAAAGGCAGGTTCGTAATACAGTTCGGCAGAGCTTCCGCAGGAACTTGAATAAAAAATGCCCCGTCTTTTGTTCATAGAACTTGTACTATTTATAGAATCCTTAATGGGCTGGATTTTTGGACCTTTGTTGCATGGGTCTTGCTGAATTTGTGGAAGGAATGCAGGAACGTGGCAACAAAATAGGAGAAATGGTCTTCACGTAATGCCTTGACGTAGTCTGAGTCAAAAACCTAATTTTACCCTTGTCACGGTCGTGACAAGGTCTTCACGTTCGTAACTTGTGGTTTTTAAGTGTCACGGTCGTGACCACTCTCTTACGGTCGTGATGGCTCAAATTGGGGTGTCACGGTCGTGACACCCTTGTGACGACCGTGACTGCAACAGATTATGCAGTCTTTTGCAGGCTTCTTCATTTCTTCATCTCTTTATGGTTTCTTTTGTTCCTTTTGCTCTTAATTCATGATTTAGCTCCATATAATGATGTACCTGCAAAATGGTAAGAAAAACTCGAGAAATCGAGTGTTAAAACGGTGAATATGCGATAAAACATTAATGAAACCTAGCAATATAATCGATGCGTTTTCTTGTTATCAGTTTCCACCATTTTTCAAGTTAGGGCAAAATGGATTTAATCGGTAGAATCATAGTTTAATCGGTTAGAAACTGAAAATAATGCCGTAGAATAGTCGGGTGATGTGGGGTTAAGATTACTGGAACTGGTTTGGTGAGAATCGGTCGATTTTTGGGAGGGTATAAGTTTTGGGACAGAATGAGGGTTCTGATATCGCAGGTTCGCTGGCTCTCGCCAGGCGAGTGAAGGCGAAGCTTCGCCGGGCGAAGCCCAGCGAATAGTTGGCAAATAATTCAAGAAAAACTCCCAGTGGTCTTCGCTGGCAAGTTCGCCAGGCGAAGGTAAGTGGTGAAGGTTCGCCAGGCGAGTACATCAGCGAAGGGTAGCGAATCAAGTCAGTAGCTACTGACTTTTGTTCGCTGGCGAGTTCGCCAGGCGAAGGTCCCAGCGAGCATTCGCCAATGGCTTCGCCAGGAGAATGGTAGCAAACGTGACAGAGTTTTCTTTTCTCTGTGATTCCAATCCGTGTTGTTTTGCTTAGCTTGATGGTGTTTAATCCTTAGCTGAGTGGCATATTTTATGTTATGATATGTTGTATTGTGGGTAGCCTTTGGGCGTGAATCCTAGATGATAGGATCAAATATGAATTGCATTCTTTTGAAAAATATTTGTATGCATTATATTAACATGTTTAAAATGCATGATTATTGAGATGAATTCGTCGTCGTTTGGCATGATATTGTGAATGTATATTGATTGGATGCGATTATATGTGAACAATGCATGAGAATATATTGTGAATATATGTGCATCGCGTGGTAAATGTGTTATACGTGTAAGTACGATGTAATTCTTGTATGATGAATTACTTGAGAATGCATGAGAACATATTGTGAATATGTGTGCATTTCTTGATAGATGTTATAAATGCATATTGTGTGCATGTGATTAAATATGAAGAATGCATGAGAACATATCGTGGATATGTGTGCATTGTTTAATAATTGTGGGAAATGCATGGGAACATATCGTGGATATGGGTGCATTGTTTAATGATTGTGAGAAATGCATGGGAACATATCTTGGATATGTGTGCATTGTTTGATGATGTGCTAATGGTATTGATAAATGAATACATTGATGATTGTTGTGATATGTTGTGTCTGCAATCATGTTATAATTCGTGTGTGATGAATTATTTGAAATGCATGGGATTAAGATGCGGGAACGGTCTTAAGTGCATTTTGTTGGTTGATTGCATATACATCATTTAGTCAAGAGGCAATGTTTGCTAGTTTCGTGGAGACTAGTGGCTTGTCCCAAACCTAGAAGGGTAGCATTAAACACAATCCAACAGCCACCCTTGGCATACTCTTGTTCTTTCCCAACCAAGAACTTGAGAGAAAAACCAGAAACTCCATTCCACGAGGTTAACAGCAACTCTGAGGAGTCTAAATGCAAATCAACAGCCAAATCCTCCAGCTTGGGCTTAGCATCCATATGAATGAAGGGTACCCTGTTCTGAATGGTTAACTCCAAGATCTCAGCATATTCCTCCATGGTCGGAGCCAGATTGAAGTCAGGGAAAGTAAAACACCTCAGCAGGGGATCATAGAACTGCATCAGCGCGTACAATCCGTTCAGCTCATACGTGGATGGTTTGCAAACCAACCTAAGCAGTTTCCCATAACTCTTCCTAAAACTTCTCTTCTCATCATCATCAGCTAAAGACATCAAACCAAGCAAAGAAGAAACATCTGGAGTAGGCAACTTGTAAGCCACAGTCTTCTTCAAAGTATCCATGATAGCAGCAGACAGAAGTCCGAGCAACTAGAATCAGAAGGTATGAAATGCACCTGCAGCACAGACACACATTAATGATATGCAAAATGACTATGCAACAATGCAATATGCAAACATGCAACAGGGATCAAGTGATATATCGCTGAAGAGACCCATCCACAATATCTGTCTCAACAGACCCACAATACTGCTCAAATCCTATCTCAACAGACCTATAACAATGCTCCACTTTGGTCTCAACAGACCTATAACAAAGCTCCAACTTGGTCTCAACAGACCCAAAACAATGTCCTGATGAAGAACCCCAAATAACCATACATACTGATCAAATATTAAGAAAACCAGGTAGTCTGGAGGTCAAGTTTCTTGTATGTCCCAATCCCTCTCACAGGTAGGTGTCCTATCAACTGACACAAGGTACGACATCCTATGCGGTCGTCGGCGTCACAGACTTTCAAGACTGATGATACGATACCCAGAAGGTGTGGCATCATCATGTCCTGAAGAGGCCTCACTTAGCCAACTTCCAATTGATCGGTCCCCAGAGTCGACAATTCAACTAACCAACAACCCCCTCAACCCAAAGGGTTGAAAGAGAAGTCAACCAGAAGAACCTCGTCCGAGCGTGAATTTTGCGGGACACTAGTACATGCAAAGCATGCATGCGCCCACTACTTTCCATAACTAATTCTAGGTGCACTCAAGCCCAGGCCCGACTTATCTCTCAATCTGAACCCCTACCCAGCATAACAACAATAATATAATGCTGAAAGTAAATACAGAAAGGTAAATCCATACAAAACCCACGACGGGAAAACAAGCGCTAGGATTGACTCGGGTAGGGAACTGTTGGAGTCCCCAGCAGAGTTGCCAGCTGTCGCTACTGCGAAAATCGGCGCCGGCTATGACAGAAGAGTCGCCATCGTGCGTTATTTATCCCAAAGGAGGGAAAGGAAACGCTCAGAGTAAACCTAACGCAAAACGGGAAAGGAATGGTCGTCGCAACCAAATTCCTGGATTCGGGAGCCGATTACGCAAGGGGAAGGTATTAGCACCCCTCACGTCCGCCGTACTCGACAGGATCCACGCTTGTTTTCTAGTACGGATTGTTATTCTATCTACACTAAAGGTCAAGGGACAAAAGGAAAGAAAAGAGAAAAGAGACTCGATAGAGCTTCGCCGCTCTATGCCTACGTATTCCCTCGTGCAATGGGAAAGTCAGAATCTACGTAGTTCGGCTAACTACGGATGAAGGTAGGAAGGTTGCTCGCTAGTATACGACATCCTATGCCTACGAACTTTCATACAACATGAAAGATCAGAGCAAACGTAGTTCGGGCTACGAAAGACACAAGCTTGTCTGACTGTTTTTTATTACCTTCAAAAAAGGTTTTTCTTGATTAAGAGTCCAAGTGGACAAAAATGACACTTTGATGTTTGTTTTGAATCTTTTACGAAAGAAGTGTTTTTTAGTTTGTTTTCAATCTCTGACGCACTGGAGACTATGATTTGAGAGTGACCACGTCGCGTGTCACCCAAAGGGTGCCAAACTAAGCAGCCAGACTACTGGAAAGAAGCTCTCCAGCAACCCTTTCTCAAATAGCTTAAGGCTCGTGACGTACGACATCGATTAACCTTATTACTGTATTTTTGAGTTGTCTTGAGATAAGAAGAGAAGAAGCTCTAAAAAGCCTAGGGTTGAAAAGGGAATAAACACTAACCTAATGTTGTCATGCATGGATAAGAATCCTAATGTATGTCATAATTCCCTCCTGCACAAAGGAAATCAGAGATCCTAGGGGATAAACAGAAAAGAAAGCAAGAAAATACAGTAAAATGCATGCAATGCAGCAATACAAGCGAGGCAAAGGAGTCCTGCTCAACCTCGAACCTGGGAAAACAACAAGCAAAGTGAATCAACATTCACTTCAAACCTAAAGGGGGAAAGCTGCACAAGCCAACAAACAATACAGAAAAACCAAAATAAAACAGAGGAGGCAGCCCAAGCAGCAACATCAAACTCTCACAGTTGACAGCACAAGCAGCAGCTCTGACAGCAATAGTTGATTAGACAGCAAAAAGTTGACAGCAACAACCTTCATCTTCATGAATAGCTCCCATCTTCAAGTTTCAACAAACTTCAAACATCAACAAGAACCAATACTTCAACAAGCACCTAGCTTCAACAAGCTCCTAGCTTCATCTTCAACAAGCTTCAACAAGAAACCTCCAAGGGAGAGTCAACTAACAAGATCAAGTTGGAATGTTAAGTAACTTAATGACAACCAAAGGAAGCCACTAAGAACTTAACATTATGAGAGAATGGCATCCTCAAAGTTCTACTCTTAAAGCATGCCATTCATCCCTCCAAAGGAGAGATGTGACTTCTTTAAGAGGACTTTATGTCATTAGATTGAATGGAGATGAACAATATACTCCATGTTTGAAGAAACAAGCAAAACTAATCTAATGCTCTTCCTAAAACCCTAGTTTCCCTAAGCTCCTGACAAGCATCCACAAGATGAGAAATTCTTCACATTCAAGCTCTCCAAAGCATCTTCAAGTTGTCTTCATGTTCATCCAAAAGCAAAGGCACCACCACTTAAGTCTAATGGAAACTATTGAGTTAAACTAGTCAAGTTAGTGTGTTGGAAACACCTAAAAGTTAGTCCTAAAACTAATTCTAATTAAAATACCAAAAATGATTGTAAAATCCTATAAAAAATTATAAGGGTTCCTAAACCTCTTAAGAATCACTCCATACAAAAACCAGGGGGTTAACCAATCATTAAGACCTAAAACTATGGGCTAAACCTAAGGGTACTATCCTAAAACCCTAAAATTACAACACCTAATGTTCAATGCTCAAAACAACCTAAAATTATCTCACAAAAATATGAGAAAAATACTAAGGGTACATGCATTTCTAAGCTACATAACCCAAAAAGAATCAACTCAAAAATATACACCAAACACCCATACTAAAATCAGCAAAATAAGGTATCAACCATATTCAAAATAAAACCAATTAAACTTCCCAAAATGCAATTAAAAAATAAAATGCATGAATTAATAGAATTCTAATCCTATTAAATTCTAGACTCTTTAAGGAGTCAGGGGAAAAAATATAACCTAAAAAGAATTAATTTCCTAATTGTTATGATTTAATTCCTAACTATATGCAAATGAAGAAAATAAGAGAAAATCCATTAAAATGATGAAACACGCGTGAAGAATAGCAATAAAATCATGTTGTTTCTTCAGACTGGGCCCAAATGGAGGTGCGTATAGAAATCTGCCACTAAGCCCAACCAAAAAATAAAAGAAACAAAAGAAACTCATGGAAATTGGAAAACCTGCGTGATGAATAGCAAGCAATCCTAGTTCAATTCCTCAATGGGCCCAAACGCAGGGTGTGGTTAGCAAGAGTTTACTTAAGCTCACCCAATGTCCTTTAATGAAACGCAACGCTTTGTATCACTTTCAACTCTCTTCATATTTTTCATCAAATCGTGGCCCTTGGTTTGCTACTTCAGTCAAAGGTCAAACAAGATCCAACGTTCAATTGTTCATCTTCTCCAAATGTTTAAAAATGGGAGGGAAGGTTTGGGACGGTGGCCTGAGACACAGAGCCACCGTCGTCTCCGGCGAGGGGGTACCAAAATGCATCAAACAGCAAAACTTAACATCCAAACCTGCTCGTTTTCATCCCCTGAACATGAATATGATCTTCAATTCCATTTATTCTCATCCTAACTTCAAAACCGATCCAAGTTTCAGAAGATCACCCCAACTCCAATGTCACGATTCTTGAAATTAACAAGCCTAATGTCATCTACACGTTTCAGTCATCAATTCTAACTATCTAACCATGCTTAAATCCTCAAGAATCAAGAGTTCTACTCCTCAACAGAAATCTTGGTGCACCTAATTTTGTCTCTAAACACTCCAATTTTGTACTGAAATCCATCTAATCATCATCACTAAGCTATCCCCCTATCAAATCTTACTCAATTATCTCTATTCTAAGCCATAGGTTGAAAGATGCATACCTAGAAAAAATGGATGAACAGAAGGTGTTATTGCTCGATTCAAGCTCCAATCTCTTCCAGATTCACTCAAGAACACACTCTGAAGCTACTCCAATGATCAATTTGCAATGAATCCACCTTGCTCACCAAAACTGATTTTGATATGCACTTGAGAAATTTCAATGGCTTCCTCTCGATTCTCTTCACTTCTTGCCCAAAAAATGGCCTGAACCCGTTGCAATGGTTATATAGAGAGTGTTAGAACTCTCTAGAACTTTCTGTAACTGCTCAAATGAGAAATTGAATTTCTCTTGCTCTTTGAATTTCTCCCCTACCACAGTCGTGTAACAAAATGGAAGTGAGTGAAATTGACCTCAAATGCAAAAAGTAATATTTCCATCACTCTTATAATGCTCTTTCTGATCAATTTGACATATAACATGAGCTTGTTTGGCCACATATCATTAAATTCCATTTTTTGGCCTTTTAATGACTTTAATTTCTTCCTTTTTAAGCCATTTCAAGCAACTTTGTGTTCCAAGCCAAAACAAACTCTCATGACCACTTGGTTGCGCTCAAAACATCATTTTGAACAAGTTCCATGTTGGACAATTTTCCATTTGAAGCTTGCAAGTTGGAGTTATGGACCTATAATCCAAAGTGACCTATAATCTCACTTTCCCAAAATACCCCTGGCTTGCAAAGATCATAACTTGAGTTCTACAAATCCTATCAAGGACTTCTAGTACTCTATGGAAATCTAAGAGGATAAGGAACAACATTCATGTTGACCAAAAGTCCATTTGAAAACTCCTTGAAGGGCAAAAGTTGCTTGGAAGTCAAGTGACTTTCACAGATAAATTTCATAGTCATCTGATGACCTGTAACTTGCAAGGACCATAACTTGAGTTCTATAAATACTCTTCGGTACTTATAGTACTCAAATTAAAGGTATTGAGATGCTATACAAGTTTCATGTTG
Source organism: Lathyrus sativus (assembly GCA_963859935.3). Classification (NCBI taxonomy): domain Eukaryota; kingdom Viridiplantae; phylum Streptophyta; class Magnoliopsida; order Fabales; family Fabaceae; genus Lathyrus; species Lathyrus sativus. The sequence goes on from OZ012735.1 coordinate 480,140,828, forward strand.
GCCAAATATCCATTTGAAACTTGTATTTTTACTTATGTGGCTTTGAAGTTAGGCACTAAACAGGGGATTTTACACTGAAACCCTAATTTAGCAACTTCCCACATTCTTGATTATTCTTTACTTGATCTTGGCACAACACCACACATGTATCAACATACCAATCCATGAACCCTATGACCTCAAAGTAGGCTTTGATGCTCTTCAATTACTCAATTGACCTAGGATTGACCCCGATGAAACCCTAGTTGACTGCACCTCAACTGTGGCTCTTGTACTTGAATCAATTACTTGTCTCAGCTTCAATAGGGCCCTCTAGGCATTCCATGAGATCCATACACACCTCAAATTCACATTCCATGTTTCACATCCCACTGATGATTCTCAATATTCCTCAAGATAGGAGCAAAACCCACATGTAGGCACTCAAACTTCTCAAGACTTCAAATCCCTTCTTGATGGCCTAGATGACTTCTCATACTTGGATAACACCTCTTGCTAGACTCTTCTCTTGATAGACACCCTTGATCCCTTGTTGGAGGCATGCTATGCTATGATATGCAAATGATTGAACTATGTACATGATGTAACTATGCAAATGACAATGCCATGAAACATAAACCAGGAAAGAAAAGGTTGGGCAAATTTTAGGGTGCAACAATTGCCCCTATTCAAACGACTTGGACCCGACTGGGTGAAGAGCGAACGGCCTTCAAACAATCGAGGTACGAGATGGTTGAATACCAGGAAACTCAGAAGTTTTCCAACCGCAGAAATAAACTGCACTGCTTGGGGAGCAACATCCCCTATCTGAATCGGGTTGTTACGGCAACAATTGATCCAACGTCTGATAATAATTCTGATTTCACCTTCAACCACCTATGTAACGCCACAGGTACTGACCAATTTTTTGCAAAAACACCTTCGTCCCCAACTGGACTAGCCTTGTCAACACAAGAAGAGAAACAAATTCGTCAACACGAATAGAGATTCTGTCGTCATAGGAGTAACCTTGTCCACATCTGGACCCAAATTTCGTCAAATCACGAATAAATACAAATCTGTCCACGTCAGGACTCACATTTCATCACCCCGAAGAAATCTCAACAATACAGGAATAGAACTTTGTCCACGTTAGGACGCTTGTTTCGGCAACACGAAGAAATCCTATCGTCATAGGAATAAAGCTTGTCCTCATCAGGACTCCATATTCCGTCAACACGGAGAAATCCCGGCGACTTCGCTGGGGATGAGTTGTCCGCATCTCGTCAGCACGAGGAGATCCTATCAACATAGGCAATAAAATCTTATTTGCGTCTCGTCAACACGAGGAACTCCTATCAACATAGGAATAAATTGTCCACGTCAGGACTCACATCTCGTCAATCACGAGGAAATAAACCTGTCACCATGAAGAGAAATAAATTTGTCCACGTCAGGACTCCATCTCGTCAACACGAAGAACGGTAAACTTGATTTGTCCACGTCAGGACTCACATCTCGTCAACACGAGGAAATCCTATCAACATAGGAGTAAATTGTCCACGTCAGGACACCGTTTCGTCAACACGAAGAAAGATAAATTTGTCCACGTCAGGACTCACGCATCTCGTCAACACGAGGAACTATAAACTTGTCCACGTCAGGACGCACATTTCGCCAATACGAAGAAAGATATCTGCTGGGGTGGTCCACGTCAGGACACCATTTCGTCAAAACGAAGAGTAATCAACTTGTCCACGTCAGGACTTCACATTCCGTCAACACGGAGAAATCAAATATGCCCACGTTAGGACTAGCACATCTCGTCAACACGAGGAAATAAATCTGTCCACGTTAGGATGCACACTACGCCAATACAGGAATAAATTGTCCACCTTAGGACTCATATCTCGTCAACACGAGGAACTCCTATCAACATAGGCAATAAAATTTTGGCGACTTCCCGGAAAATACTTCCGTCAACCAGTAGGAAAATACATCCGTTTATCCATATGGGAAGATACTCTAAATACAGTTTCTCTACTTATCTCTGCAGTAGCTAACTCCATTGGTCCCAACCCACAAACCTTTTAGCGCTGACGTGATAGCGACTTTGAGGAGGGCTCTACTGGGTATAATTGGAAACCAAACTGCCGGACGCCTGTTTCGATAACCGGCGGCAGCTTCTGAAATTTTGATTCATGAAACCCTTTGACGCTGACGTAACAGCAAATTTGAAGAAGATAATCCGCTGGCCGGATAAGAGAAACTTCAACAAGCAACTCTGTGGGGGAAATAGTAAGATGAACCGTATCATCACACGTCTCACGGCGAGACCTCGAATACTTGACAATAGATCTGAGCTAGAACTCCATACTCCTGCTGAGAAAACACACCTGAAAGCAAAAGGTTAACCAACCTGATTTATGTTTCAAAATGCGTATGTTTGAAAGTGGTGTAATGCTCCGTACGGCACGGAAATGCTACGCGTTTGAGTAGATGCAAATATGACGATATATGCAAATGCAAATGCAGGCTCAAGCTGCCTAGGCCACTCTGATAATGATGTCTCAACAACATGAATGCTGAGGATAAAGCCAACTCCGCTGGGGAGAACAAGTATCATAAGGTATTCCGATAAAAATAAATGCCAGAAACACAGTCAACTTTGCCGGGGAGAGATCAAACATCAATTTCCACTGGGAGGAAAGAACAAACACCCTGCTGGTGAACAAACTTAGCTGGGGAAGACGCGACACTTCTGGGCAAAGCACATTGTCTGGGCACAGTTTACACATTCAGAGTTACCACTCCGCTGGGGACAATCATCCCGACGGAGGCAAGACGACCTGTGGGGAGCAAGAAACCCATCCTTCGTGGATATAAACCTTTCGAACCAACAACTTGGTTAACTATTGCGGGAATCTCCCATGCTGGAGATTGAACGTGCACATCTTCGATTCGCTGAGGAGCGCAACCTCTGCAGGGGACATTGATTTTGACTTGCTGGGGTTAATCCTATGGACGGCTTTCCATGAGGACACTCTCCTGGGGAAAATAATTCCCTCCTTCGGGAAGGGATAAATGTCATTTCAACTCTCTGGGGGATAAGCTACGACTAGCTGAGGAATGACATCAACTGGAGTCAGGTCTTACGTCAAGCGACCTTGGCTGGGGAATACAATTCCTGACCATTTGCTCCAAAGGTAAGAACCCTGCAAAACACAAACGAGACAAAACAGGCCTATACAACAGAATCTATCCGGATTAGCATCTGTGACATTACTTCAGTCAATTCGAAGTTTTAGCAATTATTGGCAAGGTCCAGCAAGATTATGTAAGTGCAAGTTTATCAAAACATCGGCATCTTTCACAAACAAAACAGTAAAGAACAAGCATCAAGTACTGAATAACATGTTATATTGATAACGGGTCTCTGAATAGGCAAATTTTTGTACACTGGATGCAACTCCTGAAAAGAGGAAGTTACGCACAAACACACATAAATATGCACAAGAAGCATAAAGAAAATACAAAACAATATTTGTATACATGTCGGCAACGTGGCACAGACAAACACCATGAGGTGATCCTCCTATGACTCGCCTGACTCTGCGCTTTCCCGATACTCGATCTTCGGAAGAGATTGTTTTTGGATAGACGGCCCCCAAGTATTCCCAAACCACTAAGCAATGCAGTATCAAATCCGGACCGCAGTCATTTGCTTTTTCAATCCCTAACTTTTGCGTGAACCGCCCTTTGCGGGTTTTCAATTCACCGGGATACCCTTTTTTTGCCGAAGTCGCCCTTTTCAGGTTTTCGAATTTGCGGGTGTACATCTTTTCAATTTTATCCCTAACTTTTGCCCGAACCTTTTATTCATTTTTTTTATGGTTCGCCGGGATGCCCCATTTTTGCCTGGACTCTCTTTTTGCTGTCCAGCGGGTCACTTTCAAGCAAAGTATTTTTTAACTGCGTCCGAATTCACAGGAGACGTAAAGTCCTCACCATCCATGGTGGATAGTAACAAGGCTCCTCCAGAGAAGACTTTTCTGACAACGTAGGGACCTTCGTAATTGGGAGTCCACTTGCCCCTGTGATCTGATTGTGGGGGGAGAATCTTTTTCAGAACAAGATCGCCCGTCTAAAAGCTTCGAGGGCACACCTTCTTGTTGTAAGCTTTCTTCATCCGGCTCTGATACAACCGACCGTATGCTAGAGAAGCCATCCTCTTCTCATCCATTAAGCTGAGATGATTCAGTCTATCTTTAATCCATTCTGCCTCGTCGAGTTGGACATCACGTAAAACCCTCAGGGAAGGAATCTCGACCTCCAACGGTAACACCGCCTCCATCCCGTATACCAATGAGAAAGGGGTTGCCCCGGTTGATGTGCGTACCGTCGTACGATAACCGTGCAAAGCGAAATGTAACATCTAGTGCCATTCTTTATACGTCACAACCATCTTCTGAACAATCTTCTTTATGTTCTTATTGGCCGCTTCGACAGCGCCATTCATCTTGGGCCGGTAAGGAGAAGAGTTGTGATGCTCAATCTTAAAATTCTGACACAGCTCTTTCATCATTTTATTATTCAAATTTGAACCGTTGTCGGTGATAATTCGCTCAGGGATTCCATATCTGCAGATAATATCTCGTTTGATAAATCTGGCTACCACTTGTTTGGTCACATTGGCATATGATGCTGCTTCCACCCATTTGGTGAAGTAATCGATTGCCACCAAAATGAACTGGTGTCCGTTTGATGTCGTAGGCTCAATCTTGCCAATCATGTCAATTCCCCACATCGAGAAAGGCCACGGTGATGACATCACATTCAGAGGGCTCGGAGGCACATGGATTTTGTCCGCATAAATCTGGCATTTATGACACCTCTTTGCAAACTTGAAACAGTCTGCTTCCATGGTCAGCCAATAATAACCTGCCCGCAGCAGTTTTCTTGTCATAGCATGCCCACCAGCATGTGTACCAAATGTACCCTCATGTATCTCTTCCATGAGCAACTTCGCCTCTTTCTCATCTACACAACGCATCAACACCAAGTCGTGGTTTCTTTTATATAGGACACCGTCCGGGTTCAGATAAAAATTGCCAGCCAATCTCCTGAGAGTCTTCTGATCTCGACTGGATGCCCCAGCCGGATACTCCTTGTTCTTCAGGAAATTCTGGATGTCAAAGTACCAGGGTTTACCATCGGGAGCCTCGTCAATGGCAAATATGAAGGCAGGCCTATCAAGCCGAGAGATAACAATCTGGGGAGCCTCGTTCCAGAAGTTAACTTTATACATTGAAGACAACGACGCAAGGCCGTCAGCCATTTGATTTTCTGCTCACGGTACATGATGCAATTCCACCTTGTCAAAGAAAGGCAACAATCTCCTTGCAATTCCACCTTGTCAAATTGGGCTGACGCGTCTCCCATTCTCCTTTAATCTGATTCACCACTAGAGCTGAGTCTCTCTATACATCCAGGTTCTTGATTCTCAAATCAATGGATTCTTCCAGACCTAGGATGCAAGCCTCATATTCAGCCTCATTATTGGTAACAGGAAAAGTCAATCGGGCAGTAAATGGGATGTGAGACCCATGAGCAGTAGTGATGATTGCACCTATTCCGCTACCATAGGAATTAACTGCTCCGTCAAATATCAACTGCCATTTGGAACCCAACTCTCGACCTTCGTCCGGCAATGGTTCTTCACAATATTTCATCTTCAGGTACATGATATCCTCATCAGGAAAATCAAACCTCATCGATTGGTAGTCCTCAATAGGCTGCTCGGCAAGGTACTCTAACAGAATGCTACCTTTAATAGCCTTTTGCGAGACATATTGGATATCGTATTCTGTTAACACCATCTGCCATCGAGCGATCCTCCCGGAGAGTGCTTGCTTTTCAAATATGTATTTGATCGGATCCATCTTTGAAATTAGCATGGTTGTATGGTTTAACATGTATTGTCTCAAACGTTTGGCGGCCCAGGCTAGCGCGCAACACGTCTTCTTGAGCATTGAGTATCTGGACTCACAGTCGGTAAACTTCTTACTCAAATAGTAGATCGCATGCTCTTTACGTCCGGTCTCGTCGTGTTGACCGAGAACACAACCCATACTTTCCTCAAGAACCGTCAAATACATAATCAAAGGTCTCCCGACCACTGGGGGTATCAAAACAGGAGGTTCCTGCAAGTATTCTTTTATCTTGTCGAACGCCTTTTGACAATTTTCATTCCAGGTCAACACCTGATCCTTTTTCAACAACTTGAATAATGGCTCGCATGTCGCAGTTAGGTGAGATATGAACCGAGCAATGTAGTTCAACCTCCCTAAAAACCCACGCACTTCTTTTTCTGTTTTAGGCGTCGGCATTTCTTGTATAGCTTTTATCTTTACAGGATCAACCTCTATTCCCTTTTTGCTCACACTAAACCCCAGCAGTTTACTCGATCTCACCCCAAAGGTGCACTTGTTAGGGTTCAGTCTCAACCTGAACTTCCTAAGTCTTTTGAACAGTTTTAGCAGATTAACCAAATGCTCCTCCTCTGTCTGAGATTTGGAAATCATATCATCAACATAAACCTCGATCTCTTTGTGCATCATGTCATGAAAGAGAGTCGTCATAGCACGTTGATATGTTGCCCCAGCGTTCTTCAGTCCGAAGGGCATCACTTTGTAGCAAAATGTTCCCCAGGGAGTAATGAAGGTGGTCTTCTCCATGTCTTCTGGTGCCATTTTGATCTGATTATAGCCTGAGAAGCCGTCCATGAAGGAGAATACGGAGAACTGAGCAATGTTATCAACCAGCACATCAATGTGAGGAAGTGGAAAGTCGTCTTTCGGGCTCGCCCTATTCAAATCACGGTAGTCTACACACATTCGCACTTTACCGTCTTTCTTCGGCACTGGTACTATATTAGCGACCCATGACGGATAAGTTGTAACGGCTAGGAAACTAGCATCCCACTGTTTTTGAACTTCCTCTTTGATTTTCACAGCCATGTCTGGTCTGGTTCTTCTGAGTTTCTGCTTAACAGGCGGACATTCCTCTCGCAACGGCAGACGGTGCACAACCATGTCCATATCCAACCCAGGCATATCCTCGTACGACCAAGCAAATATATCACTATACTCTCGCAGTATCTCAATCAGCCTTTGCTTGATGTCGCTCTACAACGCAACCCCTATACGGATATTTCTCACAACTTCTTCCGACCCCAAGTTGATAATCTAAATTTCCTCCTGATGAGGCAGAATGATTCTCTCTTCCTGTTTCAACAAACGAGTCAGCTCCTCTAGCAAGTCGCTATCCTCGACAATCTCTTCCTCTGCTCAGAATACAGGGTGCTCGAAGTAGAAACGAGTCATAGGCGGTTCGTAGAAGATGTCATCTAAAATATTAGTCCTGCAAAGGAAATGGTTAAATGCTTCAAAACACAGACAAAGCAAATAACCATGTTGCCATTTATTGTTAAAGTAAAAACAAGAAAAACAGGGATCACAATATTTGTATATGAAAAATGCCTTTATTTCATGATTAAAACAGTGCAATACACATAATAAAGTAGCCCTAAGGTAAAATCACTATGCCCCGGGTAGGACATAGGATTATTCAACAATTGACAAAACAAATCATTACTGTTTAAGAGTCACTGGGACAGTTTCCCGGATGGACCAGTTGCAGAGACTTTGCCCTGGCACGCTTGGCTTGATCCACGCATCCATATCGCAGTCACTATCTCCGTCTTCAGCATTGGAAATAGCGTTGATTGTCTCAAAGCATACCCCGCTTGGCGTAATCGTTATCGGTCCTTTGAACCTGGGCGCTCCTGAAGATGACGCTGACGACGTCGATCGATACCCTAGCCCAAACTTATCATTCTTCACGGGAACCTCTAGTACCTGCCCCCAACCTTTAGTCTCACCAGTCTGCACTAAAGCCTGAGCTTCCTTGTAGGATGACATTGCCACCTCTGGCATTTTGCTGGGACCCTGAGCTTTGTCTTTAATCTGCAACCCTTCGAAGACTTGACAAGGTGTCTCGTGTATTTCTCTGTCGACCTCAACATATCTGAACGATGACAGGTGACTGACCAAGATGTCCTCCTCCCCGCAAACGGTAACAACACTATCACCCACCATGTACTTCAACTTCTGATACAATGTGGACGTTACGGCCCCTGCGGCGTGGATCCATGGGCGCCCAAGAAGGCAGCTATAAGCTGGATGGATATCCATAATGTAGAATTTGGTATCAAAAATTTCTGGCCCCACCTGAAGCGGTAATGTTATTGACCCAAACACTGATCTTTTCGTCCCGTCAAACGCCTTCACAACCAAATCGCTGGGCATGTAAATAATTCCCCGTACATCCAATTTCATCATGGCTTTCTTTGGCAATACATTCAACGACGATCCAGTATCCACCAATACACGCGACATTACGGTGCCCCAGCATTCCACCGATATATGCAAAGCCATGTTGTGCTCTCGACCCCTGGGTGTTAGATCAAAACCTGTGAAACCCAGGCTATGTCCAGCATTGACATGTGCCATTATCCCATCTAACTGATTTACAGAAAATTCTTGAGGCACAAATGACGTATCCAGAATCTTTAGCAAGGCGTTCCGATGGGCCTTGGAACATAACAACAACAACAAGATAGAGATCTTCGTCGGCGTCTGCTGTAGGTGTTCAACAATTTTGTAGTCGCTTTTGCGAATCAGTCTCATGAACTCCTCTACGTCCTTGAGTGACGTATCCTTTTCTTTCAACTGAGCAGGCCCGCTTCATTTACTTTGGCTTTGCCTTTGGCCAATCTCTCTGCTTCTATTTCAGGTGAGGTAAAGATCCTTCCGCTACGGGTCATGCCCCCCGTTCCAATGACATTATCAACAGCCCCAGCTGACTGGCTATTCACCACAATCTTTTCACCGTTGCAATATGCTTCTAATCAGTATGTCCACGGGACAGCTTTCATACTCTAAAAGGGAACAAGCCTTGCTTTGGTAATTGTAATAGTTGGCCGCTTGGCGGGCCCCATTATTCTTATAGTCTTCCTCGGGATCGTCACCGTTGCTATGTCATTCTGCTTATCACATAATGCCTCCACAGGCTTTTCAACCACAGTTCGATCAAATTGCAAGGTCCCTTTGTCGATCATGGCCTGAATGCCCTACTTCAAATCAGTACAACCCTCAGGCTGGGTCCAACACTCTAAACAGTATTCATCACAACCAGGGAATACTCCCCCTCTGAGCAACCTGCTTTTCACCTCACTCAATGGTGTCTTCAGTTTGTTAACATCCATCACCAAGTTCAAATTTTCTTCTGTCAAGATGGCATTTGCCCCATGATTAGGCATAGACTGTTGTACAATATTGGGCCCCAGCTGGCCAAAGTTGATGGCTTTACTGTCCAACAAGTCTTGAACTTTATGCTTGAAAGCATGACAAGATTCTACATCATGTCCGGGCGCCCCGGAATGGAATTCGCAATGCTTATTAGCATCATACCCATAAGGGAGTACCGGTACTGTAGGCGGTTCCAATGTTCTTTTCTCGACCAAATTCAACCCCAGCAGTGTCTGAAGAAGCTCTGCATATGTCGATGGAGGCTTATCAAATACCCTCTTCGGCTTTACATTCTGAAACCTTCTCTGACCCTGATTCTGCCTTTGCTGCTGTTGTGGTTGTTGTTGTTGTTGTTGTTGTTGGATTGGAATAGTAACACTGGCTATTTGTTGAGGTTGAATGTACTGATTTCTGCCTCTGCCCCGGCCTCTGCCACCAAATACATCGCTTGTATCACCCTGTCGTCTTCCGCCGAACGCTTTTCTCGCACCCCCAGCTGAAGTAGATTCGCCTGCCTGAATCTTTCCAATTTTAATTCCATTTTCGATCCTTTCTCCCATAAGGATCATATCGGAGAAGCTACCCATCGAAACATTGAGTAACTTGTCATAGTACATTCCTGTAAATGTCCCCACAAACATGTCATTCATCTCCCTTTCAACCAAAGGAGGGTGCACCCGAGCTTCCATATCGCGCCACCGCTGCGCGTACTCTTTGAAACATTCACCACTTTTCTGCGACAGACTCTGCAACTGAACTCTGTTTGGCGCCAAATCGCTGTTATATTTGTAATGCATAACGAAATCATCAGCCAACTGCTTCCAGCTCCTAATCTGAGTGGGCTCAAGTCCCATGTACCATTCCAATGATGGTCCCGATAAGCTATCCTGAAAGAAATGCATGAGCATCCTTTCATCATTGGAATATGCAGACATCCTTCTATAATAAGAACGTACATGGACCTTTGGGCAGGTATCCCCTTTGTATTTGTTGAATGTTGGAGCCTTGAATTTTAATGGCACCCTCAGCCCTGGTACCAACCCCATAGTAGTCATATCTAACCCAACGGAGTTTTGATTAACCACACCTTTCATCTGCTCTTCTAGCATTCTGATCCTCTGAACAGGGTCAATGGGGCCCTCAGGTCCCATACCTCTTCCCGGAAAAGCGTCGTCCTGGTGATCCACATTCCAGTCATTGCCATACCCATCGTAACCCGTGTTACGGCCAAATCCTTGATGATTGAGCATAAGACCCTGTCCTCGGTTTCCGAACCCTTGATTGACCCCAGCAGGCCCAAAACCACTGTTGAAAGGAAATGCTCCAGCGCCGTTGTTATTCACATTACCGAATCCACCATTACCGTGGCCATACCCCTGATTGTTGCCGTAACTGTCATTACCAAAGCCTTGATTGTTGAACCCGAAGTTCCCGTCCTGATTGACATTGCCATACCCATTGTTTCCAAAGCTATCATTGTCACTGAATTCTTGATTGGCATCCCCAGTGTTGCCATTATTGTTAACAACATGCCCATCACCACCATTTCCAGTATTGCCATTACTAGCGCCGACACTTGCACCAGTACCAGTATTTCCGTTGACATTCGCAACAGGTGGAGTAACTACCGGTATCTCATCCTCCCGGCGAGGAGTTCCAACAGAATTGTGGTCAGTATTGCCATTTTCGTTTGTCCGCGTCAGCAGCGGCTGCACCAGGGTCTGAAGGCTCTCCTGGCTCATGGCCATGCTCTCCATAGCTTGCATGAACAGAGTCAGCTTCTCACAGATTTCCTGCATCTCGACTTGAACTTGATCCATTGCTTTCTTACAGTTGTTTCTGGTTGAGTAGCGGTGAATTCTTTGGTCGTCAATCCTGAAAAACCTGGGAGATGCAGGAAATAAGTTACAGATTCAACAAGTAACTAGCAATGCAAAATGAATATGCAGATGCAATGCGTGTCTGTGCGTTAGGGAAATCACCCATGATTCTAGTGCTAAAGTGCCAGTGCAGTGACAGTGCTAAGAAGCTTGGATTCATCCACGGAGAAAACATCTCATATATTGCTGCGAAGAGCCCAACAAGGCAGAAATACAATATCTCTGAGTGTACACAAAAATAAGAAGGCATGACCTCAACCAACAAGCCTGGTGATGGTCAGCACAATACAAATAAAGCATATACAACAGTCAAGTGTTACAATGAGCACGGTACTCTTCTAACAACTTCTTGGTCTCTGGATGATCTGGCTGAGTGAGCAACCCTTCGACGAGCAACTCTAACTGCCGTATAGTGAACTGGAGGCCTTCGCTGGAGTTTTCCCAAGCTCCCTTGCCAAAACAGTCTTCTAACTTCCTCTTCTTGGCTTCAAAGTTCTGTTTGTGCTCCTTCAGGTTTTTGACAGCTTTGTTCAACGAGGCTTGAATGGAAAAAATACGCACAACTTCTTCCTCAAACTTCCTCTGGCTAGCTTTCAACTGATCCTCTAACTTGGAGATTTGCAACTTCAGCTTATCTTCTCTCTCCTTGTTGTTGGTCAATGTAGCGTTCCAAGTTTTGTTGAACGTAGAGATCTCCAAGTAAGCTATATCAAGTGCTTTCTTCTTAGACTCTAGCATGTCATGAGAGCTCTTGAAATCTATCCCCAAACGTTCACGCTTCTTTCGTTGTTCAGTCAGTTCTGTACCTAGCTGGTTCACCAGCTTTGTTTGCTGCTTGAAGGAATATACAACTTCATTTCTTTCGCTTCTGAGCTGCGCTAGCTCTTCTTCCAACTTCTCGTTGGCCTTCATCAGCTCTTCTTTCTCCTTCATAACCTGCTCATATCTCTCAATAGACACAGTAGTTGGCTCCTCAACCATGAGGGGAGCAGGAGGTAATACTGCAGGAAACGGCATCAGCGCCTGCTTTGCCCTATCTTGGATCCAGGCTTGGTACGAAGGATAGGCTTGACTATCATTCTTACCCAACAACGACTTCCCTTTCTTGCAGATGTTATTCCAAGCATGCTGAAGCTTGGATAACAATTCTCCACTCAGATCACCTGTGAAGTACAGAGATTCCTGCACTTCCTCCTCTTTTGGCGGGCTTCTCAAAGCGTACCCAAATTGCCTGATCAACAATGAAGGATTATAGTTAATGCACCCTTTCCTCCCAATCAGAGGAACGTTAGGATATCCTGTGCAGCTGTAGATAATCTCAGATCCCAATAAATCCCTATCAAACCAGACAACATCTTCTGAAGAAAGCCCCATCAGACGCTCAGACCATTCCACCGTAGCTGCAAACTCAGCAAAGATACCCTCCTTGGGCAGGTGACTATCAAACCACATATACAACAAAGGCACACAACAAGAGACGTTCTTGCCCTTCCTATTCTCGTTCTTATAATACAGAGAGTGATAGAAGTCTCCAATCAGTGTAGGCACAGGATTGCCTGAAGCAAATATATGGAATGCATCCAAATCAACAAAGTCAGGCATATTAGGGAACATTACAATGCCATAGATACACAAAGCAAGGATAGCATTAAACACAATCCAACAGCCACCCTTGGCATACTCTTGTGCTTTCCCAACCAAGAACTTGAGAGAAAAACCAGAAACTCCATTCCACGAGGTTAACAGCAACTCTGAGGAGTCTAAATGCAAATCAACAGCCAAATCCTCCAGCTTGGGCTTAGCATCCATATGAATGAAGGGTACCCTGTTCTGAATGGTTAACTCCAAGATCTCAGCATATTCCTCCATGGTCGGAGCCAGAATGAAGTCAGGGAAAGTAAAACACCTCAGCGGGGGATCATAGAACTGCATCAGCGCGTACAATCCGTTCAGCTCATACGTGGATGGTTTGCAAACCAACCTAAGCAGTTTCCCATAACTCTTCCTAAAACTTCTCTTCACATCATCATCAGCTAAAGACATCAAACCAAGCAAAGAAGAAACATCTGGAGTAGGCAACTTGTAAGCCACAGTCTTCTTCAAAGTATCCATGATAGCAGTAAACAGAAGTCCGGGCAACTAGAATCAGAAGGTATGAAATGCACCTGCAGCACAGACACACGTTAATGATATGCAAAATGAGTATGCAACAATGCAATATGCAAACATGCAACAGGGATCAAGTGATATATCGCTGAAGAAACCCATCCACAATATTTGTCTCAACAGACCCACAATACTGCTCAAATCCTGTCTCAACAGACCCATAACAATGCTCCACTTTGGTCTCAACAGACATATAACAAAGCTCCAACTTGGTCTCAACAGATCCAAAACAATGTCCTGATGAAGAACCCCAAATAACCATACATACTGATCAAATATTAAGAAAACCGGGTAGTTTGGAGGTCAAGTTTCCTGCATGTCCCAATCCCTCTCACAGGTAGGTGTCCTATCAACTGACACAAGGTACGGCATCCTATGCGGTCGTCGGCGTCACAGACTTTCAATACTGATGATACGATACCCAGAAGGTGTGGCATCATCATGTCCTGAAGAGGCCTCACTTAGCCAACTTCTAATTGATCGGTCCCCAGAGTCGACAATCCAACTAACCAACAACCCCCTCAACCCAAAGGGTTGAAAGAGAAGTCAACCAGAAGAACCTCGTCCGAGCGTGAATTTTGCGGGACACTAGTACATGCAAAGCATGCACGCGCCCACTACTTTCCATAACTAATTCTAGGTGCACTCAAGCCCAGGCCCGACTTATTTCTCAATATGAACCCCTACCCAGCATAACAACAATAATATAATGCTGAAAGTAAATACAGAAAGGTAAATCCATACAAAACCCACGACGGGAAAACAAGTGCTAGGATTGACTCGCGTAGGGAACCGTTGGAGTCCCCAGCAGAGTCGCCAGCAATCGCTACTGCGAAAATCGGCGCCGGCTATGACAGAAGAGTCGCCACCGTGCGTTATTTATCCCAAAGGAGGGAAAGGAAACGCTCAGAGTAAACCTAACGCAAAACGGGAAAGGAATGGTCGTCGCAACCAAATTCCTGGATTCGGGAGTCGATTACGCAAGGGGAAGGTATTAGCACCCCTCACGTCCGCCGTACTCGACGGGATCCACGCTTGTTTTCTAGTACGGATTGTTACTCTATCTACACTAAAGGTCAAGGGACAAAAGGAAAGAAAAGAGAAAAGAGACTCGGTAGAGCTTCGCCGCTCTATGCCTACATATTCCCTCGTGCAATGGGAAAGTCAGAGTCTACGTAGTTCGGCTAACTACGGATGAAGGTAGGAAGGTTGCTCGCTAGGATATGGCATCCTATGCCTACGTACTTTCATACAGCATGAAAGATCAGAGCAAACGTAGTTCGGGCTACGGAAGACACAAGCTTGTCTGACTGTTTTTTATTACCTTCAAAAAGGGTTTTTCTTGATTAAGAGTCCAAGCGGACAAAAATGACATTTTGATGTTTATTTTGAATCTTTTACGAAATGAGTGTTTTTTAGTTTGTTTGCAATCTCTGACGCACTAGAGACTATGATTTGAGAGTGACCACGTCGCGTGTCACCCAAAGGGTGCCAAACTAAGCAGCCAGACTACTGGAAAGAAGCTCTCCAGCAACCCTTTCTGAAATAGCTTAAGGCTCGTGACGTACGACATCGATTAACCTTATTACTGTATTTTTGAGTTGTCTTGAGATAAGAAGAGAAAGAAACTCTAAAAAGCCTAGGGTTGAAAAGGGAATAAAAACTAACCTAATGTTGTCATGCATGGATAAGAATCCTATTGTCTGTCATAATTCCCTCTTGCACAGAGGAAATCAGAGATCTTAGGGGATAAACAGAAAAGAAAGCAAGCAAATACAGTAAAATGCATGCAATGCAGCAATACAAGCGAGGCAAGGGAGCCCTGCTCAACCTCGAACCTGGGAAAACAACAGGCAAAGTGAATCAACATTCACTTCAAACCTAAAGGGGGCAAGCTGCACAAGCCAACAAACAATACAAAAAAACCAAAATAAAACAGAGGAGGCAGCCCAAGCAGCAGCATCAAACTCCCACAGTTGACAGCACAAGCAGCAGCTCTGACAGTAACAGTTGATTAGATAGCAAAAAGTTGACAACAACAACCTTCATCTTCATGAATAGCTCCCATCTTCAAGTTTCAACATACTTCAAACATCAACAAGCACCAATACTTCAACAAGCACCTAGCTTCAACAAGCTCCTAGCTTCATCTTCAACAAGCAACCTCCAAGGGAGAGTCAACTAACAAGATCAAGTTGGAATGTTAAGTAACTTAATGACAACCAAAGGAAGCCACTAAGAACTTAACATTATGAGAGAATGGCATCCTCAAAGTTATACTCTTAAAGCATGCCATTCATCCCTCCAAAGGAGAGATGTGACTTCTTTAAGAGGACTTTATGTCATTGGATTGAATGGAGATGAACAATATACTCCATGTTTGAAGAAACAAGCAAAACTAATCTAATGCTCTTCCTAAAACCCTAGTTTCCCTAAGCATCCACAAGATGATAAATTCTTCACATTCAAGCTCCTTCAAGCTCTCCAAAGCATCTTCAAGTTGTCTTCATGTTCATCCAAAAGCAAAGGCACCACCACTTAAGTCTAATGGGAACTATTGAGTTAAACTAGTCAAGTTAGTGTGTTGGAAACACCTAAAAGTTAGTCCTAAAACTAATTCTAATTAAAATACCAAAAATGACTGTAAAATCCTATAAAATATTCTAAGGGTTCCTAAACCTCTTAAGAATCACTCCATACAAAAACCAGGGGGTTAACCAATCATTAAGACCTAAAACTATGGGCTAAACCTAAGGGTACTATCCTAAAACCCTAAAATTACAACACCTAATGTTCAATGCTCAAAACAACCTAAAATTATCTCACAAAAATATGAGAAAAATACTAAGGGTACATGCATTTCTAAGCTACATAACCCAAAAAGAATCAACTCAAAAATATACACCAAACACCCATACTAAAATCAGCAAAATAAGGTATCAACCATATTCAAAATAAAACCAATTAAACTTCCAAAAATGCAATTAAAAAATAAAATGCATGAATTAATATAATTCTAATCCTATTAAATTCTAGACTCTTTAGGGAGTCAGGGGAAAAAAATCTAACCTAAAAAGAATTAATTTCCTAATTGTTATGATTTAATTCCTAACTATATGCAAATGAAGAAAATAAGAGAAAATCCATTAAAATGATGAAACACGCCTAAAGAATAGCAATAAAATCATGTTGTTTCTTCAGACTGGGCCCAAATGGAGGTGCGTATAGAAATCTGCCACTAAGCCCAACCAAAAAATAAAAGAAACAAAAGAAACTCATGGAAATTGGAAAACCTGCGTGATGAATAGCAAGCAATCCTAGTTCAATTCCTCAATGGGCCCAAACGCAGGGTGTGGTTAGCAAGAGTTTACTTAAGCTCACCCAATGTCCTTTAATGAAACGCAGCGCTTTGTATCACTTTCAACTCTCTTCAGATTTTTCATCAAATCGTGGCCCTTGGTTTGCTACTTCAGTCAAAGGTCAAACAAGATCCAACGTTCAATTGTTCATCTTCTCCAAATGTTTAAAAATGGGAGGGAAGGTTTGGGACGGTGGCCTAAGACACAGAGCCACCATCGTCTCCGGCGAGGGGGTACCAAAATGCATCAAACAACAAAACTTAACATCCAAACCTGCTCGTTTTCATCCCCTGAACATGAATATGATCTTCAATTCCATTTATTCTCATCCTAACTTCAAAACCGATCCAAGTTTTAGAAGATCACCCCGACTCCAATGTCACGATTCTTGAAATTAACAAGCCTAATGTCATCTATACGTTTCAGTCATCAATTATAACTATCTAACCATGCTTAAATCCTCAAGAATCAAGAGTTCTACTCCTCAACAGAAATCTTGGTGCACCTAATTTTGTCTCTAAACACTCCAATTTTGTACTGAAATTCATCTAATCATCATCACTAAGCTATCCCCCTATTAAATCCTACTCAATTATCTCTATTCTAAGCCATAGGTTGAAAGATGTATACCTGGAAAAAATGGATGAACAGAAGGTGTTATTGCTCGATTCAAGCTCCAATCTCTTCCAGATTCACTCAAGAACACACTCTGAAGCTACTCCAATGATCAATTTGCAATGAATCCACCTTGATCACCAAAACCGATTTTGTTATGCACTTGAGAAATTTCAATGGCTTCCTCTCGATTCTCTTCACTTCTTGCCCAAAAAATGGCCTGAACCCGTTGCAATGGTTATATAGAGAGTGTTAGAACTCTCTAGAACTTTCTGTAACTGCTCAAATGAGAAATTGAATTTCTCTTGCTCTTTGAATTTCTCCCCTACCACAGTCGTGTACAGGCTCTCCCTTCAACTAGTTTTGCTTGAAATGTTTATCTCATGAGATATTGGAATGGTTGGTTGTGACAGATCCCTTGCTTTTGATCCCATGGTATGCAATTGGTGTTACTTCACCTTGAAGTAACAAAATGGAAGTGAGTGAAATTGACCTCAAATGCAAAAAGTAATATTGCCATCACTCTTAGAATGCTCTTTCTGATCAATTTGACATATAACATGAGCTTGTTTGGCCACATATCATTAAATTCCATTTTTTGGCCTTTTCATGACTTTAATTTCTTCCTTTTTAAGCCATTTCAAGCAACTTTGTGTTCCAAGCCAAAACAAACTCTCATGACCACTTGATTACACTCAAAACATCATTTTGAACAAGTTCCATGTTGGACAATTTTCCATTTGAAGCTTGCAAGTTGGAGTTATGGACCTATAATCCAAAGTGACCTATAATCTCACTTTCCCAAAATACCCCTGGCTTGCAAAGATCATAACTTGAGTTCTACAAATCCTATCAAGGACTTATAGTACTCTATGGAAATCTAAGAGGATAAGTAACAACATTCATGTTGACCAAAAGTCCATTTAAAAACTCCTTGAAGGGCAAAAGTTGCTTGGGAATCAAGTGACTTTCACAGATAAATTTCATAGTCATCTGATGACCTGTAAATTGCAAGGACCATAACTTGAGTTCTATAAATCCTCTTGAGGATTTCTAGTACTCAAATTAAAGGTATTGAGATCTCTACAAGTTTCATGTTGGCCAAAGATCCATTTGAAACTTTTATTTTGACTTATGTGGCTTTGAAGTTAGGCACTAAATAGGGGATTTTACACTGAAACCCTAATTTAGCAACTTCCCACATTCTTGATTCTTCTTTACTTGATCTTGGCACAACACCACACATGTATCAACATACCAATCTATGAACCCCATGACCTCAAAGTAGGCTTTGATGCTCTTCAATTACTCAATTGACCTAGGATTGACCCAAATGAAACCCTAGTTGACTGCACCTCAACTGTGGCTCTTGTACTTGAATCAATGACTTGTCTCAGCTTCAATAGGGCCCTCTAGGCATTCCATGAGATCCATACACACCTCAAATTCACATTCCATGTTTCACATCCCACTAATGATTCTCAATATTCCTCAAGATAGGAGCAAAACCCACATGTAGGCACTCAAACTTCTTAAGACTTCAAATCCCTTCTTGATGGCCTGGATGACTTCTCATACTTGGATAACACCTCTTGCTAGACTCTTCTCTTGATAGACACCCTTGATCCCTTGTTGGAGGCATGCTATGCTATGATATTCAAATGATTGAACTATGTACATGATGTAACTATGCAAATGACAATGCAATGAAACATAAACCAGGGAAGAAAAGGTTGGGCAAATTTTGGGGTGCAACAGTATGCAAAAATGCTTATGTGTATGTTATGTGGATTTATGAGGACTATGGATATGTGCATGATGAATATGATTGATGATTGTCCCTATTTATTTATATAAGTATGCTTTGTAAAGTATATGATGAGTTATGATGAAGTATGGCGAGAATTGTGGAATATGCGTATGTGCATTACTTGTGTAATTGAGAAATGTGAATGTGTAATAGTGAATTGGTGGATAAAACATAACATGTGTATGTTTATGTGGGATGTTGAGATTTATGGATGTATGCATGATGAAAATGCTTGATGAATGTCTATGTTTGTGTATATGCACGTTGTGATGCATCTGATAATGGAAATGGATTGGGGGTGATAAAATGTGGGTTATATGTATTCTATACTTGTGTATATATATAATTGTATGCATTGATTATTATGATAATATTTCTCACCCTTCTGCTGGAATGATGTCCTATATGACATCGTGCAGGTATCTTGGTGTAGTACGGCTAGTAGTTGCGAGTTCGCTGTTGGTTCAGCTGTTTAGTATTTAATTATGTTGGGTCAGGTCATGCTCTGGTTATGTAACACTGGGATCGTTGGGTTTATGCCTTAGAGATATATTGTGTATTCTAAGTTGTGTTTTAAATGTATTTGAAATATGTGATAATGGCCTCTGTGCCTAAGTGTTAATGATTATGTGATGAACATGAATATTCTATGAAGGGATTTAGGTAAATAAATTGAATCCGTTGTTACATGCAAGATGAAAATTTAATAGCATGACTATTTATTTCAATGTTACATGAGTATGACAGGTGAATGTTGAGATTTTGTAAAATTGTGTGACGCCCTTTTGTGAAAGCATGTTAATTTACTCTGATTAATTATGTATTATTCTCTGGGGTTAGAAGGGTGTTACATTAGTGGTATCAGAGCAGGTCGGTCCGTCCGGCCATGTTGTCTAATGTTATTTGTTCCCTTGTATGCGACATGTGTGTGAAAACAATGTCGATACATGTTTGTTGTTTAACCTTTGTCTGCAGAAGTGGGAATGATTAAAGTGGGGGAGAAGCTTGTGATTACTCAGAATGATGCAAGTGTGGAGTTGTAGCTCAGTGTGTAGTTAAACACTATTATAGTTTGGTAAAGATGGTCTATGCCCCATTATGATTTCGGCTGTCTATTGACAAATTGAGGAACTGATCACCCTTAATCTCTTGTTGATAGTGAAGGTGAGAAAATTACTTAGAAGGGGGGGGGGGTTGAATAAGTAAGACTAAAAATCAAAGATTAGAACACAGATATTTTTATCCTGGTTCGTTGAAAACAACTACTCCAGTCCACCCTCTCAAGAGTGATTTGCCTTTCTCTGTCAAGGACTTAATTTACTATTTTAATCAAACAGATTACAAATAGCAACACCTGAGAACAACTGTTCTTAGTCTTCTCAAGAGCAACTGATCCCAACTGGATCCTCTTAAGGAAAACCTTTTACAAACAATGTAAAGCTTTTACAAGAGTAAGAATGCTTCTAATAAGCTGTTATCACAACAGTGATATTTCTCTTAAGTTAAGAATAAAGTTAAAGCAAAATAATATAATAGAGAGCTTTGAAAGATTGCTTTGAGGAGTGATTTTGCTAGAGATTCGATGCTGAAGAAGATGGAGTGGACTTCTTTATATAGGCACTAAGATCCAAGAAGTCTTGTTACGTTGAAGGCTGTGCAGAAAAGCCTAAAACCTTTTGTCTTTACATTGGAGGCTGTGCTGAAACAAGCCTGATGCCTTTTGTCTTCACTTGCAGAAAACTTTCCTCAGAATGGAATGTACAGATAAAACCTTTTTGTCTGTGTCCTTGTGTCTAGCACAAAATAGGAAAGAGCTGTTGAGAAAAACCAACGTACATATTTAAATCTTCTTCAAAGTAAGTTCAGCTTTCAACATTAGAATCTGATTCTTCAGAGTCTCCAGACTAGAGATCATCTGGATCTTCAGAGTCTTGGATATTCTTCAGATTGAGCTGAATCAGAGTATGTGCAGCTAGTGTGCTTGAGCGTGTAAATCTTTCAGAGCAGAGTCTTCTATGCTTTAGAGGCTCCTGCTTCAGAATCTTCAAGAGACAGTAGTCAGATTCTTCTGGGAGCAGCGTTCAGATCTTCACTTAAAATGCTCTTGAACTTATGAAGCTTTTCATAATAACATTGTTCAGATCCAAATTTGCTTTCTTAAGATAATTTTCTTTGGTGCCTGTAGCAAACAATCTAGAACACGTTTAGAGTATATAATTCTTGAATACAAAATTTATAAGAGTTATCATCAAAACATAGAGATATAACTAAGACACAATCTGTGCTCTTACAATCTCCCCCTTTTTGATGATGACAAAACATGAGAAATTTTGTTCAGTAAAAAGTAAGAATTAGAAACTCCCCCTGAGATTAGCAATCTCCCCCTGAAATAAATACTTCAATAGAATAGAATACTTCCCTTTCTGATTAAGTATAATTCAGATTCAGAGCCTGATGAAGGAGTTCAGAGTCAAATCTTGATGCCAGATACATATGACTTTCTTTAGTCAGAACGTCTGGTTATCATCTTGCATGAATTCTCTTTCAGAATAAAAGTATCAGAGTAAGATATCAGAGTTATCAGACTTGATTGAATACTCAGATTTTCTTTAGAGAATCAGGTTCTGGTTGACACAGTCTCAGGGTAACTTCAATGAATTATGTCAGATATATCAATGTAATCTGAAAGACTTAAATTCAAAGTAAGTTACTGAAAATGTCTGAATTTTAGTTTTAGTAATTGCTTATAGGTTGAACACCTCAGTTTCTCTTTTTCTCCCCCTTTTTGTCATAATCAAAAAGATTTTCAAAGACAGAAAGATATAGAAGAAAAGAATCATATAGGAGCAAAACATGTTATCATGCAATTAAAACAAACCAAAGTTCACAGTCAAACAGGCAGAGGCCAAAAACACATAACACAATAAAAGCAAACAGACAGCAAAAAGCAGTTCATGTGCAAAACAACAAATAAAACTAGGTCTGGCGAGAGGCAATGAGGGTCAGAAGCTCTGTCATCTTGGCAGCTGACTCGTCTTGCTTAGACATCCAGGTCTTGATTTCATCAGTTGTTTTCTCTTGCTTGATCATCCAGTCCTTTATATCCTTTACATCATTCACAAGTTCTGAAACCACAGATGAAGACGGAGAAGATGCAGTAGCAGCAGGGTTCCCTTCAGTTTGGTTTTCAACAGAAGCTTGGTCAACCATTTCAAATTCAGGAACAACTGGAGGAGTAGCTTCCAAGAGTAACACAGAAGGAGGAGGAGGCATGTTCATCAGTGTTACCTTTATTAACTCAGCAAATTTAGTCTTAGCAAGCTTAGAGCATTTTGCTCTAACTTTTAGGGCAGCTTTGTTAAACATCCAGATGAAGCGCTTCCAAGCAGTATTCGAAACATTGGGATCCAAACTAGACATGCATACAGCCTTAACACGATCATATTCAGAATCTAACTCCTTTTTGAAAATATCAAACATAGCATTAACACAAGATTCTAAATCTGACTGTTCATTCTGTCCAGAGGAAAAAGGATTAGGGGTGTTAGCAGGAGTAGGTTCAGATGGTTGTGGTTGAGGTGTGGGTGGTTGAGATGTGTGGATGTCAGATTGAGGGAGTTCAGATGAATGAGGAAAAGTTTGATACTCAGATGGATTAGTTTCAGGTGGTTGAGGAATGGTTTGGTTTTCAGCTGATTGAGTTTCAGATGGTTGTGCTTCAGATGGTTGTTAAGATGGAGAGTTTGGTGGGGTATGAAACAAAGCAATGTTAAGATGTTTCTTCATAACGCTCTCAGAGCGAGCTTGTTTGAGTGATTCTGAATCACAGTCAGATGAATCAGATGAATCAGAAGATTCATCTGAGTGAACAGATGTTGAAGAAATTACAATTGTTTGGTTGAGGGGTTGAATATCAAGAATATTGTCAGAAAGATTTGGATCTTCTGAGGGAATTGTTTGTTCAGAGTGTTCAGTTTGAACAATCTCTGGTTGGTTTTGTTCTGAAATAATTGTTTCTTGAAGGAGATTCTCTGGTTGGGGATTCTCTGGTTGTGACAAAGTTGGTTGTGGAGTTGCTGTTAGAGGGTTTTCTGGTTGAGTTTGTTCTGGTGGAGTTATTGTTGGAGAGTTTTCTGATTGAATTGGTTCTGGTGGTGGAATATCTGTTTGAATTGTTTGAGGTTGTGGTTCAGATGGAATTGGTGCAGGAGATGATTGTAAATTTAATGGTTCAGAGGATAGTGGTTCGGATGAGATATTGACAGACTTTTTAGATTTGGAAGTTCTTGGTATGAGGCTTGGAGAGAGTTGTGGTGAAGATAGTGGTGAATGAACAGTAGGAGTAGGATCAGATGCTAATACCTGTTGAATGGTGTCTCTGATTTCTTCCAGAGTAGCTTCTCTAGGACTGCTTCTGGCCTTCTTTCCTTCTTTCTTCTTCTTTCTTGACGCTTCAGGTGCCTTTCTCTTCTTCTGAACGGATCCTTCGTCAGCCTTCCTCTTACTGCGCCTTTCCTTCATCTGATTAGGCAATTCTTCTCCTGGCTTCTGAACGAGATTGGCAGGTAAAGGGATTCCTTCCTTTAGACATTCAGTAATGTACATCCAGACAAATTCCTTAGGTTCATCTGCACTGAATAGTGGAAAATCTTCCACAGGAATTCTTCTGCCTTGAACCTCTTCAGAGTTGATCTTCCTGAGTTGTCCTTTCAATTCTGAAATGATTTTCATCCTTTTCAGATTGAGTCCATTAATTTCAGAGCCAATGATGTAAGTCAGATCTTCTGTAATCTTTGCATCAGTCAGATGCTGTACCAGCTTGTTCTCAATAAGTATATCAGAAATCAACCTTCCCAGGGGTATCCACGTCCTCACTTTACCAGCTTTCGCCCTTACTTCCTCTCTGGTTTCTTTGACATGAGTTAGTAAATGACTGAAGATGAGATACGGTAGATCCACTTTGACATTTTTGCTAATGCAGTACATAAAATACAGATGTTCCGAACTCACATAATCTGGTGAGTTGGATGGTTTTCTGTGAAAAAACGTACTCATAAAGATTTTCGCCCAGATCCTATAAATGGGTTTTAAATCTTTAACCTTACTTGACGGCAATCCAGCAATAGTAACTTCTTTATAAACCCTAGCCATATCAATGCGAGAAGAAGCAAGATTTGAAACTCCATCAGACTCAGTATAGCTAAACAGTTGTCTGATCAGGTTTTCAGTGATGACTATCTCCACTCCAAGAACCGAGGAATGTATAAACTTGGGACCAGCGCTTGCATGGATCCAAAATTCCTTTACCAGTGTTGGAAAAACAGGACCCATTAGCCTTTCAAAATATTTTTCCCATCCTTGAGCTTTAATGGCAGAAATGAGATCAAACCCATTTTCCTTTAAAGAGTCAAGATCAATAAAGCTTTCACAGAGCACCTCTAGATCAGCCACTGGAGTGAATAAGGTACATTCAGGTTCTTTGTACATTATAGTCTTGTTAGGTTTTGCAGCAGTGTTTTAAGTAGACGCCATTGAAGAAGAAGAATACCTTGGTTTAGGTTTAGGGTTTTGGTAGAGATTGAAAAGAAAGCAGAAACGCATGAATGAAGTGAATGTGGAAAGTGTGATAATAGTGTGATAAGTGATATATATAGAAAACCAAAAATCAAGCATAGGGCACACAAAAGACACTTACGCACGTTTGGACAGCATTTAATGAAAAATAATCATTTCACATTAAATTATGACAGCTGGGGGAAAACCAAGAAAAGTGAGATTTTCAAAGCAGTACCTCAAACGTCAATTCAGTTGAGCACTCCATCTTTTCAGATATTGAATGACACGTGTTTGCTTTGTTGGCTCATCTAATGTCTCTCAAGAAATGAAACGTTTCCAACTTTCAGATCTTCTGAGCTTGTTAGTTCAGAGTTTTACACAAAACGAAATAATTGAATAAATATAAATGAACGAATATACAGATGAAATACTTCAGATTATTAAACATTTTGCATCTGAGAGGTTGCCTCTGAGAAATATTACTCTGGACATAAATCCATACAAATATTTTTCAGAATGAACTTAAATCTATCTTCAGCAAGGGGTTTTGTGAAAATGTCAGCCCATTGATGATCTGTATCAACAAACGCTAAATTAATTACACCCTTCTGAACATAGTCTCTGATGAAGTGATGTTTAATTTCTATATGTTTTGCCTTAGAATGCAAGATTGGATTTTTTGACAAACATATAGCAGAAGTATTATCACAGAAGATAGAAAGATTACTCTCATAGATTTGATAATCTTCTAATTGACTCTTCATCCAGAGCATCTGAGTACAACATCCAGCAGCAGCAATGTATTCTGCCTCTGTAGTTGATAGTGCAATGGTAGGTTGCTTCTTGCTGTACCATGAGATCAGATGACTTCCAAGAAACTGACAGCTTCCAGACGTGCTTTTACGTTCAACTCTGTCTCCAGCATAGTCAGCATCACAGAATCCAACTAATGAAAATTCATCAGATCTTCTGTAACACAAACCCATGTTAGCAGTACCTTTCAGATACCTCAGAATCCTCTTAACAGCTGTTAAGTGTGATTCTCTAGGATCTGATTGGAATCTAGCACATAAGCAGACACTAAACAGAATATCTGGTCTAGAAGCAGTCAAGTATAGAAGAGATCCTATCATACCTCTGTAGAGTTTTTGATCTACCTTCTTACTTACCTCTTCCTTACCTAGAGTGCTTGTAGGATGCATTGGAGTCTTTGCCATTTTGCTATCAACCATGTTGAACTTCTTCAGAAGCTCTTTAACATATTTGGTTTGATGTATGTAGGTACACTCTGGAGTCTGATTGAATTGGATTCCCAAGAAGAATCTCAATTCTCCCATCATGCTCATTTCAAATTCTTCCTGCATACATTTAGCAAACTCCTTTCCAAGCGTAATATTTGTTGATCCAAAAATAATGTCATCTACATAAATTTGACAAATCAACAGATCTTTCTTAACAGATTTACAGAATAAAGTTGTATCCACTTTTCCTCTGATAAAATTTTTCTTCAGAAGGAAGTTGCTCAACCTCTCATACCAAGCTCTGGGAGCTTGTTTTAATCCATAAAGAGATTTCTTTAATTTGAAAACATGATCTGGAAAGTTTTCACTTTCAAAACCAGGAGGTTGGTGGACATATACTTCTTCTTCTATAATACCATTAAGAAAAGCACTTTTAACATCCATCTGATACAGAGTGATGTTATTCTGTGCAGCAAATGAAATAAGAAGACGAATAGATTCTAACCTTGCCACTGGAGCATATGTCTCAGTGTAATCAATAACTTCTTGTTGACTATATCCTTGAGCAACCAGCCTTGCCTTATTCCTTTCTACTTCTCCCTTTTCATTCAGCTTATTCCTGAAGACCCATTTTGTTCCAATGACATTGAATCCTTTAGGTCTAGGAACCAGATCCCAAACTTCATTTCTGGCGAATTAATTCAGCTCTTCTTGCATAGCTATAATCCATTCATTATCTTCCAGAGCCTCATCTACAGATGTTGGTTCTATCATTGACACTAAGCCAAATAAGGAAGATTCAGAAGTTCTGAGAAATGATCTTGTCCTTATAGGATCATCTTTCTTTCCAATTATCACATCTTCTGGATGAGAAGCTTTGATTCTGGAAGAAGATCCTCTGACAGTTGGTCTTTCAGAAATATGCAAGTTGTTTAGTTGGGAGGTCAAAGGTGTAACATCTGGGGTTGCGTCAGATTCTTTGTTCTTTGCCTTTTCTGCCTCTGAGCCTTCAGAGTCTGTGAGAATCACTTCTCTATCTGCAGAACTTTCAAACTGCAGCAAGGGGAAAAATCTGACATGAATAGATTCTTCCACAATCTGTGTTTCAGTATTGAATACTCTGTAGCCTTTAGAGCGTTCAGAATAACCAAGCATGAAACACTTCTGTGCTTTGGAATCAAACTTGTTCAGATTATCTTTAGTATTAAGCATATAACAAATACATCCAAAAGGATGAAAATAAGCAATGTTAGGCTTTCTGTTTCTCCACAATTCATAGGGAGTCTTTTTCAGAAGAGGTCTTACAGACACTCTGTTCTGAATATAACAAGCTGTGTTAATTGCTTCTGCCCAGAAATATTTTGCCAGATTTGTCTCGTTGATCATGGTTCTGGCCATTTCTTGCAATGTTCTATTTTTCCTCTCTACAACTCCATTTTGTTGTGGAGTTCTAGGGCAGGAGAAATCACGTGCAATGCCTTTTTCAGAAAAATATTTTTCAAAATGTTTATTTTCAAATTCTCCACCATGATCACTTCTGACTTTAATAATTTTACAATCTTTTTCAGTCTGGACTTGATTGCAGAAGTCAAAGAACACAGAATGAGACTCATCCTTGTGTTTTAGAAACTTTACCCATGTCCATCTGCTGTAGTCATCTACAATGACTAACCCATACTTCTTGCCTCTGATGGATGCAGTTTTCACTGGTCCAAACAGATCAATGTGAAGTAATTCCAATGGTCTGGAGGTAGAAACAACATTTTTTGATTTAAAATGAGATTTTGAAAATTTACCTCTTTGACATGCTTCACACAGAGCATCTGAGTTGAACTTCAACTTAGGAAGTCCTCTGACCAGATTGAGTTTATTAATCTGAGATATACGTCTCATATTAATATGCCTCAATCTTCTATGCCAGACCCATTGCTCATCATTCACAGATAAGAGGCATTTTACATTTTGAACTTTAATTTCTGAAAGGTTAATTTTATAAATGTTGTGTTTCCTCTTTCCATTGAATAGGATAGAGCCATCCTTTTGACATACAGCTTTGCAACATTTTTGATTAAAGATTATATCATAACCATTGTCACTTAATTGACTTATGGACAATAGATTATGTTTCAATCCTTCAACTAACAGAACATCAGAAATAGAGGGTAGGTTGCCATTACCTATAGTTCCAGAGCCAATGATCTTGCCCTTCTGGTTCCCTCCAAATTTCACGTCCCCTCCAGATCTAAGTTCCAGACTTTGGAACATAGACCTTTCTCCCGTCATGTGTCGTGAGCATCCAGAGTCCAGGTACCATGATTGGTGTCCTGACTTTGCTGCTAAGGACATCTGCAACAGGGATTATTTTGTCTTTAGGTACCCAAATCTTCTTGGGTCCTTTAGGGTTAGTTGCCTTGTAGGTTTGTCTAAACTTTTGTTTTTCAACATAGTTTTTGTTTAGACTTGCCTTAGATCTAAACACATGAGTATTCTTTTCAGAGCTCGTGTGTTTAATATCATTTAAATGACCAAATTTAAAATTAGAGTATAAAGGAGTTATCTTAATGATCAGATCATCTACAGGTATTGGTCTTACATCTTTTTCAAGAGAAGAAGATTGAAATCCAATTCCCTTTCTTTTATTCCTACTAACTCCATAGATCATAGAAGCCATCTTGCTTCTGTCTATGCTCTTAGTGAGGAACTTCTGAAAACTAGAGTCATATTTTTCCAAAATATTTTCAGATGACTTAGCTTCAGAGTCAGATTCTTGTTGGGCAATTTCCAAATCATTTTTTATTTTTAAATTTATTTCTCTCTGCTCAACAAGTTATGTTTTCATATTATCAATCTCAGATTCAAGAATGCTTTTCAGCTTCTTGTTCTTGAGTTTGATATTATTGTAGCTTTTCAAAACTTCAGATAACACCTTTATAAGT
Organism: Lathyrus sativus; assembly: GCA_963859935.3. Classification (NCBI taxonomy): domain Eukaryota; kingdom Viridiplantae; phylum Streptophyta; class Magnoliopsida; order Fabales; family Fabaceae; genus Lathyrus; species Lathyrus sativus. The sequence continues at coordinate 480,169,741 of OZ012735.1, forward strand.
TCATCTTTGGTAAGTTTAGACATTACCTCTTCAGCGTCAGAGTCGGAGTCTGACTCAGATTCAGATGATAATTCTTCAATCTGATCTTCTATTCCAGCCATTAATGCCATGTTGGCACACTCTTCTTCTGCTTCAGATTCAGATTCAGATTCATCTGAATCATCCCAAGTTGCCATAAGAACCTTCTTCTTTTTATCAAACTTTCTCTTGGGTTTCTCCTTGAGAAGTTTGGGGCAGTCATTTTTGTAGTGCCCAGGTTCCTTGCATTCATAGCATGTGACCTCTTTCTTTCCAGATCTTCTGTGTCCAGAAGATTCCTTCCTGTGGTCAGCTTTTCTGAAGTTGTTAAACTTCTTTCCCTTGTGCTTCCAGAGCTTGTTGATTCTTCTGGAAAGCATGGACAGTTCATCTTCTTCTTCAGAAGACGATTCTTCAGAACTTTCTTCTTTTACCTGCAAGGCTTTAACAGGTTTGTTAGATTTTAAAGCTATGGATTTACCTTTATCTTTCTTCTGGGGTTCATCTTCCTCCAGCTCTATTTCATGGCTTCTCAAAGAACTGATAAGTTCTTCTAAGGAGATCTTGTTCAGATCTTTTGCCATCTTCAATGCAGTCACCATTGGTCTCCATCTGGTGGGAAGACTTCTGATGATCTTCTTGACATGATCTGACGTTGAGTAGCCCTTATCCAGAACTTTCAGACCAGAAGTAAGAATCTGAAATCTAGAAAACATAGTTTCAACATTTTCAGACTCTTCCATTTTGAATGCCTCATACTTCTGTATGAGCGCCAGCGCCTTGGTCTCTTTAACCTGAGAATTTCCCTCATGAGTCATTTTGAGTGACTCAAACATGTCATGAGCAGTATCTCTGTTTGTAATCTTCTCATACTCAGTATGAGAGATTGCATTAAGCAATATAGTTCTGGCTTTGTGGTGATTCTTGAAATCTCTTTTCTGAACTTCAGTCATTGATTTTCTATCAATCTTTTTGCCATCCTCATCAGTAGGATGTTTATATCCATCAATGACCATATCCCAAAGATCAGCATCATACCCAAGGAAAAAACTTTCTATTCTATCTTTCCAATAGTCAAATTTTTCCCCATCAAACATGGGTGGCTTGGTACTGATCCTATCTCCTTCATATTTGTTGTTGCAAGTTGATGTAGATGTATCCATATTAGCAACAAAACAAATATCAAAGTATCTTTCTCACTGGATCTTTAACTGTCACGGTTAAGTGGAGCACACGCAGAACCGGAGCTCTGATGCCAACTGAAGGTGAGAAAATTACTTAGAAGGGGGGGGGGGTGAATAAGTAAGACTAAAAATCAAAGATTAGAACACAGATATTTTTATCCTGGTTCGTTGAAAACAACTACTCCAGTCCACCCTCTCAAGAGTGATTTGCCTTTCTCTGTCAAGGACTTAATCCACTATTTTAATCAAACAGATTACAAATAGCAACACCTAAGAACAACTGTTCTTAGTCTTCTCAAGAGCAACTGATCCCAACTGGATCCTCTTAAGGAAAACCTTTTACAAACAATGTAAAGCTTTTACAAGAGTAAGAATGCTTCTAATAAGCTGTTATCACAACAGTGATATTTCTCTTAAGTTAAGAATAAAGTTAAAGCAAAATAATATAATAGAGAGCTTTGAAAGATTGCTTTGAGGAGTGATTTTGCTAGAGATTCGATGCTGAAGAAGATGGAGTGGACTTCTTTATATAGGCACTAAGATCCAAGAAGTCTTGTTACGTTGAAGGCTGTGCAGAAAAGCCTAAAACCTTTTGTCTTTACATTGGAGGCTGTGCTGAAACAAGCCTGATGCCTTTTGTCTTCACTTGCAGAAAACTTTCCTCAGAATGGAATGTACAGATAAAACCTTTTTGTCTGTGTCCTTGTGTCTAGCACAAAATAGGAAAGAGCTGTTGAGAAAAACCAATGTACATATTTAAATCTTCTTCAAAGTAAGTTCAGCTTTCAACATTAGAATCTGATTCTTCAGAGTCTCCAGACTAGAGATCATCTGGATCTTCAGAGTCTTGGATATTCTTCAGATTGAGCTGAATCAGAGTATGTGCAGCTAGTGTGCTTGAGCGTGTAAATCTTTCAGAGCAGAGTCTTCTATGCTTTAGAGGCTCCTGCTTCAGAATCTTCAAGAGACAGTAGTCAGATTCTTCTGGGAGCAGCGTTCAGATCTTCACTTAAAATGCTCTTGAACTTATGAAGCTTTTCATAATAACATTGTTCAGATCCAAATTTGCTTTCTTAAGATAATTTTCTTTGGTGCCTGTAGCAAACAATCTAGAACACGTTTAGAGTATATAATTCTTGAATACAAAATTTATAAGAGTTATCATCAAAACATAGAGATATAACTAAGACACAATCTGTGCTCTTACAGATAGTAGTTGGGATTGTGTTGGATGGGATGGATGTGTCTTGCAAGCTTAGATGGCGTGGTGCAGTGAATTGTTTTGAGTAAAGCCGAGCGCTTAAGAATTATTTTGATGAGTCGGCACAGGACAGTGATGAGATGTTTGATTTTGATGGGAACTTGGAGTGCTAATGAAAGTGGGAGATTGGCGGTTCGCCGATTAATTATGTATGTTTGGACAGTCAAAGAATTAAATTGATTGAGTGGTTTGAGACTTGTGTCTGGTATGTGCTACGGCAACAAAGTGTGAGGTCGAGTATAAGAATGGATAATGACTTTCGGTGATTATTAAGGAAAGTAAGATGTGGAATACAATATGGGTATAATTAGACCTTTGGAATTTCAAGAGTTGAAAATGCGTTGAGTGGCCTTCGGAGTGTGAAAATGTTGTTTTCGTCTTTTGACGCACCATTCGGAGCGTTGGACGCTATTTTAATGCTCTATGTAATGGTGAAGTAGTGACATGGAATTAAGTATTTATTGATGAAATATGTTTGGATATTGTGGTAAGTGCAGTTCGTGTTTCGCCATAAGTTCACAAATGAGTGTCCGTTTGAAATGGGGTTCTCCATACTTAATTGAGTGAGTAATGGTTGTGTAATCGATGGTGTTTGGATGCGTCGAAGAGTATAGAGGATCATGTTACACATCGAGAATTAGAGTTATCAGTATTGGAGAAGAAGTAGTGATATGCCACTGTGAAGAAGTTCAGAGAGTTTTTGGAAAGTTGTCAATAGCTCGTGTGTTGGTTTTGCCGAATCTGACGAAACTATTCGTTATGATGTAATGCTTTGTTAATATGACTGGGAGATATGTTAAGTGCAACATCAACGAGTTTTGGCTATGCTTTGAGGCAACTTAAAGTACATAAGGGAATTATCAGACAAGTGATTTAGAGTTTGTTGTTGTTGTGTGTTTGTACCGGAGTTTGGAAACCTCAATTGTTGTTGAGATTTGAGATGGTTAATGATCTTAAGATCTTAAGGTATTTGTTTGATTTGAGAAGTTGAATATGATGTAGAGGAAATAATTGGGACTTCTGAAAGAGTATGGTTTTGTTTGAGTTACCATTCGAGTGAGACCAAGTGGTAACTGAGTTATTGCATTGGAAATCTCTGTATGTACCGATGATGATGGTAATGAAGTTAGAACTGATTGAGTAAATTCGGAATATGGGTGTGGCCTGTAAAGAGACTTCTCATGGAGTTGAGATTTATATGAGGAGACTGACTATTGGTATTCTCGATGAGATTCGAGGAAGTCGGAATTCTAATTCGGGTTAATAGATTGATTGAATGTAAGGGATAAAAGTCGAGGAGGTGATTTTCGGATTTATGGAAATGGTATCATGATATGTCGGGATGGAGTATATGTTCTGAATAGTGTGGGTTGGATGAGAGTACACTGGAAGAAGGACATTGAGATAGATGTAGTATCCATGCAGGTACTGGGAAGGTGTGACCGAATTTGAGGAATTATTTTGATGACCACAAATGAAGAGAGAAGTGATTGAGTTTGTATATGCTGGATTAGACTTATTAGAATGACGGAGAATAAATGTCAGAGACCGTTGGGTTGGATGTAGCCGTTGAATATTCCTGAGTGGGATGGAATAGTATATCCATGGATTTTGTGCCGGGTTTTCCGAAGAATTTGAAGGGGTATGATTCGATTTGAGTGGTTATGGATCGATTGACAAGATTAACTTATTTCTTACCAATGAGGATTAATCATTCTATGTTGAAGCTAGCTGAGATGTGCATCGATGAAGTTGTGAAGTTGTGTGAAGTGCCGTCGAATGTTGCGTCAGATGGGAATTAGAGTTTTTCATTGGGATTTTGAGAGAGTTGCAGACGCTTTGAGCGACATGTTGAAGATAATCTCTGTCTAGCATCCGTGCACGGATGGGTAGATAAAGAGGACTATCCAATATGTAGAGAATTTGTTGAGAGCTTATATGTTGGATAAAGATGGATCAGGAGATGGTTAATTGTCGTTGATTGAGTTTACCTACTGTTTCACCCTAATTTTTGACCTTAAGACTCCACCTCTTTGTGCTTTCCTTTTGGCCTTTTTTTTCCGTATGTATATTTTTTCGGCTAACCAGTGTTAAGTAGGTACAGTAATGTCAAGCACAAAAATCCTTACAGTCGGTTACTTCAAGGCACGACCAATGGATTTTGATTCAAAAGGTCCTATGGCTTCCATAAATTTGATGTTTTCTATGTCGTTTCAACGGGTGCCCTCATGGACTGCGGAATCAAGCATTGAGTATGATCTTGTATCAAGTTCATAATGCCAGGGAGACTGTATTTGTGTTCGTGAAGCGGGATAATTGTTTTCATTGATAAAAAGCTGATAGTTTGTGTTGGTAGTTCACGATCAGTGTGTCCTGAAGTAGGAACTCTCAAAGCCAAATTCAAGAGGGTTCAATATGACTGAATCCATTCAAGCGACAACATCCTAGAAGCTTAAGAAGTATATCAAGGTTCATATTCATTCAAACCACCAGTCTAAGAGAACCTTGCCAAAAGGATTTATTTCGTTCAAGCAAAATTCAAAGAGCTTGTGTGATCACAATTTGATACAAAGTTCACAGTCCACATTGCCAGAATCCAAACGCAAGTTCACCAGTGTAATTATACTAAAGAAGGTTACAACTCGACAAGTTAAAAAATCAAGACAAAAGCCATCGCAAATTTCAGATGAGAATTTATTGCGAGATTGATTATCCGAGGTTTTTTATTAAACATTACAACGGAGGACTTGCAAAAGTGCACTTGAGTTGATGACACCAGTATTTAAAAACAAGTCATTATATTTCTAAGGAAACCATTCATCCTTAGGGATGTTTGGTTGTTAATTTACATTCATACAACAAGCATAAGTACATAATTCCCTTCCATTTGCTACTTATGGAGAACTGAATATTTGTCTACAGGAAGTTGAGTTAAGATTACAACAATGCAACGTATTCAAAGAGGCTCAAATTTAGTCTACAAGGATAAACTTCATATTAGGCATAGCATTATAAGAGAAGAATTACAAAAGCACGTGTTCGCTCCGATGGTAGCACATTCTTGCATCTTGTTCGTTGCCTAAAACTCAAACTAAAGCTACCAGAAGAGTAGCACATTCAGCCAAACACTAAAATGAACAGTTTCAAAATTACAATCCAGAAGAACAGAACTCCTAATGCTAAGCTATGATTTCATTTATCCCGAGTTTCCTCGAGTGAGGAAACCGTCAACAACGAACTCGCCACAACCCTCCTTGCATCTTGAAACTTCAGGCTGTCATTCCAACCAAGACCTGCATAATGAAGGGAAGTTACGACAATAATTAGAAAGCGGCCATTAACGGATAACAGACTAGTACCAAAAGAAAGGATATCAGTTTCATCGCGAAAGAAGAGGTTCTTACCTCGCGAGACATTGGCAGCCAGGGAACCGCAAAACCTCCAGCAATCAATGATTAAACCGCAACCGCAAACGGTAATTTGCATCCCAGAATCTCAAGTACCATACATGAAAGAGAAGAATGAAATAAAGAAACGATTAAATCACCAGATAAACCACAAGCTCATTATGGAAAAGATGATGAAGTTACTACCAGAAGATTTCTAAACACACAAGGTCCCTCAAGAGTTTACAAATCACACGCAAATCAACTCCAGCATTGATGTATCCACTATAACACGTGCATAGTTACTTGGTTGCCCTTTTGAAGCCCTCGTTTCAACACCAGAGCATATGCACACTTTTTCTTGAAGGTCCAACGAATTGGAATGTTGATATATTTGACAAGGTGATAATAACTGCCCACCGCTATCATTCTTCCTATCCCATGACATCCAAGAACCTACAGGAAATAGGGCAGCAGTTCAACATCAGCTAAATCGTTAAAGACACGATGACCTAAAAAGGGGAGAATTCAACATTTTTTGCGGAATGACATAGTGCAGACTAAACTGAAACAGAAATCATTCATCACCCCTTGAATCCTCAATATATAGCCAATACTATGATGGTTCCTCTGATAGTGCATCTGGAATTTCGGTTGACAGCAGTTTCCAAATGCCCTGCTCAGCGGTCTTTCTCCTCAACATTGACACCAGCAACCGCTGTTTGGTTACTACCCTGCATCAGGAAGAACATAACAGTTCAATCAAGCTAACCAAACACCTTAATAATTACGTGATTAGCAGTATTATGCTCAGTACCGTATACATTCCTCTCACCAAAGACATTAGTCAAACCCAAGAAAGACTTAAGATGATTGAATGAAAGGCCAGTTGCAACACCTCATGTGGATCTCTTATTGGACCTACGCCCGAGCAAGAATGACGTCAAAGAACTAACCGAAGCATGAATTACAGACAACAAGCAATTAGTATTTTGAGAACAAGCCATGCCCACCTAACAACCATCAAACCAAAGATGTGTACTGCCAAACTCCTTTTTGCTCCAAGCTATTTGCCATGGCCAAACAGAATGACGTGCCAACAAAGGTTGCCAAACCTTCCGCAAATCCCAGCTCAGGCCATGAAGCTCTCTTTCATCTGCAATAATTGTTACAAAGCCAATATCAGTTTTGAATGGAAGCCGACGATTATCCACCTCTGAGTCCAGATCATGAATTTAGAACTGCAACAAAAACACTCCAAAACCCTATAAAAACAAGTTAAATTAGAAGCAGAGCCAGACACAAAGAGTGTGAAATTCAGTTCATCCGAAACTTCTCACTTTCAATTTGATCATACTGGACCTTTTGAGTCTTTGGTCTTGTCCACTAATGGAGAATTTCCCATAGTTCAGGTTCCTGCATCTAAACTGTAGGCTGCTTGAGCATCAGAGAGTTAAGAGTCACAAACTCAGGTTTGGGAAGAAATCAAAAACAACACGAATCCAGACAAGTTCAAAATATTTCCAGAACAGGGTGATGATCAAAGCATAGTCCAACCTTCTTTACCAATGATAAATTCAGCATTACTAATCAAAGAAAAGACCTCAACTGCATCACGATTAACACCCTGCAAACAACAACATCACAACCAAATTCAGTACGTTTAACATAATTTCAAGAAGGATAGAGAGTTATGACAGTAATTCAATTAATAAGAAGGGGGAGAGATTAAAACATTGGTTTATGACCCGGGTTTATGTTCAGGACAACAACATGCTTGTTACGGTAAGGCTCGTGTCACTAAGGAAAGAAAAGCCTGTCAACGCATTCATGGCATGTTTCAAGAGGGGTTTACCTTTATCAAGTTGTGGCCAGAAACACGTTTTATCAGTTTCCTTATTGAGCTGGATGCATTGAAGAGCCATCAAAGCAAAGATTGAAGGGGCCTTAACGCCATTCCCTGAAAAAACGAAGCAAAATCAGTTAGTTCCCAAAATCGGGTAAACATGTCTCAACCACAATAGGAATGTTTTTAAGCCCTCAGTTAATTCGTTCTTTGAAATAAGACTATAAGAAGAGGATTGGAGATTCAGAGTGATTAGGGAATGAATACACATGAGAATCCACGATACACACCAACAGAAACCTCCCAGAAATCCCCAAATCAAATCCCAACTCAGAAAACCCTAACATACAAAAAACCAAAAGAAGAAATAACTTATCTTTCCCTAAATTCCGCCGCAAATCGCCTTCGCCAGAAATCGTTTTCGCTGCAGTTCCCTATCGCAAACCTCGTATCATCTCCATAACCACCGCAAATCAGCACCGCCGCCGTCAGTGAATCCAACCACATTCGAAACCCGCGTCAACAAAACCGTGAAACCATTGTTTTGACTAACATTAATCTGTTGAGTTTTGTTTCTCTTTTTAGGACATCAAGTGAAGAAATCGAGGAGGAAAAGAAGAAGGTTTTTGAAAGAGAGAAAGAAGGTGGCGGAGGAAGCAAGAAGAATTTGAGGAAAGAGGAGAAAGGGTGAAGTCTAAGGGAGAAGAGAAGCGGAAGAATCGCAGAAGAGAGAAGAATTTGGGGAGGCTAGGGTTTCCTGAATCTTTTTCTGTAAATTTTTATATCATGTTCTGTACGCATGCACCCACGGTAGTTACCGTGCACACACGTAATCACCACCCTCCATCACACATCACACGGTTCACATCCGCGCGCCCATCATAACCAATACACCCGCACCACACTAAAATATCCGTTAACCACCCTTAGACCTCTAATCTGATTTAATTAACAATTAATCTATAATTAACCTAATTAATTAGTTACTTAATTAACCCCTTTTAAACCAGCCATTTTAAATAAGCCCTTTATTCTAATTAATCATAAAAAAACCTATTTTATTTAAATTTCTACCCTCATTTATTTATTTAATCTATTTTAAACAAATTATTTCTAACTATTATTTCATTTTATTTTAATCAATTTAATAAATTTTTTATAATATAGTAAAAATATGACCTTTTATTAAAATAAATAAATTTCTCTTTAGTAACCAATTTGTTTAATACATATTTTATTCTATTATAATTTTAAAAGAACCTTTTCTAAATAACTTAATTTTATTGATAACTAAAACAATTTTATATAATAAAAACCCCTTTTCATAATTAATAAATAGATAATTATTTTATTTGTAAAAAACTCACTCCATGATTTTTTAAATAACTTTAATAATAACCTTTATATTTATAAAAAAAAACCTTTTATAATAACTTAAGTAAAAAGAAAAACAATTTAAAAATCATTTTTATAATTTAAATAACATATATTTCACTCGTTAATAATAATTAAACCTTTTATTAGAAAACCGTTTTCTTAAGTAAATATGATAATGAACACTTTTCTTAAAGCCAAATATCATCAAGATAATATATTTTCAATCCGCCTAAAATCAACTCAGTGTCTCCTTTAAAATTAAACCAGCATCGTCTAAATCAACTCACATCGCAAATAAATCAACACCTAACCGTGCATGTTTACACTTTACAACACATTCACTTTCACTTAGCGCTTTCATGCGTGTGTATGGCTTTACATTTTCGCAATTTATTTATCGCAATTTACATTATCAATTTATACTTCCGCACTGCATTCCATCCAAAGGAAGAATCTGCGCATGATCCCAACAATCGTGCGTATGCATTCACATTTGCATCATTCCCCCACACGATCCTTGATCCCATTCAAGTTGATCGCTTAAGATAGACCCTACCCCATAGGAAGGACCTTGTCTTTTATCTTACAACTTAGACAAAAGAAAACAAACAAAACAATTCAAGTAATATCCAAACACATTAGAGAAAGATGTCAAATCATCTTAAGTGAGATAGAATCTCCACCCCACAACAATACAATCAACATGTAGGGACTTTGCCTTAAGAGAGATAAAGGTGTACCTCGTTGATCCTAATCCGAGTATGTAAGTCCTTCTCTTAAGACGATGCAAAGACCATTCTCCTACAACCTGTGGCGGTTATATCTCCCCTAAAATGATAAAGCATCTCTTCTCCTAAAATCTATCAACCAACTACCCTAAACCCGTAGGAACTTTGACCACAGTCAAAGAACTCATCTAACCCTTTAGGGGAACTACAAATACTCTGATTCCACTCCCGTAAGGATATGTAGGCATAAGATACGACATCTTATCGAGTATACTTAGAAATAAACCCCTAGGTCTTTCAACCAATAAGCAGATAAACACTTAGCAATAAACAAACATAAAACAAGAGGTTCCTGTAGAGTACTACAGAAACTTAGGATGCTAGCACCATCCCTAAGTTTAACCGACCCCCGAACCTATAACTCTCTAAACCTTGCATTTACATTGCATTGTGAGAATTTCAATCTTTATCCCTTCCTTTGGACAAATCAAAGTTCGGTTGCAAAATGAATTAAAGATTCAAACTAATCAATAGTTTGGTATCCGATTTTCACCGCGACAGAAATGGCGACTTCACTGGGGACCCTCAGTGGGTTTCCCTATCTTACTATTTTGTTTATTGCTTTATATATCTGCTTACCTGCTTAAATGTTTATTTTCTCTTGTGTTTATTCTTTTGGGATTATTACCCTTGAGTGGCGAGACAAAGTCCTACACCCGGACTTGAGAGAAATTAAGATAGGATAGTGATATGTTCAAAGAGGCTTATAGGGGGTGGAATCCCGACCAAGCCGACTTGAAAATCACGCTCGATTGAGGCCTTCTCGAAAATTGTATTGTTGAACGAGTCCTTAATCGTGAAAACATGCACTATATTCGATGTTGTAGCCTATGATATTGAGAACCGTAGTTACCTTAACCCCACTTTGGCCTTTATTAGGACGTAGTGCAAGGCTATGAGGGAGTACACCCGAAATAGTGCTACGCGATGCTACACTCAAAAGAGGTTCTCTTAAGAATATTATTAACCACCAAGTACTTGGGAAGTTGATAATATCCGAAAGATGGGCTAATGACTTTGGGAACCTTATTAGAACCTTGTTCTGCAGGTACAATCAACCTTTAGTCCACATCCTTTGGGAATGGGTATACCCTTTTACTCCATGCTCGTTGTAAACCTAGGGTCTCCCTTGCTTGTTTGTCTTTGTGTGTCCTTATGTGCTTACATGTGTTTGATGCATTCATATGGCATCATACTACATTAGGTTTCGTGGGATTCTTAGTTTATTTATAAATATTATAGAAACCAATAAGGATTACAAAAGAAATATTTTTGAAATATTCTTCTAAGAGTCCTGACTTGGATGTCCTAAGGAAGTTAAGGGCACCGATTGAAAAAACTCAAAAAGACAAATACAAGAAGCTCCTTTATCATGGAGGATCCTTAGAAGTTCAAGGGACTCTCATTATCATTGAAGATCCAAATAAACAAGGGATTCATTTCTTACTTCCAACAAGAACAAAAGAAGAGATGGAGGATTTATTTTCCTCTATCGAACTAATCTTTAGAAGTTAATCATGGACAATTTATCTTCAAAAACATCCAGCTAGAAGAGTAAATCAACAAGCATGATGAAGGACTTCCTTAGAGCTTTATTCAGCTTTTATTTAGCTTTTCGGGACTCTTATAAGAATATTCACTTGTGATCCAATATCGAAAAATAATAAATAATTTTAGTTGGTATTCTGTAACGTTTATAAGAACTTGAGTTCCATGAAACCTTTCTGCATTCTACATTTTCTACATAGCATCATCCATTTAGCATTTTGCATGTGCATGTGTCTCTTCTCCGCTGCGTCCTCATCCGTCTTTCTGTCTTTGTCTGTCAGTTGACATCTCGCCCATCTGACCAAGCTTGAAGTATTACTTAAGGATAGCAAAGAGAACGAAAGATATGGATTGCATGACTAGCTTCAAAGTAAGGACTGATTCGACGTTCGACTATTCCACCGACGACTTTGTGCAACAAGTGGATGTTCCTGTGCAACTTCAAACTTTGCAAGACAACCTATTTATTTACCCCCAGAACACTCCTACTGAGAAAGGAATGGATGATCCTAGATTCATAGCAATGGAGAAAGAACTCCGTGGTCTCAAAGAACAAGTGAAGATGATGAGAGGAGCTGCCGCATCAGGTCTTGGTGCTCATGAACTATGTTTAGTTCCAGGTGTAACTATTCCTCTAAAGTTCAAGATGCCTGTCTTCGAAATTTATAAGGGTATCAGCTGTCCAAAGTACCACCTGACAATGTTTTGTCGAAAGATGACTGCTTATATTGACAACGACAAGCTGATGATTCACTGCTTTCAAGAAAGTTTATGTGGGACATCCTTGATGTGGTACATGAAGCTGCAAAGTAACCACATCCAGTCTTGGGAAGACTTGGCTGTTGCTTTTGTGAAGCAATACCATCACAACTTGGGTATAGCCCCAGACAATGAAGATGACAGTGGACCTTCCAGAGAATTCATAGCTCCGGTACCCCGTCCTCAACATCAGTATGCAATGCCCGCTCAACATGAACAACAACCACCTCTTAAGAAAAAGTTGGCTTCTCCAGATCAACCATAGAACCGACGGCTTCGGAGAAGGTATTAGAGGATGCCTCTGGATATTCCAAGAGAGGTAATTCATCGGTTTGATCCCATCCCTGTGAAGTATGATGATCTGTTTCCAGTTTTGGTTTAGAAAGGTCACATCCAGACAAGAGCTCCACCTAAAGTACCTGAGAAACTCCCGTATTGGTACAAAGCTGACAAATTTTGCCCATATCATCAAGGTGCTCCTGGCCACGACATTGAGAGCTGCTATGGTTTGAAGGCAGACGTTCAAGAATTGGTTAAGAGCGGAATCTTATCCTTCGAGGGTTCTAATCCTAACCCCAACATGGCTCATCCTCCGAGGACATGATCCAAGGTTATCAGAAGACTACACATCAGACGATTCCACAAGTCTCTCCATTTCAAGGCGTAATAAAAGGACTAGCCCGGTTTTTTTTTTAAACTTTATTTTTCTTTGATGTTTGTGTTCCTTTGATTAAAAGTATTTTGGCATGTAAGAACTTGTTATTTTGAATAAGTAATGCAATAAGTGTTTGTCTTGAAGAAATCCATTCGTTTTCACTCAAATCGTGTTCAAAATTATTTATAATGCCGACTTTACCCGATCTCTAGCTCTGAAAGAGGATTGGGAGGAGGATGATGAAGTAAAACACATGATCTCTTGTTGTATGCTTCGAATAAGAACCCTACTGATGATGTAAGGCATTATTTCAACCATCTAAACACCAACATAGTTAAACCTTTTTTTTTTAAGCCTTGAGAAAAGATTTGTTTTTTCTCCCAAACCGAAACCTCGTTTTTGGCCTGGGGCAAGGTGATATCAAAAAAATGATGAACATCTTTCAAAAAAAAATTGGGTGGGCACAAATATACTAACCCTTTATTCCTCCACATTATGAGTCATAAACTAACCCATATACGACCCTTCAAAGTCCCAATAGAAGTAAGGTTTAGTTCGAAAGCATACGCAACGAGATATCGTTTCCTGACTCCTTGAGCTATGCTCATATTAAACCGGCTTTATAAATAATTTTAATTTATATCCTGACTAGTGATCTCGGTCACCAGTTATTGTGATATCTCTTTTCAAAACTTCAAGACAAACGCGTGTTGCGTTACCCGTTTTAGAATTAACATTTCGGACTTGCTAAAATCGCTTGATATCTTAGAAAGATTACAAACGAACTTTGATGGACTAGAAGACCTTGCCAACCTGGGGCAATTTATTTTGCAAGAAGTTTGATCCGTACCAGCCTTGGTTTCATCAAAAGCACAAAATCAGAAGACTCGGTTATACCGCCAATCAGGGGCAGTTACGTCGAGATTCGGTGAATCTCTCTAGAGAGTTTGAAAACAGTGGGGCATGTAGACATCATGTTTTCTATAAAATCCTCTCGAGATGTTTTTCTTTTAAGCCATGTGACTTGGGGAATTTGAAATTTGAAGCGAAGCAGATGTTTATTTCATCCCCAGGAAGCTCAACTCCGACATGTTCAACAAACTATGATGACCCAGGATACTTGTTTTATCCCTTATGAAGCTTCAGGTTGGGGACCTCCATCTACAACTCCGTACATCCTTTTAGACTTATCAAGATGTTACATCCCCAAGTGGATTGATTTCTACTCCCCCCAAGAGAAGCTTGTGAAGCTCTGAAACAGGAGTGTGATCTCATATCTGGTTCTCCATTTATCCCCAGTGGTACTTCTATCTTCGAAGATTGGTCGAGATGTTTATCCTGAGATGTGTATTTCATCTCCGGTCGCCTCTTTCTGTTTGTCTTATCAGCATAAGCATACGCATAGCATATAGGTAGACAGCATGGCACGTGCATTTGTTTGCATTCTTGGTGTTCATTTTACTCTGTCGTTTTGGCTGTAGTTATCCCTAGGAGTTTGGGTGCGTCTTATCCCTCCAATTAGATTTGTCGACCCTAGGCAGGAAAAGCATAATGTTTCATTTTTCCCCATGGAGTTCAACCCTCATGGAAGACGGCTATTTTAGTACAATTCCCTTTGAGTTCATACCTCAATGGTCGAGTCTTATTTGACAGTTTCTCTTCAGATATTTCCTGAATTGAACTTCGGCCCTTGACAATCACATCGTGGACGGTCCCAACCTTGGAACATGGATTAAGTGTGCGTTTATTTTGCACTCTATTCCCCGGGAAGAATAGACAAACATTTCTTCGACAATAGCATCACAGGGTTTTCTCGAATATCTATCTCTTTATTTGAGCAACTCGTTTTGGTCAGGATCTTATTCAAAATGACAAATGACAGTTTCTACAAGACAGTTCCCTCAGTGGGTCCTTCAACATTATTGATTCAACAGAGAAGACAGTTACAGACATTTCTCTTCATTTGAGAATTCACATATTTTTACAACAACAAAGGTACTCCCCAAGAATTTATTCCCCAGCGAGTTCATCACACGAGTTTACTTCCAGCAGTGACATCTCCCCAGAGAAGTCGAAGAAGTTTATCACAATAGTCTCTCCTTATTTGAGAAGACGTACAACCGGCTCACATCTCTTCCGAAGATCCCCGGTGAAGCTTCACATTTACAACTACATTGACAACTACATTTACAAATTACATCTACAAGTTCTACAACGAACAACATCTACAAGTTCTACAACGAACAACATCTACAAGTTCTACAATGAACGACAACTACAGTCTACAACGACAATCATTCGAACATCTTACATTTCCTGGTTAATCTCGGCAGTAGATTCCCAGAAGACCTCGGTAGTAGGTAGTTCTATTTCATTTCCTGGTTAATCTCGGCAGTAGATTCCCATAAGACCTCGGCAGTAGGTAGTTCTATTACAATTCCTGGTTAATCTCGGCAATAGATTCCCAGAAGACCTCGGTAGTAGGTAGTTCCTGGTTAATCTCGACAGTAGAAGACCTCGGCAGTAGGTAGTTCATGGTTAATCTCGGCAGTAGATTCCCAGAAGACCTCGGCAGTAGGTAATTCCTGGTTAATCTCGGCAGTAGATTCCCAGAAGACCTCAGCAGTAGGTAGTTCCTGGTTAATCTCGGCAGTAGATTCCCAGAAGACCTCGGCAGTAGGTAGTTCCATTCCATTTCCTGGTTAATCTCGGCAGGGGATTTCCAGAAGACTTCATCAGAAGTATTTCTCCAACAGACTTCAACATAGAATCTCGACAATAGACTCCTTACAGATTTTAACAGTAAATATTTTGGCAAAAGTATCCTCAATTACAGTTACATGTCTCGACAATAGGCTTCTCAAGTTGATATCTCAAATAAACTACATTTGACCTGTGCAGCAGGTCCTTCAAGTGGTTTTCTCTTACAAGTTCTTCACAACATATTTACAGACACTTCGTGATTGTCGATCTTTCCCCGCGGAGCCTCGCTCGTTGAGTATGTTCTTCCCGTGTGTCGTGTTTAGTTTCTCCTCTGTGGCGCCATTTCTCCACATAATCCTTTGTCTTGCATTTCATATCATTTCAAATCATTGCATATCATATGCATTCGGTGGTATCTTAGGGCCAAAAATTCGTGCAGTGTTTATATTTAAGTCCCTCCTATCTCGTCGAGACGGAGATTTCAATCTCCATATCTCCGAATAGGAGTAACTTAAATAGGGGAATCCGTTGCACCCTAATTTTTGACCTTAAGACTCCACCTCTTTGTGCTTTCCTTTTGGCCTTTTTTTTTCGTATGTATATTTTTTCGGCTAACCAGTGTTAAGCAGGTACAGTAATGTCAAGCACAAAAATCCTTACAGTCGGTTACTTCAAGGCACGACCAATGGATTTTGATTCAAAAGGTCCAATGGCTTCTACAAATTCGAAGTTTTCTATGTCGTTTCAACGGGTGCCCTCATGGACTGCGGAATCAAGCATTGAGTATGATCTTGTATCAAGTTCATAATGCCAGGGAGACTGTATTTGTGTTTGTGAAGCGGGATAATTGTTTTCTTTGATAAAGAGCTGATAGTTTGTGTTGGTAGTTCACGATCAGCGTGTCCTGAAGTAGGAACATCCCAGAAGCTTAAGAAGTATATCAAGGTTCATATTCATTCACACCACCAGTCTAAGAGGACCTCGCCAAAAGGATTTATTTCATTCAAGCAAAATTCAAAGAGCTTGTGTGATCACAATTTGATACAAAGTTCACAGTCCACATTGCCAGAATCCAAACGCAAGTTCACCAGTGTAATTATACTAAAGAAGGTTACAACTCGACAAGTTAAAAAATCAAGACAAAAGCCATCGCAAATTTCAGATGAGAATTTATTGCGAGATTGATTATTCGAGGTTTTTTATTGAACATTACAACGGAGGACTTGCAAAAGTGCACTTGAGTTGATGACACCAGTATTTAAAAACAAGTCATTATATTTCTAAGGAAACCATTCATCCTTAGGGACGTTTGGTTGTCAATTTACATTCATAAAACAAGCATAAGTACATAATTCCCTTCCATTTTCTACTTATGGAGAACTAAATATTTGTCTACAAGGAGTTGAGTTAAGATTACAACAATGCAACATATTCAAAGAGGCTCAAATTTAGTCTACAAGGATAAACTTCATATTAGGCATAACATTATAAGAGAAGAATTACAAAAGCACGTGTTCGCTCCGATGGTAGCGCATTCTTGCATCTTGTTCGTTGCCTAAAACTCAAACTAAAGCTACCAGAAGAGTAGCACATTCAGCCAAACACTAAAATGAACAGTTTCAAAATTACAATCCAGAAGAACAGAACTCCTAATGCTAAGCTATGATTTCATTTATCCCGAGTTTCCTCGAGTGAGGAAACCGTCAACAACGAACTCGCCACAACCCTCCTTGCATCTTGAAACTTCAGGCTGTCATTCCAACCAAGACCTGCATAATGAAGGGAAGTTACGACAATGATTAGAAAGCGGCCATTAACGGATAACAGATTAGTACCAAAAGAAAGGATATCAGTTTCATCGCGAAAGAAGAGGTTCTTACCTCGCGAGACATTGGCATCCAGGGAACCTCAAAACCTCCAGCAATCAATGATCAAACCGCAACCGCAAACGGTAATTTGCATCCCAGAATCTCAAGTACCATACATGAAAGAGAAGAATGAAATAAAGAAACGATTAAATCACCAGATAAACCACAAGCTCATTATGGAAAAGATGATGAAGTTACTACCAGAAGATTTCTAAACACACAAGCTCCCTCAAGAGTTTACAAATCACACGCAAATCAACTCCAGCATTGACGTATCCACTATAACACGTGCATAGTTACTTGGTTGCCCTTTTGAAGCCCTCGTTTCAACACCAGAGCATGTGCACACTTTTTCTTGAAGGTCCAACGGATTGGAATGTTGAAATATTTGACAAGGTGATAATAACTGCCCACCGCTATCATTCTTCCTATCCCATGACATCCAAGAACCTACAAGAAATAGGGCAGCAGTTCAACATCAGCTAAACCGTTAAAGACACGATGACCTAAAAAGGGGAGAATTCAACATTTTTTGCGGAATGACATAGTGCAGACTAAACTGAAACAGAAATCATTCATCACCCCTTGAATCCTCAATATATAGCCAATACTATGATGGTTCCTCTGATAGTGCATCTGGCATTTTGGTTGACAGCAGTTTCCAAATGCCCTGCTCAGCGGTCTTTCTCCTCAACATTGACACCAACAACCGCTGTTTGGTTACTACCCTGCATCAGGAAGAACATAACAGTTCAATCAAGCTAACCAAACACCTTAATAATTACGTGATTAGCGGTATTATGCTCAGTACCGTATACATTCCTCTCACCAAAGACATTAGTCAAACCCAGGAAAGACATAAGATGATTGAATGAAAGGCCAGTTGCAACACCTCATGTGGATCTCTTATTGGACCTACGCCCGAGCAAGAATGACGTCAAAGAACTAACCGAAGCATGAATTACAGACAACAAGCAATTAGTATTTTGAGAACAAGTCATGCCCACCTAACAACCATCAAACCAAAGATGTGTACTGCCAAACTCCTTTTTGCTCCAAGCTATTTGCCATGGCCAAACAGAATGACGTGCCAACAAATGTTTCCAAACCTTCCGCAAATCCCAGTTCAGGCCATGAAGCTCTCT
This sequence comes from Lathyrus sativus, assembly GCA_963859935.3. Taxonomy (NCBI): domain Eukaryota; kingdom Viridiplantae; phylum Streptophyta; class Magnoliopsida; order Fabales; family Fabaceae; genus Lathyrus; species Lathyrus sativus. Next base: position 480,188,279 of record OZ012735.1, read on the forward strand.
TTCATCTGCAATAATTGTTACAAAGCCAATATCAGTTTTGAATGGAAGCCGACGATTGTCCACCTCCGAGTCCAGATCATGAATTTAGAACTGCAACAAAAACACTCCAAAACCCTATAAAAACAAGTTAAATTAGAAGCAGAGCCAAACACAAAGAGTGTGAAATTCAGTTCAGCCGAAACTTCTCACTTTCAATTTGATCATACTGGACCTTTTGAGTCTTTGGTCTTGTCCACTAATGGAGAATTTCCCATAGTTCAGGTTCCTGCATCTAAACTGTAGGCTGCTTGAGCATCAGAGAGTTAAGAGTCACAAACTCAGGTTTGGGAAAAAATCAAAAACAACACGAATCCAGACAAGTTCAAAATATTTCTAGAACAGGGTGATGATCAAAGCATAGTCCAACCTTCTTTACCAATGATAAATTCAGCATTACTAATCAAAGAAAAGACCTCAACTGCATCACGATTAACACCCTGCAAATAACAACATCACAACCAAATTCAGTATGTTAAACAGAATTTCAAGAAGGATAGATAGTTATGACAGTAATTCAATTAATAAGAAGGGGGAGAGATTAAAACATTGGTTTATGACCCGGGTTTATGTTTAGGACAACAACATGCTTGTTTCAGTAAGGCTCGTGTCAATAAGGAAAGAAAAGCTTGTCAACGCATTCATGGCATGTTTCAAGAGGGGTTTACCTTTATCAAGTTGTGGCCAGAAACACGTTTTATCAGTTACCTTATTGAGTTGGACGCATTGAAGAGCCATCAAAGCAAAGATTGAAAGGGCCTTAACGCCATTCCCTGAAAAAACGAAGCAAAATCAGTTAGTTCCCAAAACCGGGTAAACATGTTTCAACCACAATAGGAAAGTTTTTAAGCCCTCAGTTAATTCGTTCTTTGAAATAAGACTATAAGAAGAGGATTGGAGATTCAGAGTGATCAGGGAATGAATACACATGAGAATCCACGATACACACCAACAGAAACCTCCCAGAAATCCCCAAATCAAATCCCAACTCAAAAAACCCTAACATACAAAAAACCAAAAGAAGAAATAACTTATCTTTCCCTAAATTCTGCCGCAAATCGCCTTCGCCGCAGTTCCCTATCGCAAACCTCGTATCATCGCCATAACCACCGCAAATCATAACCACCGCAAATCAGCACCGCCGCCGTCAGCGAATCCAACCACATTCGAAACCCGCGTCAACAAAACCGTGAAACCATTGTTTTGACTAACATTAATCTGTTGAGTTTTGTTTCTCTTTTTAGGACATCAAGCAAAGAAATCGAGGAGGAAGAGAAGAAGGTTTTTGAAAGAGAGAAAGAAGGTGGCGGAGGAAGCGAGAAGAATTTGAGGAAAGAGGAGAAAGGGTGAAGTCGAAGGGAGAAGAGAAGTGGATGAATCACAGAAGAGAAAAGAATTTGGGGAGGCTAGGGTTTCCTGAATCATTTTCTGTAAATTTTTATATCATGTTCTGTACGCATGCACCCACGGTAGTTACCGTGCACACACGTAATCACCACCCTCCATCACACATCACACGGTTCACATCCGCGCGCCCATCATAACCAATATACCTGCACCACACTAAATTATCCGTTAATCACCCTTAGACCTCTAATCTTATTTAATTAACAATTAATCTATAATTAACCTAATTAATTAGTTACTTAATTAACCCCTTTTAAACTAGTCATTTTAAATAAGCCCTTTATTCTAATTAATCCTAAAAAAAACCTATTTTATTTAAATTTCTACCCTCATTTATTTATTTAATCTATTTTAAACAAATTATTTCTAACTATTATTTCATTTTTATTTAATAAATTTAATAAAAAATTTATAATATAGTAAAAATATGACCTTTTATTAAAATAAATAAATTTCTCTTTAGTAACCAATTTGTTTAATAAATATTTTATTCTATTATAATTTTAAAAGAACCTTTTCTAAATAACTTAATTTTATTCATAACTAAAACAATTTTATATAATAAAAACCCCTTTTCATAATTAATAAATAGATAATTATTTTATTTGTAAAAAACTCACTCCATGATTTTTTAAATAACTTTAATAGTAACCTTTATATTTATAAACAAAAAAAAATAAAAACCTTTTATAATAACTTAAGTAAAAAGAAAAACAATTTAAAAATCATTTTTATAATTTAAATAACATATATTTCACTCGTTAATAATAATTAAACCTTTTATTAGAAAACCGTTTTCTTAAGTAAATATGATAATGAACACTTTTCTTAAAGCCAAATATCATCAAGATAATATATTTTCAATTCGCCTAAAATCAACTCAGTGTCTCCTTTAAAATTAAACCAACATCGTCTAAATCAACTCACATCGCAAATAAATCAACACCTAACCGTGCACGTTTACACTTCACAACACATTCACTTTCACTTAGCGCTTTCATGCGTGTGTATGGCTTTACATTTTCGCAATTTATTTATCGCAATTTACATTATCAATTTATACTTCTACACTGCATTCCGTCCAAAGGAAGAATCTGCGCATGATCCCAACAATCGTGCGTATGCATTCACATTAGCATCATTCCCCCACACGATCCTTGATCCCATTCAAGTTGATCGCTTAAGATAGACCCTACCCCATAGGAAGGACCTTGTCTTTTATCTTACAACTTAGACAAAAGAAAACAAACAAAACAATTCAAGTAATATCCAAACACATTAGAGAAAGATGCCAAATCATCTTAAGTGAGATAGAATCTCCACCCCACAACAATACAATCAACATGTAGGGACTTTGCCTTAAGAGAGATAAAGGTGTACCTCGTTGATCCTAATCCGAGTACGTAAGTCCTTCTCTTAAGACGATGCAAAGACCATTCTCCTACAACCTGTGGCGGTTATATCTCCTCTAAAATGATAAAGCATCTCTTCTCCTAAAATCTATCAACCAACTACCCTAAACCCGTAGGAACTTTGACCACAGTCAAAGAACTCCTCTAACCCTTTAGGGGAACTACAGATACTCTGATTCCACTCCCGTAAGGATATGTAGGCATAAGATGCGACATCTTATCGAGTATACTTAGAAATAAACCCCTAGGTCTTTCAACCAATAAGTAGATAAATACTTAGCAATAAACAAACATAAAACAAGAGGTTCCTGTAGAGTACTACAGAAACTTAGGATGCTAGCACCTTCCCTAAGTTTAACCGACCCCCGAACCTATAACTCTCTAAACCTTGCATTTACATTGCATTGTGAGAATTTCGATCTTTATCCCTTCCTTTGGACAAATCAAAGTTCGGTTGCAAAATGAATTAAAGATTCAAACTAATCAATAGTTTGGTATCCGATTTTCACCGGGACACCTACAATAACTGCTATTATTCTAGTATCGGAATAGCATCGTATGAGACTTTGTTTGGTAAGAGGTGTAGGACTCCTTTGGATAGACATGTCTCCAGCGAGAGTGTTGTACTCAGGCCGAAGATTGTGCATGAGACGACTGAAAAGATCAAAAGGATCCAAGAAAGGACGTGTTTTGAGAGTTACGATAGTAACTGGTGTGGGTCGAGCTTGGGGTCTCGAAAGTATATCCTGTGTTTTATGGATTTGTATCAGAGTGGCGCAGCGGAAGCGTGGGGGAAATGGCATGATAGATTGTTTTACCGCTGTCACTTTTGGAAATTACATGATATGTTCATGTGTCTAAGCTAAGAAGGTAGATTGATTCAGATGGATGGTGTGCAAGAGAGAGACGATTTGATTTCTGAGGCATTTCTAGTTCAGGTTGATGAACGAGAGGTAACTTCGAGGTATAGGGATTCCTTTGATAGAGGTAGTTCGAGAGAGAGTTAGATTTGGGAGATTGGGATGTAAGGATCGTATCTAGAGTTATTTGAATCAGGTAACATTTTCGAGGACGGAAATTCCTAAAGTGGGGGAGGGTTGTAACAGCCCAATTTTCAGTAATTAATTATTGGTACTAATTAATTGGTTTAAGTGGTTTATTTGATTTAAATGAATCATTGGATTTATTTAAATTATATGAGTTAAGGGATTTAACTGATGTATTATATTTGATAGAATAATGTGGATTTACCATATATTTTCTAATTAATGTCAAGATGAGATATTTTGTGAGAAAGGATTTGGTAGATATTATGAGAAAAGAAATATAATAGAAAGAAAAATCAAATGGAAAGTATATAAAGGAAAATAGATGGAAAAGAAAACATAAGGGAAAGAAAGAGAAAGAAAAGAGAAAGAAAGAAAGAGGAGAAAAGAGAAGAGAAGAGAGAAAAGCTTGGAAAGCTCAAGGATCCGCTTCAAGCTTCGATTAAACCAAGGTAAGGGTGAGAAACATTGTTATTTAATCCATGTGCATGATTATGTATGTGTGGGTTTGGTTTGTTGTGAGTTTCCACCATTTTTCAAGTTAGGGCAAAATGGATTTAATCGGTAGAATCGTAGTTTAATCGGTTAGAAACTGAAACTAATGCCGAAGAATAGTCGGGTGATGTGGGGTTAAGATTACTGGAACTGGTTTTGTGAGAATCGATCGATTTTTGGGAGAGTAGAAGTTTTGGGACAGAATGAGGGTTCTGATATCGCAGGTTCGCTGGCTCTCGCCAGGCGAAGCCCAGCGAATAGTTGGCGAATAATTCAAGAAAAATTTCCAGTGGTCTTCGCTGGCAAGTTCGCCAGGCGAAGGTAAGTGGCGAAGGTTCGCCAGGCGAGTACATCAGCGAAGGATAGCGAATCAAGTCAGTAGCTACTGACTTTTGTTCGCTGGCGAGTTCGCCAGGCGAAGGTCCCAACGAGCATTCGCCAATGGCTTCGCCAGGCGAATGGTAGCGAACGTGACAGAGTTTTCTTTTCTCTGTGATTCCAATCCGTGTTGTTTTGCTTAGCTTGATGGTGTTTAATCCTTAGCTGAGTGGCATGTTTTACGTTATGATATGTTGTACTGTGGGTAGCCTTTGGGCGTGAATCCTAGATGATAGGATCAAATATGAATTGCATTCTTTTGACAAATATTTGTATGCATTATATTAACATGTTTAAAATGCATGATTATTGTGATGAATTCATTGTCGTTTGGCATGATATTATGAATGTATATTGATTGGATGCGATTATATGTGAACAATGCATGAGAATATATTATGAATATATGTGCATCGCGTGGTAAATGTGTTATGCGTGTAAGTACGATGTAATTCTTGTATGATGAATTACTTGAGAATGCATGAGAACATATTGTGAATATGTATGCATTTCTTGATAGATGTTATAAATGTATATTGTGTGCATGTGATTAAATATGAAGAATGCATGGGAACATATCGTGGATATGTGTGCATTGTTTAATAATTGTGAGAAATGCATGGGAACATATCGTGGATATGGGTGCATTGTTTAATGATTGTGAGAAATGCATGGGAACATATCTTGGATATGTGTGCATTGTTTGATGATGTGCTAATGGTATTGATAAATGAATACATTGATGATTGTTGTGATATGTTGTGTGTGCAATCATGTTATAATTCGTGTGTGATGAATTATTTGAAATGCATGGGATTAAGATGCGGGAACGGTCTTAAGTGCATTTTGTTGGTTGATTAAATATACATCATTTGGTCAAGAGGCAATGTTTGCTAGTTTCGTGGAGACTAGTGGCTTGTCCCAAACCTAGAAGGGTGGGTTTGAAAGCCTAGGGGACGGGCTTTGTTGTTATCGGTCTAGAAGGGTGGACCCGGTTTAAATGTAAAAACCGAAAAATGATAACAAGTGTTGGTACCACATGGCATGAGTTGCATTGAGTCACATGGCATATTTGTGATTGTTGTATGAAGCATGTGTGTGTGCATGACTTGTTGATTTGAGAGTGTGAATATAAGATTGTCATATGCAAAAATACTTATGTGTATGTTATGTGGATTTATGAGGACTATGGATATGTGCATGATGAATATGCTTGATGATTGTCCCTATTTGTTTATATAAGTATGATTTGTAAAGTATATGATGAGTTATGATGAAGTATGGCGAGAATTGTGGAATATGCGTATGTGCATTACTTGTGTAATTGAGAAATGTGAATGTGTAATAGGGAATTGGTGGATAAAACATAACATGTGTATGTTTATGTGGGATGTTGAGATTTATGCATGTATGCATGATGAAAATGCTTGATGAATGTCTATGTTTGTGTATATGCACGTTGTGATGCATCTGATAATGGAAATGGATTGGGGTGAGAAAATGTGGGTTATATGTATTCTATACTTGTGTATATATATAATTGTATGCATTGATTATTATAATAATATTTCTCACCCTTCTGCTGGAATGATGTCCTATATGACATCGTGCAGGTATCTTGGTGTAGTACGGCTAGTAGTTGCGAGTTCGCTGTTGGTGCAGTTGTTTAGTATTTAATTATGTTGGGTCAGGTCATGCGCTGGTTATGTAACACTGGGATCGTTGGGTTTATGCCTTAGATATATATTGTGTATTCTAAGTTGTGTTTTAAATGTATTTGAAATATGTGATAATGGCCTCTGTGCTTAAGTGTTGATGATTATGTAATGAACATGAAAATTCTGTTAAGGGATTTAGGTAAATAAATTGAATCCGCTGTTACATGCAAGATGAAAATTTAATAGCATGACTATTTATTTCAATGTTACATGAGTATGACAGGTGAATGTTGAGATTTTGTAAAATTGTGTGACGCCCTTTTGTGAAAGCATGTTAATTTACTCTGATTAATTATGTATTATTCCGTGGGGTTAGAAGGGTGTTAGTGGTATCAGAGAAGGTCGGTTCATCCGGCCATGTTGTCTAATGTTATTTGTTCCCTTGTATGCGACATGTGTGTGAAAACACTGTCGATACATGTTTGTTGTTTAACCTATGTCTGCAGAAGTGAGAATGATTAAAGTGGGGGAGCAGCTTGTGATTCCTCAGAATGCTGCAAGTGTGGAGGTGTAGCTCAGTGTGTAGTTAAACGCTATTATAGTTTGGTAAATATGGTTTATGCCCCATTATGATTTTGGCTGTCTATTGACAAATTGAGGAACTGATCACCCTTAATCTCTTGTTGATAGTAGTTGGGATTGTGTTGGATGGGATGGATGTGTCTTGCAAGCTTAGATGGCGTGGTGCAGTGAATTGTTTTGAGTAAAGCCGAGCGCTTAAGAATTGTTTTGATGAGTCGGCGCAGGACAGTGATGAGATGTTTGATTTTGACGGGAACTTGGAGTGCTAATGAAAGTGGGAGGTTGGCGGTTCGCCGATTAATTATGTCTGTTTGGACAGTCAAAGAATTAAATTGATTGAGTGGTTTGAGATTTGCGCCTGGTATGTGCTACGGCAGCAAAGTGTGAGGTCGAGTATAAGAATGGATAATGACTTTCGGTGATTATTAAGGAAAGTAAGATGTGGAATACAATATGGGTATATTTAGACCTTTGGAATTTTAAGAGTTGAAAATGCGTTGAGTGGCCTTCGGAGTGTGAAAATGTTGTTTTCGTCTTTTGACGCACCATTCAGAGCGTTGGACGCTATTTTAATGCTCTGTGTGATGGTGAAGTAGTAACATGGAATTAAGTATTTATTGATGAAATATGTTTGGATGTTGTGGTAAGTGCGGTTCGTGTTTCGCCATAAGTTCACAACTGAGTGTCCGTTTGACATGGGATTCGCCATACTTAATTGAGTGAGTAATGGTTGTGTAATCGATGGTGTTTGGATGCGTCGAAGAGTATAAAGGATCATGTTGCACATCAAGAATTAGAGTTATCAGTATTGGAGAAGAAGGGTGTTACACCATACATCTTGCCCAATTAACATAAGAAAAAACCCAAAAGCTAGACAATGGAGTCTTTGGGGGAAAACGCAAGCAAGACATTGATTGAGGTATTTCAGTGTTTTGATGGCAACTGAAAAATACTAAGATGTGCAACTGACTCTAACATGTACTTTGCAAAGGTAAACGTTTGTGTGTCCATTTACATTAATATACCTTTTTATTTGAGTTCTTATGCATTTTAAGAAAAATTATGAATAAAGGAAAATCAACTTTATTAATGATCAAATATGGTTACATTTATAGTACAGATGAAAACTATACTAACTTATGGTGTACAACATAGTAGAGGAATTAACTAACTTATTTAACCTATAAACTAACTCTAAGTCTTATCTTCATTATCATGTAATAGTTTCCCACGAGTTAGAGGAGGACAAATATTTGTCATTTCGAAATTATATTTTAGGAGCTAGAATAACTTAGGAAGAAATGGTTTGGTGAAGAAGGAAACCACTTGGTTCTTGAAAGAAACTGAGGGCAATTTGAAAACACAAATTATCAACTTTTCTCTTAAAAAATGGAAATATAATTCAAAGTGTTTTGTTCATAGGACCAACAAAATTGACTTCTATGTTAATGGCACTAGGATTGGCATAGTATAACACAAGAAATTTTTGAAAATCAAGTTGAAAATATTTAATTAAGTATAAAAATTAATGCAATTAATAAGTAGTAACTGACAATGTATAATATTCAACCTTAAATGAGGGCATGAAAATTATTAAGTGTATATTTGTGAAGGTGAGAAAATACTTAGAAGGGGGGGTTGAATAAGGATTTTGAAAATATTATGGCAATAAAAACACAAAGATTTTTATCCTGGTTCGTTGAACTCAACTACTCCAGTCCACCCTATCAAGAGTGATTTGCCTTTCTCCACAAGGACTCGATCCACTATAATCAAACTGATTACAATAACAACCACTAAGAACAACTGTCTTAGTCTTCTCAAGAACTACTGACCACAACCTGGTCTTCTCAAGGAACTTTTACAATCAAATGTAAATTAAACAAGTGTTTGAAATGCTTCTAAGAAAGCTATATCACAACTGTGATTTACACTTAAGTTTAAGAATGTATGAAATAAGTTCAGCAAAGAGTAATAATTTGTATGAGAGATTTTCAATGAATTTTTGTCAAAGCACGTCAATGTTCGTCAACTGAAGAAATTTGTTGAAGGCTTGCTTATATAGACTTAGAAGTTCAAGACGTTGCAAGCTTGAAGATTGTGTACTGCAAAGTAGTTGTAGCCTTTTGTCTTCACATCACTTGACCTTTCCTAGAAGTAGAACGTTCAGAGAAATCTTTTTTGTCTGAGTTCTTGTGTCTAGCATAAAAGAGGAAAGAGTCGTATGGCATAACCAATGAATATAACTTTGAATAATCTTCTTCAAGAAGTTTCTATTTCTCAGCAATCAACATCAGAGCCTTGAGTGATCAGAGTCTTGATGTCATCAGAGTTTCCTGTATCAGAGTATTGCAGCAAGTGTGCTTCAGCGTGAGTAATAATCAGAGCAGAGTTTAGAGATCAGATCCTCAGTACTTGCAGCGAACAGTACTATCAGAGTCTTCTGAAAAATAGTGCTTGAAACTCTTCATACAAAGTCTTCAGTCTACGCTTCAGATGCTTCTGTAGCTTCTGCTTCAGAGTCTTATGTAGGCAGCGCTCAGAGTCTTCTAATGGGATGCTTCTGACGCTCAGAGCCTTGCGTAGTTCAACGTTCATATTCATTTTTGCTTTCAGAAGGATATTAAATTTAATATCTGCAGCAAAAATACTTGAACAAATTTAGAATATATAATTTCTTAATACAAAATTTCATAAGTGTTATCATCAAAATATAGAGATATAACTAAGAACCAATCTGTGTTCTAACAATTTATTCTCCAAGAGATGAAGGAATTTCTTAGTAATAAGTATTAGCTAGCTATAGATCTAATAGATTCAATACATCTTGCCCAATCAGCATAAGAAAAACCCAAAAGCTAGACAATATAGTCTTTTGGGGAAAAATACAAGCAAGACATTGGTTGAGGTATTTTAGTGTTTTGATGGCATCATTGTAATGGTCAGAAGTGGGATTAGATAGAAATTGGTTGAGTTATTGGGTAATGAATGAGATATCTAACATTGTGGTGGCGAGGTAAGGAAGTGTTCATATTAGTATTTTTTATGAAGGAATGTATGTGTAAGATAGATTTTTATTGCGATAGAATTTAATTGACGGATCTATATGGAAGGAGACTAGTTTGAAAACCAGGAAACCAAAATCATAAAGAATATCCAGATAATATTTTCTTTGACACAAATTGATTCCTTTTTTGGAATTAGACACTCCAATACCAAATAAATATTTGAGTTGGTAAAGGTCCTTGATTTGAAGGGGGTATGAAGAATCCTTTTGATATGATCAAACTCATTCCTTGAATTTATAGACATGGTTATGCCATAGTAATATCGAAGTAGCAGTGTAAAATAAGCATGTGTTTTCTTGATAAAGATAGAATAATCAGAGTCATCTTGGTGAAATTGATGCTGAATAAGTAGGGAAGTAGGCTTTTCATACCATTTTTTGTTAGTCATAATAGATTTGATTAGTTTTTAAACTTGGTTAGGCTTGGAAGGTGTGATATTAAACGATAGACATCTTGCAATTCACAATGGAAGAATGCAACATTCATATCTAATTTGCGTATGAACTAGTTATGAATGGTAGTGAAGGAAATTACCAATCTGATAATTGTGTGGTTAGCCACTAAAGAATAGGTATCAAATTAATACAATCTTTGTGTTTGGTTGTATCCCTTGGTTATTATTCTTTCTTTAAATATTTTTACGAACCCGTCAAAATGAGACTTAATTTTATGATTCCACCTACATCCAATTGGTTTTACATGAAGTGGAAAATCTAAATTTTCCATGTTTTAGTCCTTTCAAAAGTAGTAAGTTCAGCTTGCATGTCTTAGTTCCATCATTAAAATTTTCTAGCCTCAACATATGGTTTTGGTTCGATGTATGTTGAGAGATATAGCAAAAAGATATTGTGAAAGTGATAAATTTGAATAAGACATAACTTGAAATGAGGCACTCTATATCTCCGGTTGGAGAATCATTGAACCTGTTGCATACATAGTCTTTCAGATATGATGATGTGTGCTTAGGTTTAGATTGAATCTTTTATGAGAGGTGCATTAATACGTGGTTGATCAATGTCATGAGATGGAATATGAGCAACGTGTTTATCAGAGATGGTAAATGACTGATATGGATTATTTTTTGAGTCGTCAAGAACAAAGTGGATAGTTGGAATGGTATGTGCCTGAACTGAATTATCAGTAGTAAGAATAGGTATCTAAGTATCTAAATATGTTGGTTAAAGGGAAAAATTTCCAATCATCAGTCAAAGAGTTGGCGAGACCTTCATATAGAAGAATGTGTTCATGGAACACTACACTTCTGAAAAATAAATATTTTCATAGAATGCAGACAAAATTACATATTCTTTGAAACCAAACTTGTACCCTAAGAAAATTGATTTCTGAGCTCTAGTTCCAAATTTTGTTCCTATGAGAATGAAGGATAGAGAGATAACATATGTATGACCATAAGGAGTAACAATTGAAGAATTTACTTAATGAGAACCAGAACCTGTTGCACTAGATGTTAAAGGAATCAAATATTCTTGTAAGACCAAGGACACAAGTTGTTCATACTTATCTTAAGTGAGGAAAACCTTGTATCTTGGTTAACTTATGATGTTGTGGCCTTTGATGTCCATTGATGAATATGATGATGTTGAATATGAAAATGACGCCATTTTATATATTGATTTCCTACATTGATTATTATGAATCGTTTTACTCACCCGGTCTGTTTGAATGTTGCTTCCACGTGGGTAATGTGCAGATGACCAGGTTTAGTCGTGGATCTCGTCGAGGACTTTTGAAGTTTTGGGTCGTTGGCCATCGTGGTTGACTTAGAGGGTCATGCTCTGATAGTGTAACATCAGGTTGGGGTCTTTAAGTCAGACCATATTTTATTGATGTTTTTGGTTATGTTGATTTCCTTGCGGCGTAAGGAAAACTTTGGATTATGCCTTTTTGAGTTCCGCTACATTTTGATGAAATTTTTGATATCTTTTGAGAAAACTCGTTGTTTACGGAGTTTTGACTTATATTTGATTTATTGGGAAATGTACGCCATTTGAGGTGATTTTTATTGAATTTAATATTTTACTCTGATAAATGTGAATATTTTGCCTTTTATTTTGTGGGGTAGAAAAGGGTGTTACATAAGGTACTGGAACTGGATCTGGAAGGATCTGAGGGCAATCCTAAATTGTGTCAATATCAACACTTCCTTCCTCTTGGGAATCACTAACTGACTTCTCTTCATTAGCTTGGCTATTCGAGTCATCTCAGATTCTTCCACTTTTGAGTGATGTTTACTCCAACTTCTACAATTTTGGAGAACTCTAATGGCACAACGCCTACCATCCTATCATAATACGAGTCTGGCAGCGTTCTTAGAAACATCTTGGCTAGTTCTTTCTCTTGAAGTTGTGGATGAACTTAGGTTGTCAACTCTTTCCACCATTGCACGTATTCCCTGAAGGATTCATTGTCATTCTTACTCATGCTTGTCAGTTGATCGTTGTCTGGAGCCACGTCCAAATTGTAATCGTATTGTTTCACGAAAACATCAGCTAAATCTTCCCAAGACTGAATATGATTCCTTTTTAGCTTCATGTACCATGTAGATGCTTTTGATTGGCTGCATTTTGTGGAAAAACATTGGAGTATGTATGAATGTCATAACTGATGTTATGACATACATGAAGAGTGTTCTGCAGGGAGAGGTAAAAGTAAGTGAAGCTGAATGTCATGCTGGATGTTATGACATCAAGCGTATGACATCAGGGCGCACAGGTTTTAGTTTTCTGTTATTAGCTCAGGCTATACTTCAGGAAACATTTTAGGAAGCCTAGTTATCTTAGGCGACATATTAGGCATTGCTTAGGATAACATGGAATGCCCTTGACTCAATTGGACGTGCGCAGCTTCATGAAGAGAGGTTTATCTTGGGTAAACCTAATTTCTCCATCAAGGCCCAAAGCAAGTCTACTGCTATAAATAACAGAAGGATCATTCCTAATAGAGCAGAGCTTCTGGAGAGAGATTGGAGAGTGTGTTTTGTGAGTGAAGAAGTCTGATTGTATCAGTTGTTCTTCACGTGTGTATTGTGTCTTAGGATACTTGTATGCCAAGCAATTGTCTGCTGCATGATTGCTTTGGTTTAGTGTTTGTGAACTGTTTGTTCAGTGTGTCACTCTAAGCTTTTAAGTAAGAGAGTTGTGTCACTTGATCAAAGCTGTGAAGCAAGATCAAGGTGTGCTTGAAGTGTGACTTCATTGTCTTTTGTAACTTTGAATTATATCACTGCTGTGATTGAGGGGGAGTGAGTGGGAAACTCTGGTCTAGTATTAGGCTGAAGTGTCATTGGGTAGGTCTTAAGTGAAGAGTGCAAACTGGTTGTTTGACTCTGAATTAATTCTACTAATAGTGAATTTCCTCCCTGGCTTGGTAGCCCCCAGATGTAGGTGTGGTTGACACTGAACTGGGTAAATAATTGCTTGTGATATTTACTGCTCTCCATTTACTGCTTAAGTCCAGTAGTCTGTGTTACAGTGGATGTCATAACATCCGTGATAACATCCACTGTGTGGTTGCCAGAATTTTATACCATATCAAGGATGCCCCACATAAACTTTCTTGAAAGCAGTGAATCATTAGTTTGTCATTGTCAATATAAGCAGTCATCTTTTGACAAAACATCGTCAAATGGTACCTCGGACAGCTAACACCCTTGTATACTTCGAAGACAGGAATTTTTAGTTTTAGAGGAATAATCACGCCTGGAACCAGACATAGGTCATGAGCTTTAAGACCAGATGCATTAGCTCCTTTCATCATCTTCAATTGTTCCTTGAGATCACAAAATCCTTTCTCGAATTTTCCAATTCTAGGATCACTCTCCTTTATCTCAGTATGGACATTCTGAGGATTTGGTATACACCGTAGAGACTATAAATCATCTTGAACAACCAGGTCACCTTGCACAGGCTGAGGTTGTGTAGAAACATCCACTTGCTGAACATTACCATCATAGGGAAGATCAAATATCAAATTAGTCATTACTCTAAAGTCAGTCGTAGGATCCATATCCTTCGTTCTCCCTATTATCCTTTAGTAATTACTTCAAGCTTGGTCAGATGGTCAAGAAGTCAGCTTCGAGATACAAAAACAGGAGGTCAGATGAGTTACAACAGGGAGAGGATGCATGCACATGCAAATGCTAGATGAGAGATGTTGTGCAAATGCAACATGTAGATGAAAGGTTTCATGGAACTCAAGTATTTATAAACGTCATAGAATACCAAAGAAAACTCATTTATTATTTTTTGATAACGGATTACAAATAAATATTCCTAAAAGAGTCTTGAAATAATAGCTGAATAAAAGCTAATAAAGTCCTAAGGAAGCCTTGCATTGTGCCTCTTGATTTGCTCTTCCAGCTGGACCTTCTCGAAGATAAGCTTGTCCACGATCAACTTCCAAGGAGTAGTCTGAGGGTTAGAGGAAAATAAATCCCCCCGCTATTTTATTTTTTGGTCAGAAAGTAATAAAGAAATCCACTGTCCACCTGGATCCTTAATAATGATAAAAGTTTCTCGTACTTGTCTTTGAGTTTTTCTTGATCTTCAATCAGAGCTTCCAACTTCCTTAGGTCATCCAAGTTAAGACTCTTAAAAGAATATTTCAAAGATTTTTTTTGTAATCCATATTGGTCCTGCAATGTTTATAAATAAAATTCTGAATTCCATGAAACCAATATGTCGCGGTGAAATTTGGATACCAAACTATTGATTAGTTTGAATCTTATATTCATTTTGCAACCGAACTTTGATTTGTCCAAAGGAAGGGATAAAGATCGAAATTCCCACAATGCAATGCAAATGCAAGCTAGATTGTTTAGGTTCGGGGGTTGGTTAAACTTAGGGAAGGTACTAGCATCCTAAGTTTCTGTAGTACTCTACAGGAACCTCTTGTTTTATGTTTGTTTATTGCTATGTGTTATCTGCTTAAAGGATTAGAGACCCTAGGGGTTTATTTCTAAGTATACTCGATAAGATGTCGCATCTTATGCCTACATATCCTTACGGGAGTGGAATCAGAGTATGTTGTAGTTCACCCTAAAGGGTTTAAGGAGTTCTTTGACTGTGGCCAAAGTTCCTACGGGTTTAGGGTAGTTGTTTTGGGTCTAGGAGAAGAGATGAGTCTTCATGTTAAGGGAGATGTAACCACCACGAATGTAAGAAGGGGGTTGTAGGAAATGGTCTTTGCATCGTCTTAAGAAAAGGTCTTACATACTCGGACGGTCGCCAAGTATGTCTTTGTCGTTCTTAAGGCAAAGTCCCTACATGTTTGATTGTATTGTTGTGGGGGTGGAGATTATATCTCACTTAAGATGATTAACATCTATTCCCTAAATGTGTTTGTAGAAGTTGTATTGTGTTGATTATGTTTTGTCTAAGTTGTAAAGATAATGGTCCTTCCTATGGGGTAGGTCCTAATCTTAAATGATCAACTTGAATGGGATCAAGGATCAAGGGGGATATGATGCAAATGATGTGCACTACACACGATTGTTGAACCATGTGTAGGTTTTTCCTTTGGACGGAATGCAATGATGCGATGCCAGAATAAAAATTGACGAAAATGTAAATTGCTGAAAGTAAACTGCTGAGATAATAAGGGCAAGTAAGTAAACATACACACACGCATGAAAGCGTTGAAGTGTGTGAGAGTGAAAGTGTCGTGGGTGTGAATGTGCACAATTGCGTTGGATGCGATGTTAATTGATTAAGGGTGTGATTAATTTGTAGGCAAGAAGTTGATTTTAAAAGATTGATTAATTTTATTTGATTTTTAGGCGGGATTAATTTTAGTTGAATTGTACTTATAGGAAAATAATATTTTTAGTGAGGTTCAGTTTTGGTGGGATTGATTTTAAGAAAATGTTAGTTAAATTTGGTGAGATTGTTTTTAAGAAAAGGTTGAATTTATTCTAGGTGAGGTTAAATAAATTATACAATAAATTTTTATTATTATCTAACGATATTAATAGCAATGCTAAGAAATTAATTGATTAAGTTTTCTTAAATATTTTAATAAGTGGATTTGCTAAGAAATTAAAGTCATATTATTATTCAGAGAATCACACTAATTAGATTAAATTTACCATATTTTAATTAAGTTGGGATAGAAATGTTAAGATAAATAAAAGTTATAGGAAGTTTTAGTTGGTTTGATTATATATAAAAAAATGTTTTATTATAAGAATTGTTTTATTATTAAATAGGTACCAATTATGAAAAGAGATTTTTAAAACAAGTTGTATGTTATTATTTTTTTAAAAAAGTTGTTAAGTTATAATGGAATAAAAGTGAAATAAGTTAATAATAATAATAATAAAAAAATTAAAAGGATTAATTAGAGTCTACTTAAAATTATTAAGTTAATTAATAAAGACAATTATATTAAAGCTTAATAGAAATTCTGACGTTAAATTAATGGGTTAGATAGAAAAGTTGATTACAGTTAATTTAATTAATTATAAAAGATTCTTTAGTTTATTTTAAAAAAACTGATTAAAATAGTTAATTACGGATTAGTGGGGTTAATTAAGAGAGGCGAGTGATCCAGCGTGGTGTAGCGCGTGAGACTTACGGTGGGTGTGCAACAAGGATCGTGTGATGGTGATTAGGCGGTGGTGAGTGTCTGTGAGGTGAGGTTGCATTATAGTTAGGATAGACATACACACACATGATTAAGATAGACAGCAAGAATTAAAAAAAACCCTAATCCTATTTTCCCTAAATCCTCTGCGCCGTTCTCCCTCCTCTCCTCGCTCTTCTCATTCCTCGATCCCTTCTTCGATCCTTCCTTCCATCTTCTCTTTTCTTTCTTCCTTCGTTCACCCCTTTCTATTTTCTTCCTCTTCCGCTGTTCTTCTTCTTCGCGCGCCATCCCTCCATTTCTCTCTCGATTGTCTTTATTTCTATTCTTCGTCATTTTCCTTTTTCTGCATCACCTGTATAAAACCAAATTAATCAAAATCGTTAATGTTAGCAACAGGGAATCTCACGGTTCTTGGATTGCAGGTGGATTTGCGGTCAATGACGATTTTGCGGTGACTTTGGAAGGAGGGTGGGTTTCGACGGAAAATTCGCGAGTTTGCGAAGGGGCTTCCGACGGCGTCTCCGGTGATGGCGTTCTCCCGACGAAGATTTGAAGAGATAAGTCTTTCTTTTCTTCCAATTTTCCAGTCTTAGGGTTTTTGAAGGGATTTGATTTGGGGATTTTGGGATTTTTCTCTGTGAACTGTTGATGTATTTCTCTGTTTCGAATTTGTTTGTGTATCCTGTGTAGATTTTTCTTGGTCTCCTTTTTCATCTCAGTTCTTCTCCCTTTTATAGGTACACGCGGATCCCCTTGGTGCAGGATTAATATCTGGAATTAAAGGGTCGACCCTTCCTTTCCATCTTCGATTCAGACATGTCTGGTATTGCAGATAAAAGAGTAAATTGCTTTCCATTCTTAGAGAAACATGTTCTCATCCTGTTTTTGGAATATATTAAAACTTGTCTGAGGTTTCAAATCGTGGTTTAATTGTTTGGTTGTAGGATTAAATGCGAGCGACATTCTTGGCCTATTTGGATTTTGGATCGTGTCAGCAAACTTATCTTTTGGTGAATTGTCAATCCTACTTCCACTCTGGAGTTTTTTTTGACTAGTTATAAAGCACGCCTAAATCCCTTTCCTTGTTTATTAGCTAGCAGGTTGGATTGATGAACTGAGAAGACGACATTGGGTAACGCTTGAAGAAGTGTTGTGCAACGCAGGAGTACCGGTTTCTTTCTCCTCATTGCATATAGGTAATTGAAGCCGCTTGATAACTTATGTTGTTGGTGTCCATCCGCTTAATGGTTTCAGAGATATGTAAAATTGTGTCCACCATTTTGTCACGAAGTAAATGTAGGCTGGAGCAGCCCTGAGCCTTTTACACTTTCGGTTTGGTAATGATTTGTTTGAGTTTGTTTGCAGCAGCTGTATGTGGACAGGGGTGTATACAACAAAGCACAAGCATGGAGGTTTTTCATGGCATATCACCAACTCTTGGTAAGTTGTACGAAGAATTAGCAGGTGACGTTATTTAAGCTAAATGACCTTGTTGATTCTATGACAGCAGAGAAGAGTTTTCCGGGCCGTTAGCTCCTCTTGCAACATCAATGATGACGTCTAAGTGTTATGAGAATCTCGAATAAAGTTGCGGATTTGGCTTAGCCTTGGAAATGCATTGGCGAGAGGATTGGTTCGCAGGTGTTTTACTTGACCATTGCATTTGTATTATGTTTTGATATGTATGAATGTCGTAGGAGCCTTCATGGATAAACAAACGGTTATGTCTTTTGTGACCTTTATGACATCTGCCTCCGCCAATACCGAAGTGTCACCGTCTTTTAATCTTGATAATGAAAGTCGGTCTTTTACTGTACTTTTCAGGATGTCAACCAAAGAGTCATCAACTGCCGAAGAAAATAGGTTGTGATCGTGATCTAGCTCTTAATTGCTTCTTCCTTTTTCAGTTTCCTTGGCTCGTATCAGTCAACTCGACATTGCTGTCATACCGTGATTACGAGACCACAATAATTACGGAGGCCAATTAGCTCCAAGGATGTGTACTAGCAGTGTAGGTGATGATAGCTGCTGAGAGGAGTCTTTGTCCTCGTCCACTTCAGAGTTTAATGCTTCCAATAATGAGCCATCAACTTCGTCTTTCTCTCATCGTAAGTGACCTTATTAGAGTTATACTTTGTGTGTTTTTTTTAACGGCTTATCGGGTATTAATTTGCTGCCGACCTACCTGTTATTATCTGGGCTCTTAACTTGCAATTTATTTCTGCTAGGTCTGCTCTGATTAGTGATTGTGTTGCTTTGACAGGTTTTGGTTCGCAGCCCATGTCGAGATCAAATCCGGAAGACAAATGCATAATAAAGGAAATGGTTATTGTAACCGGCTACGTCATATTGGGATACTGCAATGGCTGCTGCATCGATGAATGCATGTTGCTGTAAAGATGAATGCATTGGTTAAGCCAGGAGGTCGTAGCAAAGTTTGCTGATGTTGATGGTGCTTGTTTCAAAGTTGCTTCTAGTATCACAATTCATGGATTAAGCTTAAGTCGCAACATCGCCGGCGCGGTATGTTTGTTGAAATTTTGTTAGCAAGACCTCACTTATCTCACCACTGTCCCTCAGCCAGTTTTAATGATGTTTGAAAATTGATGCAGGTGGTGTTAAATTCCACTTTATGGTCGAAGATATGGCTGCAGCAACGTAAACATTGTGGATGTATAAAACCAATGATACCGTGGGTTTCTTTTGAAGGGTAATCCAGTTGATTTCTTCTCGTGACGACTACCGACATCCCGCAAGATATATGCCCTTGCAATCTGTTATAGCCTCTCCTTGTTGTATGTTGATTTGCAGGTGACGACCAAGACTCGTTGAAGAAACTATTGGCAAAAGTGTGTGACACTGCTGTTCCGAAGCATGAAGTTCCTAATTTCTTCAAGTGGACATAATAAAGTGTTGCAAGAGAAAACCAAAGCCTAAAACGGTGGCCTTGTACAGGAAGTTTCTTTTGTTGGCAAGATGAACGGATGAACGGGATCCTTGTGTTGTTTCCTTTCTAAAACTTGTGTATTAGTTTGGTAGCCAAAACTTGATTCCCAAATATGTAATTCAACTTTGTATTGTAATAATATGCATCTTCAATCTGAACTTGTGTGTTGAGTTGGATTATAATGAAATTTGAAAACCTCAAGGAAACCTGCGTTTTGTATATTAAAAGAATTGACTTCTTATGCTGGGAGAAAGAAATGTTAAATGTCGTGTTGTGATGTGTGTACTTAGGCACTTGCATGGTTGAGAGCAAAGTCTGAAGGTGGTGTATGCCTTTTTGGCTCGAATCCTTAAAACGTAGCATGAATCTTCCATATAATTAAGACCTCTCTTCAATTTAACAGCATATCAGATGCGTCTTTAACTCGTACTCAACTCGAAGATCATAAGGACTAATTCTGAACATAAGGGTACTCATATAAACCTCTTATTGTCAATTCTCCATCATAATTTATTCTTATCAAAACTTCTTTAATGGCTTATGGTCCATCTTAGAATCTCTTAACTTTCGATATTTCACAAGTGATGAACCAATTTGAACCATTTGAGATGCACCAAAAGAATTCCCCGCCATAAACCAAATAACATCATTTGATCATTGCAAATGTTGGATTGAAAGCACATATGAGCGATCCTTAATTCTCGGGTCCACGCCATCTTGCACTAGAAAGCTGCGCACACTCGTTAGTCCTGATAAACACGTATACCAGAGCATAATGAAAACCTGTAAGAAAAGATGCACACGGAGGTGGGGTCTTCAGGTCAAAAATTAGGGTGCAACACAATACAATATGATGCTTTATGAATGCAAAGATGCACAAACACAGGCAAGCACAAAGATACACAAAGATAAAAACAAACAGGAAGCCTAGGTCTATAAGCAATGGAGGCAAATGGTATACTCATCCCCAAAGGGTGTGGACTAAAGTTCGAGTGTACCTGCAGAACAAGGGTTCCAAAAGGTTCCCAAAGTCATTAGTCCATCTTTCTGATATTATCAATTTTCCAAATACTCGGTAATTAATAATATTCTTAAGAGAACTTCTTTTGAGTGTAGCATCGCGTATCAACTATTTTGAGAATACTCCCTCATAGTCATCACACTACGTCCTAAGAAAGGCCAAGTGAGGTTAAAGGTAACTAAAGGTCCCCAATATCACAAGCTCCTAGGTCGAAAATAGTAATTGTCTTCATGAATACTCGTTCAACAATGTCATTTTCAAGAGGGCCTCAACTGAGCGGTAATTCTCGAGTTAGCTTGGTCGGGAATCAATCCCTATAAGCCTTCTCGAATATATCATCTTCCTATCTTAAGCACACTTAAGTTTGGGTGTAGGACATTTCTTACCACACAAAGATACCAAACCAAAGCATAAACATAAACAAGTAGATAAGCATATATATAACAATAAACTCAAAAATAAAAACAAGTTAGGGGGAACCTTCAGTGATGTTTTCCCCAATGAAGTCGCCCTTTCTGTCGTGGTGAGAATTGGATATCAAATTATTGGATTAACTTGAATCACAAGTCGTTATTTGTAACAACCCAATTTTTCAAATAATTAATTATTCGTATACCCTAATTGATTTATTTGGATAATTTTAATTATTTGAATTATTGGTAGATATTTGAGAGGAAATAGAATGGAAGGAATATAAGGAGAGTGGAAAGAAAAGGAAACATGAGAGAAAGAATAGAAAAAGAAGGAGAAAGAGGAGAAAAGAGAAGGAGAAGAAGGAAAAGTTGGAAAACCTCAAGAACAACTCTCAAGCATCGATTTAACCAAGGTAAGGGTGTGAAATATCATTATCTTGTCAATGTATATGATTATGTATGCTTGGGTTAGATTGTTGGATGTTTTTCTACAACTTCCATTTTAGGGCAGAAGTGGATTTAATCGATAGAAACCGAGTTTTAACGGTCAAAAATGAGAATAAGTGGTATAACTTAGTCGAGGGGGTTAGACTAAGGCTATGGAACTGGTTTGGCGAGAATCGGTCAATTTTATGGAGAGTTATGAAAGTTGGGCAGTGAGGGTTTTGAAGTTCGCAGACACTCGCTAGCTTGTTCGCTAGGCGAGCTGGTCGCGAACGTTCGCTGCAGCGAGCTGAAGCAAGTAGGTAGCGAGCGGTCCCAGACTTGGGCAGAATGGATTTGAGGTTCTTCACTGGTAGCGAATGGGGCAGCGAAGGTTCGCTAGGACTTTGCTGTAGCGAGCTGGGTAGCGAAGCAAGTCAGTAGCTTCTGTTTGCCTTCACGAGCTTGTTCGCTAGGCGAACATGTAGCGAGCACTCGCTAGAGACTCTCTAGGAGAGCATGTTAGCGAGCGTGACAACAATTGGTTTTCTCTATGATTCCATTCCATGTTGATTTCTTGGTTCGATTGTGTTCGATCCTTGTTGGAATGAATAATTGTGTGCCGTGAAGTATATGTTGTGGGTAGCCGTATGGTGTGAATCCTAGATTATGAATTGTGGTCTTTTGACAAATATAATGCATTATTTTAATTGATTAAAATGCATGATGAATGTTATTGAATTCGTTACCGCGAGCACGATGGTGTGAATGCATATTGTTTGTATGCGATTGTGTTTGAGAATGCATGAGAACATATTGTGGATATGTGTGCATTGCTTGGTAAATATATTGATGATATTGAATATGAATATGTTGTGTGTGCAATCATGATTATAATTCGTATGTGATGAATTATTTAAGAATGCATGATATTAAAATGCGAGAACGGTCTTAAGTGCATTTGGTGGTTAATTGCATATGCATCATTTAGTCAAGAGGTAATGTTTGCTAGTTTCGTGGAGACTAGTGACTTGTCCCAAGCCTAGAAGAGTGGGTTTGAAAGCTTAGAGGACAAGTTTTTGTTGTTATCGATCTAGAAGAGTGGACCCGTTTTAAGTGTAAAAACCGAAATATGATAACGAGTGTTGGTACCACATGACATGAATTGCATTGAGTTGCATTGAGTCACATGGAAATGTGTAGTGTTGTATGAGTGTATGTTGGTGTGAATTGTGGAGTTGAGAATTATGGATGTGTGCATGATGAAATGTGCTTGATAATTATCCATATTTGTTTGTACATATGTTGTGATGTATATGATGATTAAAATGAATTGTGGTGAGGAAATGTGGAATATATGTGTTCTATACTTGTGTGTGTGTGTGTGTGTGTGTATATATATATATATATATATATATATATATATATATATATATATATATATATATATATATATATATATATATATATATATATATATATATATATATATATATATATATATATATATATATATATATATATATATATATATATAATTTATATACATTGATTATTATGCTAATATTTCTCACCCTTCTGCTGTTTTATAATGCTCTATGAGGCATTGCAGATTAGCTTTGATGGAGGTCTTTTGTGAAGTTTAGCTTCATTCTTTTGATCGGTTATACTCTGATATGTAGCACCGGGTAGTTAGGACTGTATAGTATTCTTTTGGGATACATTTTGTATATGTATTTGATGGTAAATGTTTATGTAAACACGAATGGTGTGATGAAACAAACTGAATGATATGTATTTATATGATTACATGTTTTAAGTAATTAACTGTTTAGATTTTCCGCTTTAACTCTAAATATTGAGATGTGGGTGTAAGGACTAAGTTCCTCTGTTGAGCTACCCCATTGTTACATGTCTTTTATAGAGCAGGTGTTGCATGTTATGTTGTGCATGATGTGGCATACTTCTTTTATACCATGTTTCAAATTTACTCTGATGAAATTTTATTATGTGATTTATTTGTTTATTTGGGGGTATAGAAGGGGGTGTTACATTAAGTGGTATCAGAGTAGGTCGGTCTGTTGACCAAGTTGTTAACGTGTTCATTCCCATATGCATTTGGTATATGTGTAAAACTATCCATATGGTTGTTCTAACGAGGATTTGTTGTGGGAATCAAGAACAATGGTTGCAGGCAGGAATGATGAAGCGATTGCTGAGGCGTTAACGAGGTTGGCTGGAGCGATTGAGCAGAATCCTCAAGCCAATATGAATGTTGGAAATAATGCTGATGATGAGTTTCGTGCTTTGGGAAGGTTCCAAAGGAACAATCCACCGATTTTCAAGGGAACTCATGAACCTGACAAAGCACAAGTATGGCTGAAAGCGATTGAGAAGATCTTTCGAGTCATGAATTTTTCGGATGCACAGAGGGTGTAGTTTGGCACTCATATGCTTGAAGAGGAAGCTGAGGACTGGTGGGGTAATACTCGCCAAAGGTTTGAAAAGGATGAGATTATGGTTACTTGGGATGTTTTTAGAGAGGCATTTCTGGAGAAGTAGTTTCCAGAAGATGTGCATGGTAAGAAGGAGATCGAATTCCTTGAGCTGAAGCAGGGTAACTCAATTGTGGCCGAGTATGCCGCAAGATTTAAGGAATTGATTAAGTTTTGTCCTCATTATAACACTGCTAATGCGGAGAGATCCAAGTGTCTTAAGTTTGTGAATGGTCTGAGGCCGGAAATTAAGCAAGTTGTTGGTTATCAGGAAATTAAGCGATTTTCTGAATTGGTAAACAAGAGTAGAATTTATGATGAAGACAATAGGGCTCGGTCTAGCCACTACAAGAGTTTAAGTGACAAGAAAGGAAAAGGTCAATTTAGAGGAAAGTCGTATGTGACTCCTGCAGATAAGGGGAAACAGAAAGCTGGTTACGGCAAGAAGCCAAGTGGGGGAGGAGCTTCCACCCCGGTAAGATGTTATAATTGCGGTGAAGCGGGACATCGTGCTCCTGAGTGCAAGAATGTTGGGATGAAGTGTTTCAAGTGTGGGAAGCCAGGCCATAAAGCTCTTAAGTGCAGAAGCGGTACGAACGTGACTTGCTACAACTGTGGTGAGCAAGGGCACATTAGTACCAAGTGTGACAAGCCAAAGAAGACTCAAGGGAATGGGAAAGTGTTTGCTTTATCAGGATCGGAGACTGCTAGTGAAGATCGATTGATCCGAGGTACGTGCTTCATTAATGGTATACCTTTGATCCTATAATTAATACTGGAGCTACGCATTCTTTTATTTCTTTGGATTGTGTTAAGAGATTAAGTCTTGAGTTGTCTGTTATGAGTGGAGGTATGGTTATTGATACTCCTGCTATGGGTTCGGTAACTACCCCGTATGTGTGTTTGAATTGTCCATTGAGTATTTTTGGTAAAGACTTTGGAGTTGATTTAGTGTGTCTTCACTTAGATCAACTTGATGTTATTCTTGGGATGAATTGGTTGGAATTCAATCGTGTCTATATTAACTGTTTTGACAAAACGGTTATTTTTCCTGAACCTGAGGATGAGGAAGATTTGTTTATGACTGCTAAGCAAGTGAAGGAATCACTGCAAGATGGTGCTAGGGTATTTTTGTTAATGGCAATGGTGAGCATTGGTGAAAGTGGAACAATTGATGCTTTACCAATTGTCCGTGACTTTCTGGAAGTTTTTCCTGAGGACATAGTAGATTTACCGCCGGAACGAGAAATGGAGTTTGTGATCGACTTAATTCTTGGAACTAGTCCGATATCGATGGCTCCATATCGTATGTCCGCATCAGAATTGAAAGAGTTGAAGAGTAAACTTGAAGATCTACTTTAGAAGAGGTTTATTCGTCCGAGTGTGTCACCGTGGGGTGCACCGGTGTTGTTGGTTAAGAAGAAAGAAAGTTCTATGAGACTTTGTGTGGACTACAGACAATTGAACAAGGTGACTATCAAGAATAAGTATCCACTTCCGAGGATTGATGATTTGATGGATCAGTTGGTTGGTGTGAGTGTCTTTAGTAAGATAGATCTGAGATCTGGGTATCATCAGATTCGCGTGAAGGCTGAGGATATTCAGAAGACTGCTTTTAGAACGAGGTATGGACACTATGAGTATTCTGTGATGCCATTTGGTGTGACTAATGCACCAGGTGTATTTATGGAGTACATGAATAGGATTTTCCATCCTTATTTGGACAAGTTTGTGGTCGTGTTCATTGATGATATTTTGATTTATTCGAAGAGTGAAGAAGAACATGCCGAGCATCTGAGGATTGTGTTATCTGTATTGAAAGAGAAATAGTTATAAGCTAAACTTTATAAGTGTGAATTTTGGTTGAAGTAAGTGAGTTTCCTTGGTCATGTGATTTCGAGTAGGGGTATTACAGTTGATCCGTCGAAGGTTGAAGCGGTATCGCAATGGGAGACGCCGAGATCAGTTTTTGAGATTAGAATTTTTCTTGGTTTGGCGAGATATTATCGGAAATTCATTGAAGGATTTGCCAAGTTATCTTTACCGTTGACGCAGTTGACTAGGAAAAGTCAAGCTTTTGTTTGGGATGCAAAGTGTGAGGGAAGTTTTCAAGAACTTAAGAGAAGGTTGACAACAGCTCCTGTTTTGATTTTACCGAATCCGACAGAACCATTTGTTGTGTATTGTGATGCTTCTTTGATGGGTTTAGGAGGTGTGTTGATGCAAGATAAACAAGTTGTAGCTTATGCTTCGAGGCAACTCAAAGTGCATGAGAAGAATTATCCGACGCATGACCTAGAGGTGGCCGTCGTTGTATTTGTGCTAAAACTTTGGAGGCATTATTTGTTTGGTTCGAGATTTGAGGTGTTTAGTGATCATAAGAGTTTGAAGTATCTCTTTGATCAGAAGGAATTGAACGCAAGGCAGAGGAGATGGTTGGAACTTCTGAAGGATTATGATTTTGGTTTGAATTACCATCCGGGTAAAGCAAATGTGGTAGCTGATGCGTTGAGTAGGAAATCGTTGCATATGTCGATGATGATGGTGAAAGAGTTGGAATTGATTGAGCAATTTCGTGATTTAAGTTTGGTGTGTGAGAAGACTTCTTACGAAGTTAAGCTAGGTATGTTGAAGCTTACTAGTGGTATTCTGGACGAGATTCGAGAAGGACAAAAATCTGACTTGAGTTTAGTTGATCGGTTGACTTTAATCAATCAAGGTCAAGGTGGTGATTTTCAGATTGATGAGAATGGTATCATGAGGTGTCATGATAGAGTTTGTGTTCCTGATGTTGTTGAACTTAAGAAGAGTATTTTTGAAGAAGGACATCGTAGTGAATTGAGTATTCATCCGGGTGCTACTAAGATGTATCAAGATTTGATGAAAGTGTTTTGGTGGCCTCGTATGAAGAAGGATATTGCCGAGTTTGTGTATTCTTGTTTGACTTGTCAGAAGTCAAAGATTGAGCATCAGAAGCCGTCGGGTTTGATGAAACCATTATTTATTCCTGAGTGGAAATGGGATAGCATTTCTATGGATTTTGTATCTGGTTTACCGAGGACGCCGAGTAACTTTGAAGCTATTTGGGTTATTGTGGATAGATTGACCAAATCTGCTCAATTTATTCTTACGCGAATGGATTACCCGTTGGAGAGGTTGGCAAAGTTGTACATTGAGAGGATTGTCAGTTTGCATGGTATTCCGTCTAGCATTGTGTCAGATAGAGATCGGAGGTTTACTTCGAGATTTTGGGAAAGTTTGCAAAGTGCTTTGGGTACGAAGTTGCGTTTGAGTTCAGCTTATCATCTGCAGACCGATGGTCAGACTGAGAGGACGATTTAATCACTTGAGGATCTTTTGAGAGCTTGTGTGTTGGAGAAGGGAGGAACTTGGGATATCTACTTACCTTTGATTGAAATTACTTACAACAACAATTTTCATTCAAGTATTGGTATGACACCGTTTGAGGCATTGTATGGTAGACGGTGTAGGACGCCATTGTGTTGGTATGAATCTGGAGAAAGTTCCGTGGTTGGACCCGAGATAGTCCAGCAGACTACTGATAAGATTAAGATGATTCAAGAGAAGATGAGGATTTAGAGCCGTCAGAAGAGTTATCATGACAAGAGGAGGAAGGCACTTGAATTTCATGAGGGAGATCATGTATTTCTTCGATTCACTCCTATGACTGGTGTTGGTAGGGCATTGAAGTTGCGTAAGTTTACGCCGTGTTTTATTGGTCCTTATCAGATTTTGCAGAGGATAGGGGAGGTAGCCTATCGTGTCGCTTTACCACCGTCGCTTGCTAATCTCCATGATGTGTTCCATGTATCTCAATTGAGGAAATACATTACGGATCCATCTCATGTAGTCCAAGTACATGATGCGCAGGTGAGAGATAACCTGACTGTGGAGACATCACCTATGCGGATAGAGGATCGAGAGTTGAAGCAACTTCGAGGCAAAGAGATTGCTTTGGTGAGGGTCGCTTGGGGAGGACCGGCTGGTGGAAATGTGACTTGGGAACTTGAGAGCCAGATGAGGGAGTCTTATCCAGAGCTGCTTGAATCAGGTAACATTTTCGAGGACGAAAATTCCTGAAGTGGGGGAGGGTTGTAACAACCCAATTTTTCAAATAATTAATTATTAGTATACCCTAATTGATTTATTTGGATAATTTAAATTATTGTAATTATTGGTAGATATTTGAGAGGAAATAGAATGGAAGGAATATAAGGAGAGTGGAAAGAAAAGGAAACATAAGAGAAAGAATAGAAAAAGAAGGAGAAAGAGGAGAAAAGAGAAGGAGAAGAAGGAAAAGTTGGAAAAGCTCAAGAACAACTCTCAAGCATCGATTTAACCAAGGTAAGGGTGTGAAATATCAATATCTTGTCAACGTATATGATTATGTATGCTTGGGTTAGATTGTTGGATGTTTTTCTACAACTTCCATTTTAGGGCAAAAGTGGATTTAATCGATAAAAACCGAGTTTTAACAGTAAAAAATGAGAATAAGTGGTATAATTTAGTCGATGGAGGTTAGACTAAGGCTATGGAACTAGTTTAGAGAGAATCAGTCGGTTTTGTGGAGAGTTATAAAAGTTGGGCAGTGAGGGTTTTGAAGTTCGCAGACACTCGCTAGCTTGTTTGCTAGGCGAGCTGGTCGCGAACGTTCGCTGCAGCGAGCTGTAGCGAGTAGGTAGCGAGCGGTCCCAGGCTTGGGTAGAATGGATTTGAGGTTCTCCACTGGTAGCGAATGGGGCAGCGAAGGTTCGCTAGGACTTCGCTGTAGCGAGCTGGGTAGCGAAGCAAGTCAGTAGCTTCTGTTTGTCTTCGCGAGTTTGTTCGCTAGGTGAACAGGTAGCGAGCACTCGCTAGAGACTCGCTAGGCGAGCATGTTAGCGAGCGTGAAAGCAATTGTTTTTCTCTGTAATTCCATTCCATGTTAATTTCTTGGTTTGATTGTGTTCGATCCTTGTTGGAATGAATAATTGTGTGCCGTGAAGTATATGTTGTGGGTAGCCGTATGACGTGAATCCTAGATTATGAATTGTGGTCTTTTGACAAATATAATACATTGTTTTAATTGATTAAAATGTATGATGAATGTTATTGAATTCGTTACCGCGAGCACGATGTTGTGAATGCATATTGTTTGTATGCGATTGTGTTTGAGAATGCATGAGAACATATTATGGATATGCGTGCATTGCTTGGTAAATATATTGATGATATTGAATATGAATATGTTGTGTGTGCAATCATGATTATAATTCGTATGTGATGAATTAATTAAGAATGCGTGATATTATGATGCGAGAACGTTCTTAAGTGCATTTGGTGGTTGATTGCTGTTGCACCCCAAAATTTGACCAACATTTATTCATCCATCAAGTTCTTGAAAGTTGATACCTTCATCAGAAAGTTCAAGAGATCCTCAGAGGAATTGGTTGAAACCAAGGTTGTGTGCTTCATAGCTTGAGAGTTGTGGGAACTCCTCAGATGATTCTGAGACTTTGAGAATAAACTTGAAGCTTTAAGAAAGCCTATGAGATATCTTGAAAGCCATCATGAAGCCCAGAGAGGTCATTATGCAAGAATTCAGGAGATTCAACCATGACTGGTAGAATTAGGGTTTGACTGGGTCAATCCTAGATCAGCTGAAGATTTGGAGAAGGTTGAGACCTAATCCAAGGGCCATGAGATCATGGAATGATGTATGGAGATGTTATAAAGATGATTCCTAGACCAACTCATCATGATTGAGGAGTTTGAGAAGTTTTGAGTTAGGGTTTCTAAGGATTGTCAGTGGAAAAACCCTAATTTGATCCCTATCTTCCAGGCAGTTTTAGCTCAAGATGTGATTGATATCTCATCCTCCCCCATAACATGAATGTTGTAGAGCTTGTTCTTAGCTTTAATTTGAGTGTTAGAAGTCCTTGATAGGATGTGCAGAGCTCAAGTTATGGTTTTGACAAATTACAGGTCAGCTGAGGTGTGTGAATCTGGGTCCTTGAAAGTCACCCAACTTGCAGACAACTTTTGCCCTAGTAGGATGATTCCTATGATTTCTTGGTCAACATGAATGTTGAATAGCATCTTCTTAGCTTTCTATAGAGTACTATAAGTCCTTGATAGGATTTTTAGAACTCAACTTATGGTTTGAACAAGACAGGGGTATTTTGGTCATTTGGAAGTTATAGGTCCTTTTAAGCAAAGGCCATATCTCCTATTTCCAAGCCTCAAATGAAAAAACTCAAAACATCAAAGTTGTTAAAAATGGGATTTTAAGCCTAGAAAAGTGGTCATGAGTTATTGAAAAAGCTTGTAGCAAGGAGTTACAAGATTGGGTAAAAATGACCTAAAAATGACTTATAAGTTAAATGAATCCAAGTTGGAAATTGGTTTGGGAGATGTACAAATCCAAAATAGGTCATCCAATATGTCATTTTGAATTCAAACATCATTTTAAAAACAATGGTTTATCCACATTTTTGAGTTTAGGCTTAAAAATTGGAGTTGCTTTGTAAATTTGTTTCTTGCATTTTAAGGCACCAAAAGAGAAAGTGAGAAAATGCTACATAAGGGTTTGAAATGCCTTGTTCTCATACCAATTACTCATTTAAGGAGATATTAAGTGGAAATGCATGGCTTATCATGAGTTTGCATGAGAATTACTAAATATGGAAAAATCAAAATCTCATTGCATGATACATTCTAGAAACTTCTTGGAATCTTCTACAAGCTTCTACACACTTCCATCCTTCTCTATAAATGCCCTAGAGTTGATCCATGGCAGGGTTGGTGATTCATTGTGCTTGTAAACCATAGTTTGATTCCATCACTCCAAATTGCATTTTGATTTCAAACTTCATCTAAACTTCATCAACTACCAAATTTCTTGTTACAATCATCTTCTACCATCATCATGGAGTAAGAAGCCAGCAAGAACTAGTGGAATTAGTGGCTGTTTCGTGTGATCCAAGTCTTCCCTCCAAGTTGCATGAAGAAGTGGCTAGAGTGATTTAAAGGGTGTTATTAAGAATTAGTGCGTACAGAAGGCTCAACATCCATTGGAGATCCTTTGAAGTAAGTGACAAGAGCTGGATTGAAGGATAACCACCATTGCCATCATCAAGTGATAGGTATGCAATTTCAATCGAATCTCCTTATTTATCCAATATTAGAACGTGTGGTTAGGATATATATGTTAGAGACCATTAGAGGATGCAGTGTGAGGAGTTTGAGAGCTGTTCTTGAAGGTTCAGAATATGGTGTGGATTCTTGGGTGATCAAGATCATGGTGATTAGGGCAAGATAATCCTAGATATTATGTTTAGAATACTCACCATAGTGCATAGAACACTCTAGAGTAGTTTGAGCACGTATAGTTTCCATGCACACCAGAGCTAAAGCATGGTGTCCAGAACTTCCACCTTTCGTATTTCATTGTAAGGTGAGTGTTAGAAAAATCCAAGGTCGTGGCTGTGTTCAGGGAGGAAAGTTGAGCATTTTTGCTCTTTACAGTTTGGGATTTGGTGGAGTCGTGAAAGAGAACGAGGAGGACGAAGTTCTGTGCATTAAGCTTCATGTTCATGTAATTCCCAGCAAACCCTAGCTTCATAAGGTTGAAGACGATGGCATAATCGTTAGATTAGAAGGAAATGTTTGACCGGACTTTGGATCTCACGGCTGTGATTCAAATGAAAAATGAGAGGGAAAGTCTGCGGCCAAAACGCCGCGTTTCACTTAAGTGCCCATCCTGGGCTTAGTTGACATTTTGCTTTCCCCACCCCCTCGCGCGGCCCAATCATTTTTTAAACTGAAAACACTTGCTAAATACACCGCACTCCTGTTTATTTTTCTTTAATTTTCATTTCGATTTTCTGATTCATCACGGGCATGCCAAGATTGCTACGCGCACCCTCATGTTCTCAGCCCAGCAGCAAAACAACTGGGCGCTTTAAGTTTAACACCCCCCTTCCCTTTTTCTTTTATTCTTTTATTTTCATTTCTTTTATATTTTATGGCATATTATAAAATTCATAGAAAATTGAAAAACTAGTATTTTTTAATCCTTGTTTTTTCTACATGTTCATAATTTTGTCTAGAAAAATATCAATAAATAAAATTGGCATTTTATTTTCTTTTAATATTTTTAGTATATTTTTCATTTAAATAGCTTTTAAATAGGATTAATATTGTACCTCATTTTGTAGAATTTATTCTAGGACCTTCCCTTAGGATTTTTGAGCCATTCTTTTTGGCATAGTTAGATATTGAATCATAGCTTCCTATAGGATTTAATTCTTGATTTTTAGATTAAAATTTGATTAGTTTAATTAGGTTAGCATTAGGGTATCAAAATTAGGGTTTAAGGATGCATAAGTGAAGTAATTCATTTTCTTTAGAGAGTTTTGTCTTGATTTTTGGGGATGGGCATATATGGATGTTATGGGTAGATGTTATAGACCCTTGTGAATAATTGTTATATTTTTCCCTCTTGCTTTAGTATTTTTAGGTATTTTCTGAAGTTGACTGATGGTTTTGACTGTTCTGTGGTTATTTGTCTGTCTCTGGGGTTTATTTTTGGGAATTTGTTGTGGAGTTTGGTTTGTCTTGAAGACCTTGTTGAAGGAGCATGATGAAGGAGATTGAAGATCAAGACCCAGAGACCCAGAGGTTGGAGCTTGTTCTCTGTTGTGAGGTTTGAGATCCTGAAGTTTGAGGGAAATTCATGGTACTTTCCTGAGGAAGGCACTATGAATGACTTTCATTCTTTCTTCTCACCTCTTTCTTAAGTATCCAATGATGTTGGAGCCAACTTGTGAGTTTAATTTCTCCTGAGGAGGAATGTAAACTGATCACAGTTGTTGAGCCACATGGGATACAATTCCTAAGTGGAAGCCTCCTAGTACTTTCCTGAGGAAGGTCCTATGGGTCTATTCACTTAGTTCCACTAGTTCAGGTAGGATTTCTTAAATATCCAGTGATGTTGGAGCCAACTTGTGAGTTTAATTTCTCCTGAGGAGGAATGTAAACTGATCACAGTTGTTGAGCCACATGGGATACAATTCCTAAGTGGAAGCCTCCTAGTACTTTCCTGAGGAAGGTCCTATGGGTCTATTCACTTAGTTCCACTAGTTCAGGTAGGATTTCTTAAATATCCAGTGATGTTGGAGCCTTCGTGTGAGTTTAATTTCTCCTGAGGAGGAATGTAAACTGATTACAGTTGTTGAGCCACATAGGATATGATTCCTGAGTATAAGCCTCCTAGTGCTTTCCTGAGGAGGGCACTATGAGTCTGCCTACTTAGCTCCCTTTCTTTGGTAAGCTTGTTTTGAAGCTTGAAGACTGGGATTGTTTTCTTTTGATTAGGGTGTTGCTTTAGGGCATTGCTTAGATTTGATCAGGGTTCTATTTTAGGATTAGAGATTAGATGTAGATGATTTCTTTCTCAAGCATGTGGTTTGTCTGCCTGATGGCACTTCATTTCTTTTATCTGTTTATTGCTTGATAGCATGTTGTTTAGTTTCAGTATGATTACTGTTATTTCATGACTGGCTTGAGGTTGAGATGAGCTTGTGGAGGCTGAAGCCCCACACATATTTCCTCCCTCACTTGCATTGCATGCATTTTACTGTTAAGCTGATGCTTTGTCTGTTTTGGTGTATCATTGACATGATCCCTTAGGACTCTCATTTCCTTTGATAAGGATTTGATGATAGACTTTTAGGTTGAAACCTATGCATGACAACATCTAGGAGTTCCCTGTTCAAACCTCAACCATAGGATGAATCCATGGCATGATAACAGTAGGACTTGATAGTCTCCCTCCTAGTTGGGCCTGTTCTCTTCTCATCTCGAAACAGTTTAAGATACGGTAATCATGAATGATTTCTTTCATACGTTACAAGCCTTAAGCTACCTGAGATTGGATGTTTAGTATGGTACCCTTTGGGTGACATGCGACGCATTCACTCTCAGGTCATAGTCTCTAGTGCGGTTGAAATCGCAAACACAATAAAAAACACTTCTTCCAGGAAATAACTCGTAGTTTCCCGAACTACGTTTGCTCTGATCTTCCATACAGTGTGGAAGTACGTAGGCATAGGATGCGACATCCTAGCGAGCAACCTTCAACCTTTCCCCCGTAATCCTTCGTAAGCCGAACTACGTTGACTCTGATTTCTCATTCTCTGATGAGAATACGTAGGCATAAAGTGTGATGCTTTGCCGAGTCATTTTTCTTTTCTTTTTCAGCCAGCCTTGATAGGTAGATAGATTATAACCAACCCGTCCAAGTAAACAAACAAGCGTGGATCCTGTCGAGTACGACGGACGTGAGGGGTGCTAATACCTTCCCCTTGCGTAACCGACTCCCGAACCCAGACAATGGTTGCGATGACCTTGTCTTACCCTTTCTCGTTAGGTTTCTCCGATCGTTTCCTTTCCCGCTCTGAGGGATAAATAACGAAAGGTGGCGACTCTTCTGTCATGCCGGCACCTTATTTTCGCGAAAGCGACAGCTGGCGACTCTGCTGGGGATCGAACCCAGAATCTCTGGTTCTCCGGTTCCCTATGAGAGTCAATCCTAGCGCTTGTATGTTTGCTTGTTGGGTTGCATTTATTTATCGCATTTTTACTTCCCGCACTTTATTTCCCGCATTTTATTTCCAGTTTGATATGATTATCTGTGCTGCTGTGGGAGAAGGATGTTACTATGAGTGAGAAGCCGGACCCGGGCTTGAGTATACACCTAGATATAGTTGCGGAGAAGTAGTAGACGAACATGTCTGCTGAACAGGCACAGTTCCCTACGAAAATCTGCGCTCAGACGAGATTCTTGCAGAGGTGCTCCTTTCCGGTCCTGAGGATCTGAGGGGAGTCCAGACGTGAGGATTGTCGACTCTGGGGACAGATCATTTGGAAGTCAGCTAAGTGAGGCCTCTTCATGACTTGATGATGCCACTCCTTCTGGGAATCGTATCATCACTCATGAAAGTCTGTGACGCTGATGACCGCATAGTGTAACACCCCACTTCCCAAAACAAATAAAATATGAATAACATAATAAAAATCAGAGTTTCCTTCCCAAGTGGGATATCACATAAAAATCACGTTTCCTTATAAAAAAGGTTTTTCTCCAAATACAGCGGAATATTTAAATAATACAATTAAATAAAAATTTTGATACGTTCGCAGGAAAAAAAATAGGAGTTCAACATGAAACAATAAAAATGCCCAAGTCCCGTGCTACGTATCAGAGCATCCTAGACTCGACAGTCACACCAATATCCAAGCTAGCTAAGCACCTGGATTATCTGTACTTCCGAAGAAGCACAGACCACAACAACAACAAGGGGTGAGAAATCATGATCAAAAATATAATGGTAATGTAATACATGTAATAAGGCAGTAAAACACACCAACACATCAATTATTCACCCCAACAACACCATATAACGAACCTACTGTTCAAATTACAATATAACATATTATAATGCAATTATGCAACTCAACACCATGCATGCGGTACCGACTCATTGGTTCATTCAATCGAACCTGGATAGATCACTTACGCTCCTCCTGAGACATGATCTATCCCCCACCATTCTCCACAAAGGAGTACGGATGAATCACTTACGCTCCTCCTGAGACATGATTCATCCCACCAAAACACCATGATATGCAAGACACCAATGCATAACTATTATATTCTGGCACGCTAAGTGCACACGATCCTCCTGATCATATCATCATACAACAATGCATATGTATAGATATATTACACCAACATCATATAAATCAATCAGATAGTAAACGAATTCATACTATCACACCGGATATAACTACGTCCCCCCCCCCCCACTCGGGGATACACGATCCTACTGATCACTACACACATATACATTACTAATTGCTCACCAACAATATTAAGGGAAACGCGTACTATCCCCAAGTACACAAGTTATATCCCATACTCATCATTTTCACACTACAGCAAGGCTAGAAGGATCACACGAGACCAATTCAGACATCTCACCAAAAGTCTCTGAGGTTACTCAGAACCTCCCTAAACCAACACCTCAGCCTATACACCAAAATCAATAATTCATCAACATCAATCCACAATCACAAACATGCCAATAGATATTATACTTACCAATTATCCTATAATTTCTACTCTAGAACTGACATTACGGTACATTACCGACATTTCAGAGTCACTCTGAATCTCACCAAGGTCCTAACCATAGTCATTAACGACGCTATAGGGAAGCAACACATAACTTTTCCCAAAGCTATAATCACGGTCATTGCCAACACTACGGTAACAACACATAATCTCATCAGCTTTATATTCCTAGTTACTATCAACACTACAGTAACATCAACAATCCAACAAAATGGATCAATACTACAGTAACATCATCACCATATATATATATACCCCAAAATGCATCATCAGCATTCATCAATCCCCCAACATCAACAATAATCATAGCATGCCAATATAAAACTTTATATAACGATAAATTCCTACGGGGTTAAGGAATCCCCTCTACCCTATACATGTATAAACCATTCCCAATCAAATTTCTCCCCCCTTACCTTGACAATTGGTCTCTTGGCCTTCTCCTTCCTCTTCCGTTCTTCGTTCCCTTTTTCCTTCGTTCTTTTTCACTTTCCTCGTTCTTTCCTCTTCTCTCTTTCTATCGCTCTTTTTTCTCAATTTTCTAAAATGTATCGTAACTCTCCTAACCCCTCATATTCTATTTCCCTTTTTAATTATTCTAATCCCAATAATAATAACTAATAAAATAATATAATATTAATAATCTTAATAATAATAATAATACTAATATAATCTTACTAATATTAATAATACCACATATTAATAATAATAATAATAATAATAATAATAATAATAATATTAATAATTCTAATAATAATAATAATGATAATAATAATAATAATCTTAATAATAATAATACTATTAATAATAACAATAATAATAATAATATTATTATTATCTCTCCAATAATCATAATAATACTTTTAATAATAATAATAATAATAACACTAATAATAATAATAATAATAATAATAATAATAATAATAATAATAATATTATTATTATCACACCAATATCCCACGCCTATGGTAATCCCTTTCCTCTCCATTCCAACTTTTCTAATATCTCCTTGCTACCCCTTCATATTTCCTTCCTCACGGTTTCTATCGTGACTTTTCATATTTCCATTCTAACTTCCCAATAACCCTTTCACCTCTTATTTTACTTATTCCAACCACTAATATTCCCAATAATAATTCTAATAATAATAATTATAATAATCATTATAATGATAATAATAATATAATATAATATAATACTATTATAATATTATAGTAATATTCAACATAATAATAATAATAGTGATACACCCAACAATAATTATAATTATAATAATAATAATATTATCACACCAATAATAATAATAATATTAATAAAAATAATATAATAATAATATAATAATACTAATATTATTATTTCACCAAAATAATAATAATATTAATAATAGTAACAAATATAATAAATATAATAATAATAATAACACCCCCACCAATGTTACTATTATTTTTATATTACTATATGTCACACCAAAATATCACCAATAGTCCTCCCACATTAGGGACACCCACCAAACATCATCAAATACACCCCCACCAAAGGGCACACCAACATATAATTTTTAAAATAATAATAAAGTGACTAAATAATTAAAATGGGTGTTACAACTCTCCCCCACTTTAATTATTTTCGTCCTCGAAAATTACCTGATGGAAATAGCTCCGGATACGCTTCTCGCATCCTGCTTTCCAACTCCCAGGTCACACTGCCTCCTGCAGCACCTCCCCAAGCTACCTTCACCAAAGGTATCTCTTTCCCTCGGAGCTGTTTCATCTTACGGTCCTCGATCCTCAACGGCATCGTCTCAATAGTAAGATTCTCCCGAACCTGAACATCATCTCTCTGAATCACATGAGATGGATCAGAAACATATTTTCGCAATTGCGACACATGAAACACATCATGTAGATTCGACAACTCCGGCGGCAACGCCACCCTATAGGCCACAGCACCAACTCTTTGCAAAATTTCATAAGGTCCAATAAACTTAGGATCCAGCTTCTTGGACTTCAACGCCCGACCCACACCAGTCATCGGGTTAACTCTTAGGAATACGTGATCACCTACACAGAATTCCAACTCTTTCCTCCGATTATCATGATAACTCTTCTGCCTACTCTGAGACACTTTCATTTTCTCACGAATCATCTGAATCGTCTCAGTAGTCTGCTGAACAATTTCTGGTCCAAGCACCACACTCTCACCGGTCTCATACCAACACAGAGGAGTCCTACACCTCCTCCCATACAAAGCTTCAAAGGGTGCCATTCCAATACTCGAATGGTAACTATTATTGTACGTGAATTCAATCAATGATAAATGAGTGTCCCACGCACCACCCTTTTCCAATACACAAGCTCTTAATAAATCCTCAAGCGACTGAATAGTCCTTTCCGATTGACCATCAGTTTGTGGATGATAAGCTGAACTTAATTTCAACTTAGTACCCAAAGCTTCTTGCAAGCTCTTCCAAAATTCTGAAGTAAACCTCGGATCTCTATCCGACACAATACTGGACGGAACACCATGTAACTTCACAATTACCCGAATATAAATCTCCACCAGCTTCGTCAACGGAAAACTAATATTAATTGGCACAAAGTGTGCAGACTTCGTTAACCGATCCACAATCACCCATATAGCATCAAAACCTCTCGCCGTATTTGGCAATCCTGTAACAAAGTCCATAGAAATGCAATCCCATTTCCAAACCGGAATTTCCAACGGTTGCATAAATCCAGAAGGTCTCTGGTGTTCTACCTTCGATTTCTGACACGTCAAACAGGCATAAACAAATTGAGCAA
Source organism: Lathyrus sativus (assembly GCA_963859935.3). Lineage (NCBI taxonomy): Eukaryota > Viridiplantae > Streptophyta > Magnoliopsida > Fabales > Fabaceae > Lathyrus > Lathyrus sativus. The sequence goes on from OZ012735.1 coordinate 480,227,266, forward strand.
TGTCTCTTTTCATACCAGACCACCAAAATAATTTCTTTAAATCATGATACATCTTCGTAGCTCCGGGATGAATACTCAGATTACTACGGTGTCCTTCACTCAAAATCAGCTTTTTCAGTTCCTCATCATCTGGTACACAAATCCTGCCTCTAAATCTCAACACACCTGTACTATCCAATTTAAAGTCACTATCGGAGTCACTTCCTACTCCAGGCATCAAATCTACCAATTTCACATCCAACTTCTGATTCTCTCTAATCATATCCAAGAAGTCATTATTTACCTGCAACATACCCAACATTACACTCTCTGCAGTAGTTTCACAAACCATGCTCAAATCTCTGAATTGTTCAATTAACTCAATTTCTTTCACCATCAGAGCTGCCATATGAATTGTCTTTCTACTCAAAGCGTCTGCCACTACATTGGCCTTTCCCGGATGATAACTCAAACTGAAGTCATAATCCTTCAAAAATTCTAACCATCTTCTCTGCCTCATATTCAGCTCTTTCTGATCAAACAGGTATCTCAGACTCTTATGATCACTAAACACTTCAAATCTTGAACCATACAGGTAATGCCTCCAAATTTTCAACACAAAAACAACCGCAACTAACTCAAGATCATGAGTAGGATAATTTCGCTCATGCACTCTCAGTTGCCGCGAAGCATATGCTACTACCTTACCATTTTGCATAAGAACTCCTCCTAATCCCATCTTAGACGCATCACAGTACACCACAAACGGTTCACTCGGAGTCGGTAACACTAACACCGGTGCCGTAGTCAATCTCTTTTTCAACTCTTCAAAACTTTCTTCACAAGCAGCGTCCCATACGAAAACTTGGTTCTTTCTCATCAACTGAGTTAATGGCAACGCCAAATTAGAGAACCCTTCAATAAACCTGCGGTAATAACCAGCTAAACCCAGAAAGCTCCTAATTTCTGTCGCTGTCTTCGGCGGTTCCCACTGCAATACTGCACTTACTTTTGACGGATCCACCGCTATTCCATCTTCAGATATTACATGCCCCAAGAAACTCACTCTCTTCAACCAGAAGTCACACTTTGACAGTTTAGCAAATAATTTATTTTCCTTCAACACTTGCAAGGCAATTCTCAAATGTCCTGCATGTTCTTCATCAGATTTAGAATAAATTAATATATCATCAATAAACACTACAATGAATTGATCCAAATAAGAATGGAAAATTCTGTTCATATACTCCATAAATACTCCCGGCGCATTAGTCACTCCAAACGGCATTACAGCATATTCATAATGTCCATATCGAGTTCTAAAAGCAGTCTTCTGAATATCACCTTCTTTTACTCTTATTTGATGATAACCCGACCTTAAGTCAATCTTACTAAACACACGAGCTCCCACCAGCTGGTCCATCAAATCATCAATCCTCGGGAGAGGATACTTATTCTTAATCGTCACTTTCTTCAACTGACGGTAATCGATGCACAAACGCATACTACCATCCTTCTTCTTCACCAACAACACTGGAGCTCCCCACGGCGATACACTTGGCCTAATAAACTTTCTATCCAACAATTCTCCAATCTGAGACTTCAACTCAGCCAATTCCACTGCAGACATCCTGTACGGCGCCATAGAAATAGGCCTCGTACCAGGAACAAGATCAATACCAAATTCCACTTCTCGCGTCGGAGGCAATTCCGTAATGTCGTCAGGAAACACTTCCAGAAATTCATTCACCACTGCCAATTCCTCCATTGACACTTTGCTATCCACCGATAAAGTTGCAAATAAAGCAAACACTCTAGTTTCATCTTCCAACAAGGCCCTCAATTCTTTATTAGACAAAGAACTTGCTAAAGCTTCCTCTTCAGGGGTCAAGAACAACAATTCCTTCCGAAAACAGTCGATGTAGACTCGGTTGAACTCTAACCAGTTCATACCCAGAATAACATCCAATTTACCAAGTGGTAGACAAATCAAATCCACTTCAAATTCTCTACCGAAAATAGTCAGCGGACACTTCAGGCATACCAAAGAAGTAGTCACTGAACCTATAGAGGGTGTCTCAATAGTCATTCGTCTCTCCAGAGTAGACGGCACCAATCCTATCCTCTCCACACAATCCACAGAAATAAACGAGTGTGTTGCACCCGTATCAATAATAGCAGTTAAAGGAATATTATTGATAATACAAGTACCTTTGATAACACGCTCATCACTGGCAGCTTGAGTTCCTGCCAAAGCAAACACTTTTCCACCAGCCGGAAACGTCTGAGGCTTCTTCGGCTTCTCACAATGGGTACTGATGTGACCCTTCTCACCACAGTTATAACAGGTCGGCATAGTTGCTCTGCAGTCAGCTATCACATGACCTGGTTTTCCACACTTAAAACACTTTTTGGCTTCATTAGGACAATCATTAGCACGGTGTCCCATACCACCGCACCGAAAACATTTCCCTTCAGCAGATGCTCTCCCATCTCTAGGCTTCTTATCAACAACAGCTTTACGTTTTCCCTTATCAGCAGCAACACCATAAGGAGTACCACTAAACCTCTGCTTACCCTTACGGTCATTAACAGCTTTGTAGTGTGCAATCCTTGCCCGGTTATCGTTATCATAGATCCTGCTCCTGCTTACCAGCTCAGGATAGCTCCTGATCTTCTGACAAGCAATCCCCAGCTTAATCTCTGGACGCAGTCCATTCTCAAACTTTAAGCACTTAGAAGTCATTGCCCCTTCCACATTATAGTGAGGACAATACTGCACCAGCTCCTCAAACTTAGCAGCATACTCTGCTACAGTCATACTACCCTGCTTCAGCTCTAAGAATTCAATTTCCTTAGCACTCCGAATATCTTCCGGAAAATACTTCTCCAGAAAACCCTTCCGAACTACCTCCCAAGTAATGGTAGTTCCAGCAGCTTCCAATCTTTGGCGACTATTGTCCCACCAAGCTTCAGCCTCACCCTCCAGCATGTGAGTACCAAACCTCACCTTCTGCTCATCAGTACAATCCATAGTTCTGAAGATTTTCTCAATTGCCTTCAGCCACTTCTGAGCAGCTTCTGGGTCCAGAATTCCTCCTTCAAACGTTGGCGGCTTGTTGCTCCGAAACTGCGCCAAACTCCTGAATTGGGCATCTGCAGTTTGATTCTGATTAGCAACAGCTTGCGCCATTGCTTGCATAGCAGCAGCTAATGCAGCATCGTTCCTTCCTGCCATACTGCTCAAAACATAACAACACCAGGTTAAAAGATATTCAACTACATCATAACGGACAGACTCAACTCGACTCAACAACACTGGCCGGACGGACCGACCTGCTCTGATACCAATTGTAACACCCCACTTCCCAAAACAAATAAAATATGAATAACATAATAAAAATCAGAGTTTCCTTCCCAAGTGGGATATCACATAAAAATCACGTTTCCTTATAAAAAAGGTTTTTCTCCAAATACAGCGGAATATTTAAATAATACAATTAAATAAAAATTTTGATACGTTCGCAGGAAAAAAAATAGGAGTTCAACATGAAACAATAAAAATGCCCAAGTCCCGTGCTACGTATCAGAGCATCCTAGACTCGACAGTCACACCAATATCCAAGCTAGCTAAGCACCTGGATTATCTGTACTTCCGAAGAAGCACAGACCACAACAACAACAAGGGGTGAGAAATCATGATCAAAAATATAATGGTAATGTAATACATGTAATAAGGCAGTAAAACACACCAACACATCAATTATTCACCCCAACAACACCATATAACGAACCTACTGTTCAAATTACAATATAACATATTATAATGCAATTATGCAACTCAACACCATGCATGCGGTACCGACTCATTGGTTCATTCAATCGAACCTGGATAGATCACTTACGCTCCTCCTGAGACATGATCTATCCCCCACCATTCTCCACAAAGGAGTACGGATGAATCACTTACGCTCCTCCTGAGACATGATTCATCCCACCAAAACACCATGATATGCAAGACACCAATGCATAACTATTATATTCTGGCACGCTAAGTGCACACGATCCTCCTGATCATATCATCATACAACAATGCATATGTATAGATATATTACACCAACATCATATAAATCAATCAGATAGTAAACGAATTCATACTATCACACCGGATATAACTACGTCCCCCCCCCCCCCACTCGGGGATACACGATCCTACTGATCACTACACACATATACATTACTAATTGCTCACCAACAATATTAAGGGAAACGCGTACTATCCCCAAGTACACAAGTTATATCCCATACTCATCATTTTCACACTACAGCAAGGCTAGAAGGATCACACGAGACCAATTCAGACATCTCACCAAAAGTCTCTGAGGTTACTCAGAACCTCCCTAAACCAACACCTCAGCCTATACACCAAAATCAATAATTCATCAACATCAATCCACAATCACAAACATGCCAATAGATATTATACTTACCAATTATCCTATAATTTCTACTCTAGAACCGACATTACGGTACATTACCGACATTTCAGAGTCACTCTGAATCTCACCAAGGTCCTAACCATAGTCATTAACGACGCTATAGGGAAGCAACACATAACTTTTCCCAAAGCTATAATCACGGTCATTGCCAACACTACGGTAACAACACATAATCTCATCAGCTTTATATTCCTAGTTACTATCAACACTACAGTAACATCAACAATCCAACAAAATGGATCAATACTACAGTAACATCATCACCATATATATATATACCCCAAAATGCATCATCAGCATTCATCAATACCCCAACATCAACAATAATCATAGCATGCCAATATAAAACTTTATATAACGATAAATTCCAAGGGGTTAAGGAATCCCCTCTACCCTATACATGTATAAACCATTCCCAATCAAATTTCTCCCCCCTTACCTTGACAATTGGTCTCTTGGCCTTCTCCTTCCTCTTCCGTTCTTCGTTCCCTTTTTCCTTCGTTCTTTTTCACTTTCCTCGTTCTTTCCTCTTCTCTCTTTCTATCGCTCTTTTTTCTCAATTTTCTAAAATGTATCGTAACTCTCCTAACCCCTCATATTCTATTTCCCTTTTTAATTATTCTAATCCCAATAATAATAACTAATAAAATAATATAATATTAATAATCTTAATAATAATAATAATACTAATATAATCTTACTAATATTAATAATACCACATATTAATAATAATAATAATAATAATAATAATAATAATAATAATATTAATAATTCTAATAATAATAATAATGATAATAATAATAATAATCTTAATAATAATAATACTATTAATAATAACAATAATAATAATATTATTATCTCTCCAATAATCATAATAATACTTTTAATAATAATAATAATAATAACACTAATAATAATAATAATAATAATAATAATAATAATAATAATACTATTATTATTATCACACCAATATCCCACGCCTATGGTAATCCCTTTCCTCTCCATTCCAACTTTTCTAATATCTCCTTGCTACCCCTTCATATTTCCTTCCTCACGGTTTCTATCGTGACTTTTCATATTTCCATTCTAACTTCCCAATAACCCTTTCACCTCTTATTTTACTTATTCCAACCACTAATATTCCCAATAATAATTCTAATAATAATAATAATAATAATATAATATAATATAATACTATTATAATATTATAGTAATATTCAACATAATAATAATAATAGTGATACACCCAACAATAATTATAATTATAATAATAATAATATTATCACACCAATAATAATAATAATATTAATAAAAATAATATAATAATAATATAATAATACTAATATTATTATTTCACCAAAATAATAATAATATTAATAATAGTAACAAATATAATAAATATAATAATAATAATAACACCCCCACCAATGTTACTATTATTTTTATATTACTATATTTCACACCAAAATATCACCAATAGTCCTCCCACATTAGGGACACCCACCAAACATCATCAAATACACCCCCACCAAAGGGCACACCAACATATAATTTTTAAAATAATAATAAAGTGACTAAATAATTAAAATGGGTGTTACACATAGGATGTCGTACCTTTGTCCGTGGATTAGGTCCATACCTGTGAGTGGGATCGGGTTTATTGCAGAAAACTTTGACCTCCAGACCACCTGGTTTTCTTGACAGTGAATCAGTTATGTTGGTACCAAGGTTCTCGGTTGCAGATTTGTCTGTTCTTGACAGAGCAAGATTTTGATCAGAGGATCTTATCATCAGGTGTTTGTCTGTTCTTGATAGAGCAGGTTTTGATCAGAGTATTGTCATCAGAGGTTTGTTCTGGATAGGACAGATTTTGAGTGGGGTCTGAAGATCTCATCATCAGATGTTATTTGTTCTTGATAGGGCAGATTTTGAGTGGGGTCTGAAGATCTCATCAGCAGCTGTATGTTTGTTCTTGATAGGGCAGATTTTTGATTTGGGGTCTGAAGACTTCATCAGCAGATATTTCTTGATCATACATTTGGGGTCCTTATTATCAGGCACTTACTCTTGACAGAGCAGAATTTTGATCTTGGTCCTATCAGATGGTTATTCTCAGCAGATCAGATCAGTGGTCTCACACCAGGGTTTTCTTCTCATCAGTGATTATGGACACAGAATCTCCACAGCAGTTACCTGGATATATTGTTGCATGCCTGCATTTTGCATTAGTTTGCATGATCATTTGCATTCCATTAACGTGTGTCTGTGACAGGTACCGTTTCCCCGATCCAGGATCTCTCGCCTCCTATTGTATTATTGCAGCCTCTCTCAAGAAGACTGTTGCGTACGAGTTCTCGATACCTGATGTGTCGGAGTTGACTATCGCTGGTACTATATATGAGATTGCTGTTTCCATGATTGGGCTCAGATTTCTATTCTTCTGGTTATTAAGGCGCTAGGATCGGGGGAAATCTCTCAAGCACACAGACACACGCATACATCTGCATGAAGCATTTGCATGACGTACATTTTGTTGCTTTTCCTAACCTTTAATGTTGATAGGTTTTTCAGGTTCACAGGTACCGAGCTGCTTCCAGTCACCAGAATTGATCAAAGACTCATTCACCGTTACTCAACTCGCGCTAATCAGACTAGGATCATGGATCAGGTGCAGTCAGATGTTCAAGAGCTCCGTGAACGCATGGATCGTTTTATGGAACTGATGCAGGTAGTCGCTAATGGTCAGGACCAGCTTCGTACTTTGGTTCAACCTTTGATCTCCAGGGTTGACAGTAATGGCATACTGCACGGCGGGGCTGTACCTACTCCTCCTCCAGTTGATGCTCCACAGAATGTTGTTCCTGTTGCCGGGGGCAACGGCAGTGCTAACGGCAATCTGATGACTAATATCGGACTCAATGCGGCAGGCGTCGGCAATGGTAGTCTGGGAGCCAATGTTAACATAGGGCCGGTCAACGTCAATGCTGGTGTCGGATATCTGTTGGTGCCTCAACCATGGCTGGAGGACCATCAGGATGACGTATTCTCTCAAAGAGGTGTAGAAGCAGAGTTGAATGCTGAAGCTCGACTCAGGTTCAAAGCGCTGGAAGACAAGATGAGAGACATTGAAAACCAGAATACATTGGGCGTTGATATGTCCAAGCTCGAGTTAATTGCTGATTTCAAGGTACCTCATAAGTTCAAGGTGTCTGTATTTGAGAAGTATAAGGGTACTACTTGCCCCCGTGTCCACCTTCGCTCTTACTATAGAAAGATGTCCGCCTATTCTGACGATGAGATGTTGCTGATGCACTTCTTCCAAGATAGTCTTTCTGGTCCATCACTCGAATGGTATATGGGCTTGGAACCCGCTACAGTGCGCACCTGGAAAGACCTCGCTGAAGCGTTTGTCCTCCACTATCAGTACAATAGCGACTTGGCCCCCAACCGAGTTCAGCTCCAGAATCTCTCACAGCGGAACAATGAAAGCTTTAAAGAGTACGCCCAGCGTTGGCGTGAGTTGGATGCTCGGGTTCAACCACCGATGGTTGAGCGCGAGCTAGTGCAAATGTTCGTGGCTACCCTTCCTGGAATCTACTATGAAAAGCTGGTCAGTGGCATGTCTGGGACATTCTCGGCTCTCATCACTATGGGCGAGCATGTCTAGAATGGTATAAAAATCGGAAAAATCCAAGGCGAATCATCCTCAGCTGAAGGAGGTGGTAAGAAACCTTACGCTGGCAAGCGTCGAGAAGGAGATGCAAGTGCTGTCACTAATGCTCGGAGAAAGGGCAAGGGCCCTCAGCAGCAGATTGCTAGCATAAATATCCCGGCAGCCCCGCCGCAGCAGCAGCAGCCGCAGCCTCAGCAACAGAATCAGCAGGGGTATAGGAAATATCAGAACCGGGCTCCTTTGGCAAGCCGTCATTTTGAAGCTCCACCTATATCGTATGCGCAGCTTCTGCAAACGTTGCTTCAGCTTCAGTTAGTGCAAAAGAGGACGTTGGCGCCCTTAACAGGGGCACCACCACCAGGGTATGACGCCAATGCTACTTGTGATTTCCATACGGGGGCACCAGGCCATACGATTGAGAACTGTAAAGCTTTTAAGCACAAAGTGCAGGACCTGGTAGACGCCAAGGTCATTAACTTTTCTGATAATGTGCCCAATGTCACCAAAAACCCTATGCCTCATCATAGGGGAGGCGGAGTGAACGCCATTATCACCGAGGAGAGTGCAGATGTGCTGACTGATGTCAATGACTTGAAGACGCCGCTTAGTTTCGTCAAAGCTAAGTTGCTGAAGAAGGGCTTCTTTCCTGGATGCGGAGAGTTATGTATGGCTTGTGCTACACTTCCTGATGGGTGTGAGCAGCTGGTAGAAGGTATCCAAAGTCTGATGTCTGAGGGTATTTTGCAGTTCAGCCGGAGCGTTGAAAGTGTATCAGGGGAGGTCGTGCTGAAGCAGGCAGATGAAGTTGCCACCATTACTATTCCTCGTCGACCTATTACCATTTCCGCGCCCCGACCGCCTACAATCACTATTACCAGGGCCGGGCCAATCCCATTCGAGAGCACTAATGCCATTCCATGGCATTATGGCGCTGAGGTCTATTGCAATGGTCAGAAGTTAGAGCTGGAGCCGTACGGGTCGACTGCGCAGAATCTTGTCGGGGTCAGCGGTATTACTCGAAGCGGAAGAGTGTTTACGCCGACAGAGGTTGTGGCAGAGAAAGTGGTCAGAGCTTAGGCTGCTGATAAGGGTAAAGGCAAAGCCGTCGAAGAGGTCCCTTATGGGGCAGAGAAGGATTTGCTGGTTAAAGATGATGAAGAGTTCATGCAATTAATCAAGAAGAGCGACTACAAGATTGTAGATCATCTTCATCAGACTCCGTCAAAGATCTCTATTCTCAACTTGTTGCTGTGTTCTGAAGCGCACCGCAACGCGTTACTGAAGGTATTAAACGCTGCCTACGTGCCGCAGGAGATATCAGTAAATTAGCTAGAAGAGGTGGTAGCCCATGTTAACGCTGGCAATGGGCTGGGATTCACAGATTTAGAGCTGACTCCTAAAGGGAGAGATCACAACAGCGCCTTGCACGTCTCGATAGAGTGCAGAGGCACGATCATGTCGCATGTCCTGGTGGATACGGGTTCATCGCATGTCCTGGGATTCACAGATTTAATGTGCTTCCGAAAAAGGCACTAATGAAGTTGGACACTCGTGGATTGCTTTGCACCCCCAGTGATCTGGTGGTGAAAGCATTTGACGAAACTAAGCGCCACGTTTTCGGAGAGTTGACCCTGCCGATTCAAGTTGGTCCGGAGACGTTCAATACGGTTTTCTATATCATGGATATCATGCCTGCCTACAGTTGCCTCTTAGGTCGGCCATGGATCCATGCTGCTGGTGCCGTGACGTCCACGCTGCATCAAAAGCTCAAATATGCTGTCGGGGGAAGCATAGTAACCGTCTGTGGTGAGGAGGACATTATGGTGAGCCACTTGTCATCCTTTAAATATGTTGAAATGGACGGCGAAATCCATGAAACTCTCTGCCAAGCATTTGAAACCGTCAAGGTGAAAGAGGTAGCTCCTGTTGTCATAGAGAAGTAAGAGATGAGTCTCTCCTCGTTCAAAGAAGCTCGGGCCGTCATCGAAGCCGGTTCCACCCCAGGCTGGGGGCATGTTTTGGAGGTACCGATCAAGCAGGATAAGTTCGGATTGGGGTATTCTCCGGAAGCTGAAGCTTCATCTTCTTCGTCTAGCAGTTCGTCTTGTGGGAAGGGGCCGATCCTGTTTACCAAGGGCGGAGTGATTTTCGAAAGCATCAACGCAGCGTCTGAGGACAGCGGGGATAGCGATTGTGATCTTGACGCCTGGATTCAGCCAAGCAAGCCAGGCAAGCGCCTCAACAATTGGACCATCAAGGAGATTATCCAGCTGACAAGTGAAGAGTAATGATTTGCTTTTTACAATCTTAGTACAACCCTATGCCCTGCCCGGGGCATTGTGGTTTTATTGTCAGGGCCTTGTTGGATTATGTACATGCATTTTGTTAATAAATCAAAGGCGTTTTCTTCGTATTCAAATATTGTGTTCTCTGTTATTCTTGTTTTATGTTTATTCTAAAAAACAGTAAAATGGCAGCGGGGTTTGTGCTAACCTGCATATTCTTGCTTTAAACTTAACCCTTGTTATTGCAGGATCCACATAACAGATGACATCGACTCTGGACCCTCTACGGCTCACTACGACTTCGATTGCCCGATTTATCAAGCCGAGGATGAGATTGATGAAGACGAAGACCTTCCGGAAGAGTTGGCCCGCTTGTTGAGACAAGAGGAAAAGGTTATTCTGCCTCATGAGGAAGATATTGAGATCATAAATCTGGGTTCTGAAGAACTCGTCAGAAATGTCAGAGTAGGGGCTGCGCTGAAGAATGATGTCAAGCATAAACTGGTCGAGATGCTTCGAGAGTATAGTGACGTCTTTGCTTGTTCATACGAAGATATGCCCGGACTTGACACAGACATCGTGGTTCATCGCTTGCCGTTGCGAGAAGATTGCCCTCCAGTCAAGCAGAAGCTTAGGAGGACGAGACCAGATATGGCTGTAAAAATCAAAGAAGAAGTCCAGAAGCAGTTGGACGCAGGATTTCTAGCCGTTACCACTTACCCTCCGTGGGTCGCCAACATAGTGCCTGTACCGAAGAAGGACGGTAAGGTACGCATGTGCGTCGATTATCGGGATTTGAATAGGGCGAGCCCTAAGGATGATTTCCTATTGCCTCATATCGATGTGTTGGTCGACAACACAGCCCAGTTCTCCGTGTTTTCATTCATGGATGGCTTCTTCGGTTACAATCAGATTAAGATGGCACCGGAGGACATGGAGAAAACGACGTTTATTACCCCCTGGGGAACATTTTGCTATAAGGTAATGCCCTTCGGTCTGAAGAACGCAGGGGCCACTTACCAGCGAGCAATGGTAACTTTGTTTCATGATATGATTCATCATGAGATCGAGGTCTATGTTGATGACATGATTGCAAAGTCCCAAACGGAGGAAGAGCATCTGGTCAACTTATTGAAGCTTTTTGAGAGGCTTAGGAAGTTCAGGTTGAGGCTGAATCCTAACAAGTGCACTTTCGGAGTGCGGTCCGGAAAGTTATTGGGGTTTATCGTTAGTGAACGAGGTATCGAAGTTGATCCTGCGAAAATAAAATCTATTCAAGAAATGCCAGCGCCGAAAACAGAAAAAGAAGTTCGTGGTTTCTTGGGCCGAATAAACTACATTGCAAGGTTTATCTCTCAGCTCACGGCCACTTGTGAACCGATGTTCAAACTTTTAAAGAAAGATCAGGCGATTACTTGGAATGAGGATTGCCAGAGGGTGTTGCACCCCAAAATTTGACCAACATTAATTTACCTATCAAGTGTTTGAAAGTGGATGCCTTCATCAGAAAGTTCAAGAGAATTGGTTGAAGCCAGAGTTGTGTGATTCATAACTTGAGGGTTGTGGGTGCTCCTCAGATGATTCTGAGACTTTGAGAATGAACTTGAAGCTTTGAGAAAGCCTATGAGATGTCTTGATAGCCATCATGAAGCCCAGAGAAGTCATTGTGCAAAAATTCAGAAGATTCAGCCATGAGTGGTGAAATTAGGGTTTTGACTGGGTCAACCCTAGAATAACTGAAGATTTGGAGAAGGTTGAGACCTAATCCAAGGGCCATGAGATCATGGAATGGTGTATGGAGATGTTATAAAGATGATTCCTAGACCAACTCATCATGAATGAGGAGTTTGAGAAGTTTTGAGTTAGGGTTTCCAAGAATTGTCAGTGAAAAAACCCTAATTTGATTCCTATCTTCCAGGCAGTTTTAGCTTAGGATGTGATTGATATCTCATCTTCCCCACAACATGAATGTTGTATATCTTGTTCTTAGCTTTAATTTGAGTGGTAGAAGTCCTTGATAGGATGTGCAGAGCTCAAGTTATGGTGTTGACAAATTACAAGTCAGCAGAGGTGTGTGAATCTGGGTCCTTGAAAGTCACCCAACTTGCATACAACCTTTGCCCTAGTAGGATGATTCCTATGATCTCTTGGTCAACATGAATGTTGAAGAGCATCTTCTTAGCTTTCTATAGAGTACTAGAAGTCCTTGATAGGATTTGTAGAACTCAACTTATGGTTTGAACAAGACAGGGGTATTTTGGTCATTTGGCAGTTATAGGTCATTTTAAGCAAAGGCCATATCTCCTATTTCCAAGCCTCAAATGAAAAAACTCAAAACATGAAAGTTGTTCAAAATGGCATTTTAAGCCTAGAAAAGAGGTCATGAGTTATTGAAAAAGCTTGTAGCAAGGATTTTCATGATTGGGTAAAAATGACCTAAAAATGGCTTATAAGTTTAAAAAGTTGAAGTTGGAAATTGGTTTGGGAGATCTATGAGTCCAAAATAGGTCATCCAATATATCATTTTGAATGTAAGTGACATTATAAAAACTTTGGTTTAAACAGAATTTTGATTTGAAGCTCAAAAATGAAGGTTGCTTTGGAAAATTGTTACTTGAATCATAAGGTAACTAAACAAAACTTCACAAAAGGCAAGGAAGTGTATGTTTTTCACTCATTCTTTCTCAATATCCCTTGTAAGGAGATTTTGAAGCCAATTTGACAAGCCTAACTCATGAGATATGGTATGATCAACATGTCATTAAAGGAGAAATTCTATAACTTTCTAGCACTTTCCATGAGTTTCTAGATGATTCTAGGAGTTTCCATGGATTGCTATAAGAAGAGTGAATCACAATTTGGCCAGGGTTGGTGATAATTGTTGGTGAGTGGTGAGATTAGAGTGTAAAAAAGTGAGATTCTTCCATTTGCATTTCCATAACAAACTCTCTTTCTCTTCCATCTTCATTCATTTCTCCTCCACAAACATATTCTTCTGGTCCTTGTGATTGCTTGCATACTGAGATAGAGGAAGATCCATGGAGGTTTGAAGCTGTTTTGAAGAATTTGCAAGAAGAGCATATTGAGATCAAACACAAGATTCAAGCATTGTTCATCAATCTTTTTGCATACAGAATTCTTATCTGCCATTGGAGATCAATCAGGGAAGGTTGCAGGCATTGAATTGGAGTGAAACCATATCCACCATTGAAGCTTGACAGGTTGGTGATTTTATTCGTATCACCTTATTTATATGCATTCCCTCATAGTTCTAGGTTTAGACTGGTTAAGCTAGGGTAGAGGACTATATTCTGAGAATTTGAGGAAGTTTTGTGAAGTTCCATGGCAGACACCAATTTCTTTCAGTTGCAACAATGAGTCGTGTGTTGAGTATTGATGGACATGGCATAGTGTAGAATGGCTAGGGAAGCATGTGGAACAATTCTGGATCGTTAGTTTGAAGTTACATCAAGATTGATATCAGTGTAACATGTTGGAACCCTAACTTTCAAGCGTTCTGTTTGGATGATATAAGATGTTTCAGTGAAAACTATGCACATGATCATGTTCCTGGTGAGTAATAGAGCAAGTTTGGCTTTGGAATTGTTGATTTTCATTGCATATTGATGGAGAACGAGTGGAGTTAAGATTCATGCATGGATGCTGTTTTTCTGAAAACCCTAGTTTCGTTTGGGACGATAAGCCACAGCCCTTGGATCTCTCTAAGAAGTTGACTAAATCGTCCAATCCCACGGCCACGATTCAAACTTGTAAATGGAGGGAGTCTGAAGCGCATGAAACGCAGCGTTCTACTAATCCAAACGCACCGTTTTGGTTAATTGATAGACCTGGGCCTCAGCAAATGGTTTCTATCCACACCTCCCACATTCCTGGCCCAATCATAAATGAACTGAGGCGTGTTACTTTTGATACCCCCTCCCCTTTTAATTCAATTCATTTTATTTTCTCATTTGTATTTCTTGCATTTTATAAAATTCATAAAAAATCCAAAAATTAATATTTTTCATTTCTTCTTTTTTCCACATATTCATGATTTTGTCTATAAAATTAATAAAAATAAAAATTCCATTTTATTTTTCTTTTAATATTTTTTAGCATATTATTTTTGCAAATAGTCTTTTTAATGGTTTTAGTTGACACTTGATTTTGTACAATTTGTTTTATGACTTTCCCTTAGGGTTTTTGAGCCATTCTTTTTGGCATAGTTAGGTATTGAACCCTAGTTCATATAGAATTTAATTCTCAATTTGTAGATTAAAATTTGATGTAGTTTGATTGTTTGACATTTAGGTGCTCAAATTAGGGTTTTAGGTTGTATAAGTAGATTTGAACCATTTTGTTTTGGGGTTTATAGGCCAAATTAGTGTATGGGGAATATATGGGTTAAGGGTAAGTATGTATAGAATCCCCTAGAATTTTTCTAGAATATTGTATGGTGTTTTAGTATTTTTAATTGAGTTTTGAATGTATGGATAGTATGTGTGTTGCCTAAAGGCATAGTTTGTATTGTTGTGCTTGTTTTTCTTCCCCCTTGAGTGTGTGAGCTTTGAAGATTGAGTTGAAAACCTTGTGGATCATCATTGAAGCTTTGAAGACCTTGCAGAAGAATTTAGTTAGGTTTTGTTGTTTTGTTCATAGGTTTATAAGTGCATAGGTAGAGCCTTAGATAGAATACTTCCATTCAATAAACAAGGAGTGTCTTGTTCACCTCCTTCCTTCTCTATGACATAAAGTCCCTTAAGGGTATTCACCTCTCTCCTTTGGAGGGATTAGTGACCTTGCCCTCTGAGGTAGAACTTTGAGAGAGCCTTTCTTTTGATGTTAAGTCCTCAATGGCATCCTTTGGAAGTCAGGGAGCACTCTAACATCCTCACCTCATCTTGTTGACTGAATCTTGTTTGTTGGAGCATTTGAGCCATTGAAGATAGAAGCTGAAGCTTTGAAGAGGATGATTCCTTGAAGATTGTTGAAGTCTGAAGACTTTGTGAAGATCAAGTTGATACTTGGAGATCCCTGAAGATAGTGAAGCCTGAAGGTGGAGCTGATCAAAGAAGCTGAAGCTTAAGGGGAGAAGATGAGTTGATACTCATGTTGTAAGATTGATACCTGGAAAGCAATTGATGATTGAAGTCTGAAGACTGGGTTGCTGCTGGAGGAGCTGAGGCTTTCTTCTGTTTTTCTTTTCTGTATTGTTGTGTTTTGTTTGACTTGTTTGATGCATTTAGACTAAGTCCATATGTAGAATAGATAGAATCTAGGAGCATGTTTGCATGAGAGGTTGAGTTGCTCCCTCTGCTTGTATTGTTATTGCATGGCTTTGCTTGCGGGTATTCGGTAGAGCCCAACTCCCTTGCCCATGTGTTTATTTTGCTTGATAGCATATTTTCTTTTATCTGTATGATTGCAGTTTACTGTTTAGTGCTTGATGGCATGTTGTTTATTTTTTTCCAGTATGATTACTGTTATTTCATGACTGGCTTGAGGTCGAGATGAGCTTGTGGAGGCTGAAGCCCCACACACATTTCCTCCCTCACTTGCATTGCATGCATTTTACTGTTAAGCTGATGCTTTGTCTGTTTTGGCGTATCATTGACATGATCCCTTAGGACTCTCATTTCCTTTGATAAGGATTTGATGATAGACTTTTAGGTTGAAACCTATGCATGACAACATCTAGGAGTTCCCTGTTCAAACCTCAACCATAGGATGAATCCATGGCATGATAACAGTAGGACTTGATAGTCTCCCTCCTAGTTGGGCCTGTTCTCTTCTCATCTCAAAACAGTTTAAGATACAGTAATCATAAATGATTTCTTTCGTACGTTACGAGCCTTAAGCTATCTGAGAAAGGATTGTGGGAGAGTTTCTTTTCCACAGTCTGGATGTTTAGTATGGTACCCTTTGGGTGACATGCGACGCATTCACTCTCAGGTCATAGTCTCTAATGCGGTTGATAACGCAAATACAATAAAAAACACTTCTTTCAGGAAATAAGCTGTAGTTTCCCGAACTACGTGAGCTTTGATCTCTCATGCCTGTTGAGAGTACGTAGGCACAAGATGGCGATGTCTTGGCGAGCTACCTTCCCCCATCTTCCCCCGTAGTTAGCCGAACTACGTAGACTCTGATTTCTCGTTCCAGACGGGAATACGTAGGCATAAAGTGCGACGCTTTGTCGAGTCATTTTTCTTTTCTTTTTCAGCCAGCCTTGATAGGTAGATAGATTATAACCAACCCGTCCAAGTAAACAAACAAGCGAGGATCCCGTCGAGTACGACGGACGTGAGGGGTGCTAATACCTTCCCCTTGCGTAACCGACTCCCGAACCCAGGCAATGGTTGCGATGACCTTGTCTTACCCTTATTCGTCAGGTTTTTCCGATCATTTCCTTTCCCGTTCTGAGGGATAAATAACGAAAGGTGGCGACTCTTCTGTCATACCGGCACCTTATTTTCGCGCAAGCAACAGCTGACGAATCTGCTGGGGACTCCAACGGTTCCCTGTGCGAGTCAATCCTACCGTTTGTGTGTTTACTTGTTGGGTTGCGTTTATTTATCGCATTTTTACCTCTCGCACTTTATTTCCCGCATTTTATTTTCAGTATAATATGATTATTTGTGCTGTTGTGGGATGGGAGTTCTGATGAGTGAGAAGCCAGACCCAGGCTTGAGTGCACTATAGACTTAGAGTGGAAATTAGTGGGCGCGTGCTTGCTTTGCAGGCACTAGTGTCTCATGAAATCCACGCTCAGACGAGGTTCATCCGGTTGGCTTCACTTTCAACCCTTTGGGTTGAGACGGTTGCTGGTTTGGTGGATTGTCGACTCTGGGGACCGATCATTTGTGATTCAGCTAAGTGAGGCCTCTTCAAGACTTGATGATGCCACTCCTTCTGGGAATCGTATCATCAGTTTTGAAAGTCTGTGACGCTGATGAACGCATAGGATTCCGTACCTTGAGTCAGTCTAGGTCCATACCTGTGAGCGGGACTGGGTTTATTGCAGGAAACTTAGACCTTCAGACTACCTGGTTTTCTTGACAGTGAATCAGTTATGTTGGGTTCTCAGTTACAGATATGTTCTTGATAGAGCAAGGGTTTGATCAGAGGATCTTATCATCGGGTGTTTGTCTGTTCTTGATAGAGCAGGCTTTGATCAGGGTGTTATCCTCAGTGGTTTGTTCAGGATAGAGCAGATTTTGAGTGAGGTCTGAAGATCTCATCAGCAGATGTTATTTGTTCTTGATGGGGCAGATTTTGAGTGGGGTTTGAAGACTTCATCAACAGATGTTACTTGATCTTGCACCTGGGGTCCTTATTATCAGGCCCTTATTCTTGTCAGAGCAGAATTTTGATCTCGGTCCTATCAGATGGTTACTCTCAGCAGATCAGATCAGTGGTTTTGCACCGGGGTTTTCTTCTCATCAGTGACTGTTGATACCGAATCTCCACAGCAGCTACCTGGATATATTATTGCATGCCTGCATTTTGCATTAGTTTGCGCATTCATCTGCATTCCATTAACGTGTGTCTGTGTTGCAGGTACCGTTTCCCCGATCCAGGATTTCCCGCCTCCTACTGTTATTATGGCCTCCCTCAGGAAGACTGTTGCGTACAAGTTCCCGACCCCCGATGTGTCGAAGCTGACTGGTTTGATAGCCCTGGCAGGGGATTCTGTGAAGGATAGGTTCAGGAAGTCTTATGGCAGGTTGCTTAGTCTGGTTTGCAGACCTTCTACGTCCGAGTTGAATGGGTTACATGCTCTCCTGCAGTTTTATGACCCTCCCTTGAGGTGTTTCACTTTTCATGACTTCGTCCTCGCGCCGACATTGGAAGAGTATGCTGATATGCTGGGTGTGCCTATCAAAAGGCAGATGCCTTTTTTCCACATGGATGCTGAGCCTGATCTGGCTGGCCTAGCTTCCTCACTCCATTTGAGCGCTTCTGAGTTAGTGGTGACGAGCTGGAACAAGGTCCCAGGGTTCTCTCTGAAGTTTCTGATAGCTAAGGCTCAGCAGTGTGCTAAGGACAAATGTTGGGACGCATTCAACGCCATCCTTGCTTTATGCATATATGGCATTATCCTGTTCCCCAGCATGCCTGATTTCGTGGACTTTGATGCATTCCACATATTCGCCTCAGGGAATCCAGTCCCTACTCTGATCGGAGACGTCTACCATTCAGTGCATTACAAGAATGAGAACCGGAGAGGGAAGAATGTCTCATGCTGCGTACCGTTGTTGTACAGGTGGTTTGATAGTCATTTGCCCAAGAGGGGTTCTTCCATCTTGTCTGCAGCCACAGCTGAATGGCCTGAGCGTCTGATGAGTTTGTCGGCAGAAGACATTGATTGGTTCGTTGACAGAGACAGGCTAGGCACCGAGTTGATCTTCAGTTGTAGTGGGTTTCCTAATGTACCTCTGATAGGTAGGAAGGGTTGCATCAACTATAATCCATCATTTCTAGTTCGTCAATTCGCATATGCTTTGAGGACTCCACCGAAGGAGGAGGAGGTACAGGAATCTCTGTACCTCACGGGCACTCTAGAGGGGGATTTGTTGTCCAAGCTTCAGTATGCGTGGAACAATATCAGCACGAGAGGAAAGCCTTTGTTGGGAAAGAGCAACAGCCAAGCCTACCCTCCTTATTCAGATTGGATCAGAGCCAGGGCCAGCGCTATAGGGATGCCATTCCCTCATGTCAGACCAGAGAGTTCTCCACCAGTCGAAGAGCCTACCACTGTGTCCATTCATCAGCACAACCAGGTATTGGCTGAGCGAGATGAACTGAAGCGGGTGAATGCAGAATTAGAGAAGGAGTTAGCTCAGCTGCGAAGTGAACGGAATGAAGCCGTGCATGCTCTCAAAAAGCAAACAGAGTCGGTGAACCAACTGGGTGCAGACTTAGCAAAGCAGATTGCTGATCGGGAACGCTTAGGTCAAGACTTCAGGGCTGCTAATGATGTACTAGCTACGAAGAAGCAGCATTTGGAGGAAGCATATCGGAGGATATCTAAGTTCGACCAGCATTGGAAGACTTCCATGGCCACCAGGAAGGAGCGAGAAGACAAACTGATGCTGCAGATTTCTAAGCTAGAAGCCGAAGTAAAGGACAGTGAGCGGAGGTTTGATGAAGAGGCCGCCCGCAGATACGCCGCCGAAAGCCGTCTCAACAAAGCTCTTGCTAACCTGAAGGAGCATAAGATGATGTTTGAGTCTAAGAAGCGGAAACTGGAGGATTGCTTTGGCGAGGGAGCTTGGGAGAGTTCAGTTCAGGGGCTTCAGCATACCATCAGGCAGAGGGAACTACTCGTCGAGGGGTTGATCACTTTGCCAGATCATCCAGAGACTAAGGAGTTATTAGCAGAGTATCGCGCCCGTAGCCGTACTTGACTAGTTGTATTCCTGTTGTTTTGATCTTTGACGTATGCTGACCATCACCAGACTTGTTGGCTGAGGTCATGCTGTTGATCTGTTTGTACTCGTAGATACTGTGTACTGCCTTGACAGGCCTTTCCATATATATATGAGATTGATGTTTCTATGATTGGGCTCGGATTTCTTCTTCCTCTTATTATTATCAGCACCGTCACTAAGGCACTAGGATCGGGGGAAAATCTCCCACGCACACAGACACACGCATGCATCTGCATGAAGCATATTTGCATGGTGTATATCTTATTGCTTTTCCTAACCTTTATTGTTGATAGTTTTTCAGGTTCCGAGTTGCCCCCGGTCTCCAGGATTGATCAAAGACTCATCCACCGCTACTCAACTCACGCTAATCAGACAAGGATAATGGACCAGGTGCAGTCAGATGTTCAAGAGCTCCGTGAACGGATGGATCGTTTCATGGAACTGATGCAGGTAGTCGCTAATGGTCAGGACCAGCTTCGTACTTTGGTTCAACCTCTGATCTCCAGGGTTGACAGTAATGGCATACTTCATGGAGGGGCTGTGCCTACTCCTCCTCCAGTGGACGCTCCACAAAACGTTGTTCCTGTTGCCGGGGGCAACGGCAGTGCTAACGGCAATCTGATGACTAATCTCGGACTCAATGCGGCAGGCGTCGGCAATGGTAGTCTGGGAGCCAATGTTAACATAGGGCCGATCAACGGTAACGCTGGTGCGGGAAATCTGTTGGTGCCTCAACCGTGGCTGGAGGACCATCAGGACGACATATTCTCTCAGAGAGGTGTAGATGCAGAGTTGAATGCTGAAGCTCGACTCCGGTTCAAAGCGCTGGAAGACAAGATGAGAGACATTGAAAACCAGAACACATTGGGCGTTGACATGTCCAAGCTCGGGTTGATTGCTGACTTTAAGGTACCTCACAAGTTCAAGGTGCCCGTCTTTGAGAAGTATAAGGGTACCACTTGCCCCCGTGTTCACCTCCGATCTTATTATAGAAAGATGTTCGCCTATTCTGACGATGAGAAGTTGCTGATGCACTTCTTCCAGGATAGTCTTTCTGGTCCATCACTCGAATGGTATATGGGTTTGGAGCCCGCTATTGTGGGCACCTGGAAAGACCTCGCAGAAGCGTTCGTCCTCCACTATCAATACAATAGCGACTTGGCTCCCAACCGAGTTCAGCTTCAGAATCTTTCACAGCGGACCAATGAAAGCTTTAAAGAGTACGCCCAGCGGTGGCGTGAATTGGCTGCTCGGGTCCAACCGCCGATGGTTGAGCGTGAGCTAGTGCAAATGTTCGTGGCTACCCTTCCTGGAATCTACTATGAAAAGCTGGTCAGTGGCATGTCTGGAACATTCTCGGCTCTCATCACTATGGGCGAGCATGTTGAGAACGGCATAAAGATTGGAAAAATTCAGGGCGAATCATCCTCAGCTGGAGGAGGTAGTAAGAAACCTTACGCTGGCAAGCGTCGAGAAGGAGATGCCAGTGCTGTCACTAATGCTCGGAGAAAGGGCAAGGGCCCTCAGCCTCAGATTGCTAGCATAAATATCCCAGCTGCTCCACCGCAGCCGTAGCAGCAGCCGCAGCAGCAGCCTCAGCAGCAGAATCAGCAGGGGTATAGGAGATATCAGAATCGGGCTCCTATGACAACTCGTCAGTTTGAAACTCCACCTATGTCGTATGCACAGCTTCTGCAAACGTTACTTCAACTCCAATTAGTTCAAAAGAGGACAATGGCTCCCTTAACAGGGGCACCGCCACCGGGGTATGACGCCAATGCTACTTGTGATTTCCATACTGGGGCACCAGGCCATACGATTGAGAATTGTAAAGCTTTTAAGCACAAAGTCCAGGACTTGGTGGACGCCAAAGTTATTAACTTTTCTGATAACGTGCCCAACATTACCAAGAACCCTATGCTTCATCATAAGGGGGGCGGAGTGAATGTCGTCATCACTGAGGAGAGTGCAGACTTGCTGACTGATGTCAAAGAGTTGAAGACGCCGCTTAGTTTTGTCAAGGCTAAGTTGCTGAAGAAGGGCTTCTTCCCTGGATGTGGAGAATTATGTATGGCTTGTGCTACGCTTCCTGATGGGTGTGAGCAGCTGGTCGAAGGTATCCAAAGTCTGATGTCTGAGGGTATTTTGCAGTTCAGCCGGAGCATAGAAAGTGCATCAGGGGAGGTCGTGCTGAAGCAGGCAGATGAAGTTGCTACCATTACTATTCCTCGTCACCCTATTACTATTTCTGCGCCCCGACCGCCTACTATCACTATCACCAGGGCCGGGCCAATCCCATTCGAAAGCACTAACGCCGTCCCATGGCATTACGGCGCCGAAGTCTATTGCAATGGTCAAAAGTTAGAGCTGGAACCATACGGATCGACTGTGCAGAATCTTACCGGAGTCAGTGGCATCACTCGAAGCGGTAGAGTGTTCGCACCAGCAGAGGTTGCAGCAGAGAAAGTGGTCCGAGCTGATGCTGCTGATAAGGGTAAAGGTAAGGCTGTTGAGGAGATCCATTCTGGGGCAGAAAAAGATTTGCTGGTTAAAGATGCTGAAGAGTTCATGCGACTAATCAAGAAGAGCGACTACAAGATTGTAGATCATCTTCATCAGACTCCGTCAAAGATCTCGATTCTTAACTTGTTGCTGTGTTCTGAGGCGCACCGCAACGCCTTGCTAAAGGTATTAAACGCTGCATACGTGCCGCAGGAGATATCGGTAAATCAACTGGAAGAGGTGGTAGCCCATGTTAATGCTGGTAATGAGCTGGGATTTACAGATCTGGAGCTGACTCCTAAAGGGAGAGACCACAACAGCGCCTTGCACGTCTCGATAGAGTGCAGAGGCACTATTATGTCGCATGTCCTGGTAGATACGGGTTCGTCACTTAACGTGCTTCCAAAGAAGGCACTGATGAAGTTGGATACCCGTGGATTGCTTTGCACGCCCAGCGATCTGGTAGTGAAAGCCTTTGACGGAACCAAGCGCCACGTCTTCGGAGAGTTGACCCTGCCAATTCAAGTTGGTCCAGAGACGTTCAATACGGTTTTCTATATCATGGATATCATGCCTGCCTACAGTTGCCTCTTAGGTCGGCCATGGATCCATGCTGCTGGTGTCGTGACGTCCACGCTGCATCAAAAGCTTAAATATGCTGTCGGGGGCAGCATAGTAACCGTCTGTGGTGAGGAGGACATTATGGTGAGCCACTTGTCGTCCTTTAAATATGTTGAAATGGATGGCGAGATCCATGAAACGCTCTGCCAAGCATTTGAGACCGTCAAGGTGAAAGAGGTAGCTCCTGTCGTCGCAGAGAAGCAAGAGATGAATCTCTCCTCGTTTAAGGAAGCTCGGGCCGTTGTCGAAGCCGGTTCCACCCCAGGCTGGGGGCATGTTTTGGATATACCAATCAAGCAGGATAAGTTTGGATTGGGGTATTCTCCTGAAGCTGAAGCTTCATCTTCTTCTAGCAGTTCGTCTCGCGGGAAGGGGCCGATCCTATTCACCAAGGGCGGGGTAATTTTCGAGAGCATCAACGCAGCGTCTGAGGACAGCGGGGATAGTGATTGTGATCTTGACGCCTGGATTCAACCGAGCAAGCCGGGCGAGCGCCTCAGCAATTGGACCATCAAGGAGATTATCAAGCTGACAAGTGAAGAGTAATGATTTGCTTTTTACAATCTTTGTACAACCCTATGTCCTACCCGGGGCATAGTGGTTTTATTGTCAGGGCCTTGTTGGATTATGTACATGCATTTTGTTAATAAATAAAAGGCGTTTTCTTCGTACTCAAATATTGTGTTCCCTGTTATTCTTGTTTTATGTTTATTTCGAAAAATAGCAAAATGGCAACGAGGTTTGTGCTAACCTGCATATTCGTGCTTTAAACTTAACCCTTGTTATTGCAGGATCCACATAACAAATGACATCGACTCTGGACCCTCTACGGCTCACTACGACTTTGGTTGCCCGATCTATCAAGCCGAGGATGAGATTGATGACGACGAAGACCTTCCGGAAGAGTTGGCCCGCTTATTGAGACAAGAGGAAAAGGTTATTCTGCCTCACGAGGAAGATATTGAGATCGTAAACCTGGGTTCTGAGGAGCTCGTCAGAAATGTCAGAGTAGGGGTTGCGCTGCAGAAGGATGTCAAGCATAGACTGGTCGAGATGCTTCGAGAGTATAGTGACGTCTTTGCTTGGTCATACGAAGATATGCCTGGACTTGACACTGACATCGTGGTTCATCGCTTGTCGTTGCGAGAAGATTGCCCTCCAGTCAAGCAGAAGCTTAGGAGGACAAGACCAGACATGGCTGTAAAAATCAAAGAAGAAGTCCAGAAGCAGTTGGACGCAGGATTTCTAGCCGTTACCACTTACCCTCCGTGGGTCGCCAACATAGTGCCTGTACCGAAGAAAGACGGTAAGGTACGCATGTGCGTCGATTACCGGGATTTGAATAGGGCGAGCCCTAAGGATGATTTCCCGTTGCCTCACATCGATGTGTTGGTCGACAACACAACCCAGTTTTCCGTGTTTTCATTCATGGATGGCTTCTCCGGTTACAATCAGATTAAGATGGCACCGGAGGACATGGAGAAAACGACGTTTATCACCCCCTGGGGAACATTCTGCTATAAGGTAATGCCCTTCGGTCTGAAGAACGCAGGGGCCACTTACCAGCGAGCAATGGTAACTTTGTTTCATGATATGATTCATCATGAGATCGAGGTCTATGTTGATGACATGATTGCAAAGTCCCAAACGGAGGAAGAGCATCTGGTCAACTTATTGAAGCTGTTCGAGAGGCTTAGGAAGTTCAGGCTGAGGCTGAATCCTAACAAGTGCACTTTCGGAGTGCGGTCCGGAAAGTTATTGGGGTTTATCGTTAGTGAACGAGGTATTGAAGTTGATCCTGCAAAAATAAAAGCTATCCAAGAAATGCCAGCGCCGAAAACAGAAAAAGAAGTTCGTGGTTTCTTGGGCCGAATAAACTACATTGCAAGGTTTATCTCTCAGCTCACAGCCACTTGTGAACCGATGTTCAAGCTTTTAAAGAAAGATCAAGCGATTACTTGGAATGAGGATTGCCAGAAGGCATTCGACAAAATAAAGCAGTATCTTCAAGAACCTCCAATCTTGATACCCCCAGTGGCTGGGCGGCTATTAATCATGTACCTGACGGTTCTGGAGAATAGTATGGGGTGTGTTCTCGGTCAGCACGACGAGACGGGCAGAAAGGAGCATGCCATTTATTATTTGAGTAAAAAGTTCACTGAGTGTGAATCTCGATACTCGATGCTGGAGAAGACGTGTTGTGCATTAGCTTGGGCCGCCAAACGTCTACGACAGTATATGCTCAACCACACCACTATGCTAATTTCGAAGATGGATCCGATCAAGTACGTCTTCGAGAAGCAGGCTCTTTCGGGCAGGATTGCCAGATGGCAAATGGTGTTAACGGAATATGATATTCATTACGTCTCTCAGAAAGCCATTAAGGGAAGCGTATTGTCTGATTACCTTGCCGAACAGCCAATCGAAGACTACCAGCCGATGAAGTTCGAATTCCCTGACGAGGATATTATGTTTCTCAAAGCGAAGGATTGCGATGAGCCATGGCCCGATGAGGGGCCAGATAGGAAGTCTCAGTGGAAGTTGATATTCGACGGAGCGGTTAATTCCTATGGAAGTGGTATCGGGGCTATCATCACGACTCCTCACGGATCCCACATCCCGTTTACTGCGAGACTGACGTTTCCGGTTACCAACAATGAAGCCGAGTATGAAGCATGTATTATGGGTCTAGAAGAGGCAATTGATTTGAGAATCAAGAATCTAGACATATATGGTGACTCAGCGCTTGTAATCAATCAAATTAAAGGGGAGTGGGAAACTCGTCAAGCGAATCTAGTGCCGTACATGAATTATGCCAGGAGGCTGCTTCCTTTCTTCGATCGAGTGGAACTTCATCATGTACCCAGGGCTGAAAATCAGATGGCTGATGCCTTAGCCACGTTGGCTTCAATGTATAAAGTCAATTATTGGAATGAGGCTCCAAGAATTGTGCTTTCGCGTCTTGACAGACCGGCATTTGTCTTTGCAATCGAGGATGTCGCCGACGGCAAGCCATGGTTCCATGATATCCAGACCTTCCTTATGACTAAGGAGTATCATGCGGGTGCGTCAACCCAGGATAAGAAGACTCTGAGGAGGCTATCCGGAAACTTTTATCTCAATCCTGACGGAGTATTGTATAAGAGAAACCACGATCTCGTGCTGCTCAGATGTGTAGATGAGAAAGAGGCGAGTATGCTCATGGAAGAAGTCCATGAGGGCACATTTGGTACGCACGCCGGCGGGCATGCCATGACGAGAAAGATCCTGAGAGCAGGATATTACTGGCTGACTATGGAGTCGGATTGCTTCAGATTCGCGAAGAAATGTCATAAATGCCAGATTTATGCTGATAGAGTTCATGTGCCGCCGTGCCCATTGAATGTCATGTCTTCCCCTTGGCCGTTCTCCATGTGGGGCATCGACGTGATAGGCAAGATCGAGCCCACTGCGTCCAATGGTCATCGTTTCATTCTGGTAGCTATCGACTACTTCACCAAGTGGGTGGAGGCAGCCTCGTACGCTAATGTGACCAAGCAGGTGGTAGCTAAATTCATAAAGAAGGACATCATCTGTCGCTATGGAATTCCCGAGCGGATCATTACTGATAATGGTTCGAATTTGAATAACAAGATGATGAAGGAGCTGTGCCAGAGCTTCAAGATTGAACACCACAACTCATCTCCTTACCGGCCAAAGATGAATGGCGTTGTTGAAGCGGCCAACAAGAACATAAAGAAGATTGTTCAGAAGATGGTTGTGACATACAAAGATTGGCACGAGATGCTGCCGTTCGCCTTGCACGGTTATCGTACGACGGTGCGTACGTCGACCGGGGCAACTCCTTTCTCCTTGGTGTACGATATGGAAGCTGTCCTACCGTTGGAAGAGGAGATTCCTTCTTTGCGAGTTTTGGTTGATGTGAAACTCGACGAGGCAGAATGGATTACGAATCGTTTGAACCAACTCAGCCTGATGGACGAGAAGAGGTTAGCATCGATTGCATTTGGTCGCCTGTACCAAAGCCGAATGAAGAAAGCTTATGATAAGAAGGTGCATCCTAGAAGCTTTCAGACGGGTGATCTCGTCCTGAAGAAGATTCTTCCGCCACACTCCGATCACCGGGGCAACTGGACTCCGAATTACGAAGGGCCGTATGTCGTCAGCAAGGTCTTCTCAGGAGGAGCTTTGTTGTTATCCACGATGGATGGTGAAGATTTTGCATCCCCGGTGAATGCGGACGCAGTTAAAAAATACTTTGCTTGAAAGAGACCCGTTGGACAAAAAAGAAAGAGTCCAGGCAAAAAAGGGGCATCCCGGCGAACCAAAAACGGAATAAAAGGCTCGGGCAAAAATTAGGGATATATTGAAAAAATGTACACCCGCGAAGTCGAAAACCTACACTGGGCGGCTTCGGCAAAAAAGGGTATCCCGGTGAACTGAAAACCCGTAAAGGGCGGTTCACGCAAAAGTTAGGGATTTGAAAAAGCAAATGACTGTGCTCCACGTGTGGACTTTCATTGTTTAGTGGTTTGGAGGACCTGAGGGCCGTTTATCTGAATCAATCTCTTCTGAAGCTGAAGCATCGGAGAAGTATCGATGTCGAGTGGGTCTTAGAGGGATCAACTCATGGTGTTCGTCTACGCCTCGTTGCCGACATTTGTATATACTAATGTATATTTATGTTTTCTTTTTTGCGCGGCTTCCTCATTCCAGGAGCTTGCCTCTGTTGTAAAACATTTTTGCCCATTCAGGGGTTCATCATCAATAAAATGCACATTATTCAGCAATTCTGCTTGTCTGTTTAGCATCTACCTGTTTTGTTTGCGAATGAAAACGCCGGTGTTTTTGATAAAATGCGCATACATAAACTTACGGGCCTAGGCCCATTGATTGTTGAAACAATTAATTACCTGAATATTGTCACGAGATAATAATCTTGATAGGCCCCTTTGAGGAGGGTATCTTGTCTGTTTGTTTGTGTTGTTGCAGGTGTAGCACTTTCCAGAAGATGTGTCGGGCGCATCCCCGAAGCAGGACGAGTCCTCCTTCTCCAGCAGAGTTCAGTAGTCTCTCCCCCGCAGAATCTGAACGCAAGATGGTGAGCATTGATATGTCTCCCCTGGAAGAGATGATTCTCTTCCCCAAGCAGACGCATCCTGAAGGAACGTCATTTTCTCAGCTGAGTCACGCGCCGAAGCTCATATGCCCCCAGCACCGGGTCACAAGTGCAGGTCTCATAGAAATGTTTGGGTACCGAAGCTCGTGTTTTCCCCAGTAAAGTCGCCGAAGCAGGTGTTTCCCCCAGCACAGGGACGCAAGTGCAAGTCTTGTAGGAAGCTATTCGTATGCCGAAGTATGCAGTAACTGATGGTGCCAGACTGAAGTCTCCCGCGGAATTGAGATTCCTCACCAGAGCCGTATTCTCTCCTGAAGTTGGATGATTCCCTCTTCCCCAGTAGAGTATTGGAACAGCTGATGTTGTATTCCCCTACAGAGTTGTACTCTCCCCTCGAAGTCAGATGACTCTTTCTTCCCTAGCGAAATTGAAATTCCTCACCGGGGTCGTACTCTCCAGTGAAGTAGAATGATTTCTCTCTCCCCGGCTGAGTCCGCAGACCCCAAGAGAGTCGAATCCTTGGTAGCAGTGGGGACCTTGAATGGATGTTCCCTAGCGGATATTGAACAACTGATGCTGTATTTCCCCAGAGTCGCACTCTCTCCAGCGAAGCAGAATGACTTCTCCTTCCTCAGCCGAGTTTGCAGATGTCCAAGAGAGCCGAGTCCTTGGAAGTCGATCAGACCATACTCAGTTGTTTCCCTTGTGGAGTGTTGAGTAGCTGAAGTTGTTTCCCCACAGAGTGGTTATCCCCAGAAGAGTAGCTGAGAAGGCCCCGCAGTTTGTTCTCGCGACCGATGTCACTTTCTCGTAGAGCTCCGTTCCCCTGCAGCAGGCAGCTGAAGTTGTGCTCCCTACGGCAATCCACGGAAGATCAGTTCCCCAGACAGAGTCCGATTGATATTGGCGTGTCCACGTTCTCCTCAGCAGGATGATTCCTCTATCTGAGTAGCTCTTTCTCCTTGACAGGAGAATTTCCCCCTCGGCATTTATTTTGCTGACGGGATCGCATCATTGTGCATGACTGCACAGCATTTAACACTGCACAGCATTTAACACTGCATAGCATTTAACACTGCACAGCATTTAACCCTGCATAGCATTTAACATTGCATAGCATTCAGCATAAGCGCATAGCATTCCCACCATGTGGAGTAAGGCGCAGAAGCATACGCATCATAAGCATGATCCAGGTTACTATCATTCTTGTCTTACAGGTGTTTCATCAAGAGACCAGTTGCTCAGGACAATTCCTGATGTTCTCTCCAACGAGGTCGCTTTCCTAAGGTGATTCTTAAGACCCCGGTGTAATCCCCACAGTCGCTCGCTCAAGATGATTTTTGAGACCCCCAGCGAAGTCTGCATTTCAAGACGATTATTGAATTCCTCGGCAGAGCCGTTTGCTTAAGATGATTCTTAAGACCTCAGCGCTGTTTCCCGAGTTGTTTGCTTAGGATGATTCTTGAGCTCCCCAATGGCGTCCCCAGCAAAATTTTCCCAGGAGGATTCCCGGAATATGCCTAGCAGAATGAAGTCTCCAGAAAGGTCAGCAGTTCGAGATGATTGCCCGACGGAGTTGTTTGTTCAAGATGATTCTTGAAGTCCCTAGCAGCGTGATATGTCTGCTCCAACAGTGATGTCTAATCTGAAGATTGACTTCGTAAACGCCTGAAGGCGGTATCAGAGGTTCCCGTGAATCCAGATTTCCTCGCTGATGAATCAATGTGTGGCTGGAGGCAAGGTTATCCCCAAAGTCATGAATGGCTTAGGATTCATTTTTCGGACTGAAGGCCGAAGTATCCCTGACTGAGGTCACGGATGCTCTATAGCAGAGGTGGAGTTGCCTGAAGGCAGATCCATGTATCCTTGAAGGCCAAGGACCATTTCTTCAGACTGAAGTCGAAGATACCTCCTGCAGGGTTGCCATCCTTGAAGGCCAAGGATGCTTATCCTCAGAAGTACTTGAAGATATTTTCTAGCTGAAGCTGGAAATGGCCGGGGGCCAGGGTTTCATATAGCTTTGATGTTGAAGTTCTACGGTGAACTCCGTGTGCGGTAGTATTCGGATGTTCATTATGGTTCTGAGGGTGAACCCCAGATCAGAGTGTGCTCGGTTAAGCCTCTCGTTCCCAGCGGAGTAGTTTCAGATACGCAAGTGTACCTTTTGTTCCATTTACCAGGGGTGAACCCCAGGTCATAGTATGGATTTGGTTCGACGGCGAGGTCGAATGTTTGTTTGACGGCGAGGTCAGGTTACGATGTGTTCGACGGCAAGGTTGAATGTTTGTTTGACGGCGAGGTCAGATTATGATGTGTTCGACGGCGAGGTTGAAAGTTTGTTTGACGGCGAGGTCAGATTATGATTGGTTCGACGGCGATGTTGGATTTGTTCGACGGCGAGGTTGAATGTTTGTTTGACGGCGATGTCAGACTCTTTAAATCCCCAGCAGAGATGATGATGGTACGACGGTGATGTCGGGTGTCTCTCAGAGCGATGTTTGTTTCCGACGGCGACGTCAGATTCAGTTTTCCAGCGGCGATGTTGGGCATGTCAAGTTGATCCAGTCTTCTGACGGCGATGTTAGGTGATGCAGATCCTTTAGTTCTCCAGCGGCGATGCGGGGTATTTTGGCAGATTTAGTTCTCCAGCGGCGATGCGGGGTATGTTGATTGTCCGACGGCGAAGTCAGATGTATTTTCTCCAGCAGCGATGCGGGGTATTTTGTTCAGAGATGTATTTTCTCCAGCGGCGATGCGGGGTATTTTGTTCGGTGTTGTATTCTCTCCATCGGCGAGGCGGGGTATTTTGGCAGACTCAGTTTTCCAGCGGCGATGTTGGGTGTGTCAGTTAATTCAGTTCTCCAGCGGTGATGTTGGATGGTTCGTTCTCCAGCGGCGATTTTGGTTATTTTGGTGATTCAGGTTTAAGTCTCCGGCGGCGATGTTGGATGCTTGTTTCCCCGAGTTATGGTTGTTCTTGACGGCGATGTCAGGTGATTGGGTGTTCCAGCGGCGATGTTGGGTGTTCCTCAGAATTTTGTCTGACGGTAATGACAGGTGGTTTAGTCTTCCAGCGGCGATGTTGGGTGTTGTGGTTGTCTGAAGGCAATGTCAGAAGAAGTTAACGTGGATAACTGACGGCGATGTCAGATCAGTATTTCTCCAGCTAGTTGCCGTGCAGCTAGTGTTCCAGTTTTCGAAGATTTGTTCCCCGCAGGGCATCGTGGGCTCGTGCAGTTGGCAAATTTTCGGGTTTACCGGTATTCAATCGTCTCGCACCTTGATTGGTTGAGAGCCGTTCGCTCCTCACCCAGTCAGGTTCAAGCCGTTTGAATAGGGGCAGCTGTTGCACCCCAAAATTTGACCAACATTAATTTACCTATCAAGTGTTTGAAAGTGGATGCCTTCATCAGAAAGTTCAAGAGAATTGGTTGAAGCCAGAGTTGTGTGCTTCATAACTTGAGGGTTGTGGGTGCTCCTCAGATGATTCTGAGACTTTGAGAATGAACTTGAAGCTTTGAGAAAGCCTATGAGATGTCTTGATAGCCATCATGAAGCCCAGAGAAGTCATTGTGCAAAAATTCAGAAGATTCAGCCATGAGTGGTGAAATTAGGGTTTTGACTGGGTCAACCCTAGAATAACTGAAGATTTGGAGAAGGTTGAGACCTAATCCAAGGGCCATGAGATCATGGAATGGTGTATGGATATGTTATAAAGATGATTCCTAGACCAACTCATCATGAATGAGGAGTTTGAGAAGTTTTGAGTTAGGGTTTCCAAGAATTGTCAGTGAAAAAACCTTAATTTGATCCCTATCTTCCAGGCAGTTTTAGCTCAGGATGTGATTGATATCTCATCTTCCCCATAACATGAATGTTGTAGAGCTTGTTCTTAGCTTTAATTTGAGTGGTAGAAGTCCTTGATAGGATGTGCAGAGCTCAAGTTATGGTGTTGACAAATTACAGGTCAGCAGAGGTGTGTGAATCTGGGTCCTTGAAAGTCACCCAACTTGCAGACAACTTTTTCCCTAGTAGGATGCTTCCTATGATCTCTTTGTCAACATGAATGTTGAAGAGCATCTTCTTAGCTTTCTATAGAGTACTATAAGTCCTTGATATGATTTGTAGAACTCAACTTATGGTTTGAACAAGACAGGGGTATTTTGGTCATTTGGCAGTTATAGGTCATTTTAAGCAAAGGCCATATCTCCTATTTCCAAGCCTCAAATGAAAAAACTCAAAACATGAAAGTTGTTCAAAATGGCATTTTAAGCCTAGAAAAGAGGTCATGAGTTATTGAAAAAGCTTGTAGCAAGGATTTTCATGATTGGGTAAAAATGACCTAAAAATGGCTTATAAGTTTAAAAAGTTGAAGTTGGAAATTGGTTTGGGAGATCTATGAGTCCAAAATAGGTCATCCAATATATCATTTTGAATGTAAATGACATTCTAAAAACTTTGGTTTAAACAGAATTTTGATTTGAAGCTCAAAAATGAAGGTTGCTTTGGAAAATAGTTACTTGAATCATAAGGTAACTAAACAAAACTTCACAAAAGGCAAGGAAGTGTATGTTTTTCACTCATTCTTTCTCAATATCCCTTGTAAGGAGATTTTGAAGCCAATTTGACAAGCCTAACTCATGAGATATGGTATGATCAACATGTCATTAAAGGAGAAATTCTATAACTTTCTAGCACTTTCCATGAGTTTCTAGATGATTCTAGGAGTTTCCATGGATTGCTATAAGAAGAGTGAATCACAATTTGGCCAGGGTTGGTGATAATTGTTGGTGAATGGTGAGATTAGAGTGTGAAAAAGTGAGATTCTTCCATTTGCATTTCCATAACAAACTCTCTTTCTCTTCCATCTTCATTCATTTCTCCTCCACAAACATATTCTTCTGGTCCTTGTGATTGCTTGCATACTGAGATAGAGGAAGATCCATGGAGGTTTGAAGCTATTTTGAAGAATTTGCAAGAAGAGCATATTGAGATCAAACACAAGATTCAAGCATTGTTCATCAATCTTTTTGCATACAGAATTCTTATCTGCCATTGGAGATCAATCAGGGAAGGTTGCAGGCATTGAATTGGAGTGAAACCATATCCACCATTGAAGCTTGACAGGTTGGTGATTTTATTCGTATCACCTTATTTATATGCATTCCCTCATAGTTCTAGGTTTAGACTGGTTAAGCTAGGGTAGAGGACTATATTCTGAGAATTTGAGGAAGTTTTGTGAAGTTCCATGGCAGACACCAATTTCTTTCAGTTGCAAGAATGAGTCGTGTGTTGAGTATTGATGGACATGGCATAGTGTAGAATGGCTAGGGAAGCATGTGGAACAATTCTGTATCGTTAGTTTGAAGTTACATCAAGATTGATATCAGTGTAACATGTTGGAACCCTAACTTTCAAGCGTTCTGTTTGGATGATATAAGATGTTTCAGTGAAAACTATGCACATGATCATGTTCCTGGTGAGTAATAGAGCAAGTTTGGCTTTGGAATTGTTGATTTTCATTGCATATTGATGGAGAACGAGTGGAGTTAAGATTCATGCATGGATGCTGTTTTTCTGAAAACCCTAGTTTCGTTTGGGACGATAAGCCACAGCCCTTGGATCTCTCTAAGAAGTTGACTAAATCGTCCAATCCCACAGCCACGATTCAAACTTGTAAATGGAGGGAGTCTGAAGCGCATGAAACGCAGCGTTCTACTAATCCAAACGCACCGTTTTGGTTAATTGATAGACCTGGGCCTCAGCAAATGGTTTCTATCCACACCTCCCACATTCCTGGCCCAATCATAAATGAACTGAGGCGTGTTACTTTTGATACCCCCCTCCCCTTTTAATTCAATTCATTTTATTTTCTCATTTATATTTCTTGCATTTTATAAAATTCATAAAAAATCCAAAAATTAATATTTTTCATTTCTTCTTTTTTCCACATATTCATGATTTTGTCTATAAAATTAATAAAAATAAAAATTCCATTTTATTTTTCTTTTAATATTTTTTAGCATATTATTTTTGCAAATAGTCTTTTTAATGGTTTTAGTTGACACTTGATTTTGTACAATTTGTTTTATGACTTTCCCTTAGGGTTTTTGAGCCATTCTTTTTGGCATAGTTAGGTATTGAACCCTAGTTCATATAGAATTTAATTCTCAATTTGTAGATTAAAATTTGATGTAGTTTGATTGTTTGACATTTAGGTGCTCAAATTAGGGTTTTAGGTTGTATAAGTAGATTTGAACCATTTTGTTTTGGGGTTTATAGGCCAAATTAGTGTATGGGGAATATATGGGTTAAGGGTAAGTATGTATAGAATCCCCTAGAATTTTGCTAGAATATTGTATGGTGTTTTAGTATTTTTAATTGATTTTTGAATGTATGGATAGTATGTGTGTTGCCTAAAGGCATAGTTTGTATTGGTGTGCTTGTTTTTCTTCCCCCTTGAGTGTGTGAGCTTTGAAGATTGAGTTGAAGACCTTGTGGATCATCATTGAAGCTTTGAAGACCTTGCAGAAGAATTTAGTTAGGTTTTGTTGTTTTGTTCATAGGTTTATAAGTGCATAGGTAGAGCCTTAGATAGAATACTTCCATTCAATAAACAAGGAGTGTCTTGTTCACCTCCTTCCTTCTCTATGACATAAAGTCCCTTAAGGGTATTCACCTCTCTCCTTTGGAGGGATTAGTGACCTTGCCCTTTGAGGTAGAACTTTGAGAGAGCCTTTCTTTTGATGTTAAGTCCTCAATGGCATCCTTTGGAAGTCAGGGAGCACTCTAACATCCTCACCTCATCTTGTTGACTGAATCTTGTTTGCTGGAGCATTTGAGCCATTGAAGATAGAAGCTGAAGCTTTGAAGAGGATGATTCCTTGAAGATTGTTGAAGTCTGAAGACTTTGTGAAGATCAAGTTGATACTTGGAGATCCCTGAAGATAGTGAAGCCTGAAGGTGGAGCTGATCAAAGAAGCTGGAGCTTAAGGGGGGAAGATGAGTTGATACTCATGTTGTAAGATTGATACCTGGAAAGCAATTGATGATTGAAGTCTGAAGACTTGGTTGCTGCTGGAGGAGCTGAGGCTTTCTTCTGTTTTTCTTTTCTGTATTGTTGTGTTTTGTTTGACTTGTTTGATGCATTTAGACTAAGTCCATATGTAGAATAGATAGAATCTAGGAGCATGTTTGCATGAGAGGTTGAGTTGCTCCCTCTGCTTGTATTGTTATTGCATGGCTTTGCTTGCGGGTATTCGGTAGAGCCCAGCTCCCTTGCCCATGTGTTTATTTTGCTTGATAGCATATTTTCTTTTATCTGTATGATTGCAGTTTACTGTTTAGTGCTTGATGGCATGTTGTTTATTTTTTTCCAGTATGATTACTGTTATTTCATGACTGGCTTGAGGTCGAGACGAGCTTGTGGAGGCTGAATCCCCACACACATTTCCTCCCTCACTTGCATTGCATGCATTTTACTGTTAAGCTGATGCTTTGTCTGTTTTGGCGTATCATTGACATGATCCCTTAGGACTCTCATTTCCTTTGATAAGGATTTGATGATAGACTTTTAGGTTGAAACCTATGCATAACAACATCTAGGAGTTCCCTGTTCAAACCTCAACCATAGGATGAATCCATGGCATGATAACAGTAGGACTTGATAGTCTCCCTCCTAGTTGGGCCTGTTCTCTTCTCATCTCAAAACAGTTTAAGATACAGTAATCATAAATGATTTCTTTCGTACGTTACGAGCCTTAAGCTATCTGAGAAAGGATTGTGGGAGAGTTTCTTTTCCACAGTCTGGATGTTTAGTATGGTACCCTTTGGGTGACATGCGACGCATTCACTCTCAGGTCATAGTCTCTAGTGCGGTTGATAGCGCAAATACAATAAAAAACACTTCTTTCAGGAAATAAGCTGTAGTTTCCCGAACTACGTGAGCTTTGATCTCTCATGCCTGTTGAGAGTACGTAGGCACAAGATGGCGATGTCTTGGCGAGCTACCTTCCCCCATCTTCCCCCGTAGTTAGCCGAACTACGTAGACTCTGATTTCTCGTTCCAGACGGGAATACGTAGGCATAAAGTGCGACGCTTTGCCGAGTCATTTTTCTTTTCTTTTTCAGCCAGCCTTGATAGGTAGATAGATTATAACCAACCCGTCCAAGTAAACAAACAAGCGAGGATCCCGTCGAGTACGACGGACGTGAGGGATGCTAATACCTTCCCCTTGCGTAACCGACTCCCGAACCCAGGCAATGGTTGCGATGACCTTGTCTTACCCTTATTCGTCAGGTTTTTCCGATCGTTTCCTTTCCCGCTCTGAGGGATAAATAACGAAAGGTGGCGACTCTTCTGTCATACCGGCACCTTATTTTCGCGCAAGCGACAGCTGGCGACTCTGCTGAGGACTCCAACGGTTCCCTGTGCGAGTCAATACTACCGTTTGTGTGTTTACTTGTTGGGTTGCGTTTATTTATCGCATTTTTACCTCTCGCA
The DNA here is from genome assembly GCA_963859935.3 of Lathyrus sativus. Lineage (NCBI taxonomy): Eukaryota > Viridiplantae > Streptophyta > Magnoliopsida > Fabales > Fabaceae > Lathyrus > Lathyrus sativus. The sequence goes on from OZ012735.1 coordinate 480,263,881, forward strand.
CTTTATTTCCCGCATTTTATTTTCAGTATAATATGATTATTTGTGCTGTTGTGGGATGGGAGTTCTGATGAGTGAGAAGCCAGACCCAGGCTTGAGTGCACTATAGACTTAGAGTGGAAATTAGTGGGCGCGTGCTTGCTTTGCAGGCACTAGTGTCTCATGAAATCCACGCTCAGACGAGGTTCATCCGGTTGGCTTCACTTTCAACCCTTTGGGTTGAGACAGTTGCTGGTTTGGTGGATTGTCGACTCTGGGGACCGATCATTTGTGATTCAGCTAAGTGAGGCCTCTTCAAGACTTGATGATGCCACTCCTTCTGGGAATCGTATCATCAGTTTTGAAAGTCTGTGACGCTGATGAACGCATAGGATGCCGTACCTTGAGTCAGTCTAGGTCCATACCTGTGAGCGGGACTGGGTTTATTGCAGGAAACTTAGACCTTCAAACTACCTGGTTTTCTTGATAGTGAATCAGTTATGTTGGGCTCTCAGTTACAGATATGTTCTTGATAGAGCAAGGGTTTGATCAGAGGATCTTATCATCGGGTGTTTGTCTGTTCTTGATAGAGCAGGCTTTGATCAGGGTGTTATCCTCAGTGGTTTGTTCAGGATAGAGCAGATTTTGAGTGAGGTCTGAAGATCTCATCAGCAGATGTTATTTGTTCTTGATGGGGCAGATTTTGAGTGGGGTTTGAAGACTTCATCAACAGATGTTACTTGATCTTGCACCTTGGGTCCTTATTATCAGGCCCTTATTCTTGTCAGAGCAGAATTTTGATCTCGGTCCTATCAGATGGTTACTCTCAGCAGATCAGATCAGTGGTTTTGCACCGGGGTTTTCTTCTCATCAGTGGCTGTTGATACCGAATCTCCACAGCAGCTACCTGGATATATTATTGCATGCCTGCATTTTGCATTAGTTTGCGCATTCATCTGCATTCCATTAACGTGTGTCTGTGTTGCAGGTACCGTTTCCCCGATCCAGGATTTCCCGCCTCCTACTGTTATTATGGCCTCCCTCAGGAAGACTGTTGCGTACAAGTTCCCGACCCCCGATGTGTCGAAGCTGACTGGTTTGATAGCCCTGGCAGGGGATTCTGTGAAGGATAGGTTCAGGAAGTCTTATGGCAGGTTGCTTAGTCTGGTTTGCAGACCTTCTACGTCCGAGTTGAATGGGTTACATGCTCTCCTGCAGTTTTATGACCCTCCCTTGAGGTGTTTCACTTTTCATGACTTCGTCCTCGCGCCGACATTGGAAGAGTATGCTGATATGCTGGGTGTGCCTATCAAAAGGCAGATGCCTTTTGTCCACATGGATGCTGAGCCTGATCTGGCTGGCCTAGCTTCCTCACTCCATTTGAGCGCTTCTGAGTTAGTGGTGACGAGCTGGAACAAGGTCCCAGGGTTCTCTCTGCAGTTTCTGATAGCTAAGGCTCAGCAGTGTGCTAAGGACAAATGTTGGGACGCATTCAACGCCATCCTTGCTTTATGCATATATGGCATTATCCTGTTCCCCAGCATGCCTGATTTCGTGGACTTTGATGCATTCCACATATTCGCCTCAGGGAATCCAGTCCCTACTCTGATCGGAGACGTCTACCATTCAGTGCATTACAAGAATGAGAACCGGAGAGGGAAGAATGTCTCATGCTGCGTACCGTTGTTGTACAGGTGGTTTGATAGTCATTTGCCCAAGAGGGGTTCTTCCATCTTGTCTGCAGCCACAGCTGAGTGGCCTGAGCGTCTGATGAGTTTGTCGGCAGAAGACATTGATTGGTTCGTTGACAGAGACAGGCTAGGCACCGAGTTGATCTTCAGTTGTAGTGGGTTTCCTAACGTACCTCTGATAGGTAGGAAGGGTTGCATCAACTATAATCCATCATTGCTAGTTCGTCAATTCGCATATGCTTTGAGGACTCCACCGAAGGAGGAGGAGGTACAGGAATCTCTGTACCTCACGGGCACTCTAGAGGGGGATTTGTTGTCCAAGCTTCAGTATGCGTGGAACAATATCAGCACGAGAGGAAAGCCTTTGTTGGGAAAGAGCAACAGCCAAGCCTACCCTCCTTATTCAGATTGGATCAGAGCCAGGGCCAGCGCTATAGGGATGCTATTCCCTCATGTTAGACCAGAGAGTCCTCCACCAGTCGAAGAGCCTACCACTGTGTCCATTCATCAGCACAACCAGGTATTGGCTGAGCGAGATGAACTGAAGCGGGTGAATGCAGAATTAGAGAAGGAGTTAGCTCAGCTGTGAAGTGAACGGAATGAAGCCGTGCATGCTCTCAAAAAGCAAACAGAGTCGGTGAACCAACTGGGTGCAGACTTAGCAAAGCAGATTGCTGATCGGGAATGCTTAGGTCAAGACTTCAGGGCTGCTAATGATGTACTAGCTACGAAGAAGCAGCATTTGGAGGAAGCATATCGGAGGATATCTAAGTTCGACCAGCATTGGAAGACTTCCATGGCCACCAGGAAGGAGCGAGAAGACAAACCGATGCTGCAGATTTCTAAGCTAGAAGCCGAAGTAAAGGACAGTGAGCGGAGGTTTGATGAAGAGGCCGCTCGCATATACGCCGCCGAAAGCCGTCTCAACAAAGCTCTTGCTAACCTGAAGGAGCATAAGCTGATGTTTGAGTCTAAGAAGCGGAAACTGGAGGATTGCTTTGGTGAGGGAGCTTGGGAGAGTTCAGTTCAGGGGCTTCAGCATACCATCAGGCAGAAGGAACTACTCGTCGAGGGGTTGATCACTTTGCCAGATCATCCAGAGACTAAGGAATTATTCGCAGAGTATCGCGCCCGTAGCCGTACTTGACTAGTTGTATTCCTGTTGTTTTGATCTTTGACGTATGCTGACCATCACCAGACTTGTTGGCTGAGGTCATGCTGTTGATCTGTTTGTACTCGTTGATACTGTGTACTGCCTTGACAGGCCTTTCCATATATATATGAGATTGATGTTTCTATGATTGGGCTCGGATTTCTTCTTCCTCTTATTATTATCAGCACCGTCACTAAGGCACTAGGATCGGGGGAAAATCTCCCACGCACACAGACACACGCATGCATCTGCATGAAGCATATTTGCATGGTGTATATCTTATTGCTTTTCCTAACCTTTATTGTTGACAGGTTTTTCAGGTTCCGAGTTGTCCCCGGTCTCCAGGATTGATCAAAGACTCATCCACCGCTACTCAACTCGCGCTAATCAGACAAGGATAATGGACCAGGTGCAGTCAGATGTTCAAGAGCTCCGTGAACGGATGGATCGTTTCATGGAACTGATGCAGGTAGTCGCTAATGGTCAGGACCAGCTTCGTACTTTGGTTCAACCTCTGATCTCCAGGGTTGACAGTAATGGCATACTTCATGGAGGGGCTGTGCCTACTCCTCCTCCAGTGGACGCTCCACAAAACGTTGTTCCTGTTGCCGGGGGCAACGGCAGTGCTAACGGCAATCTGATGACTAATCTCGGACTCAATGCGGCAGGCGTCGGCAATGGTAGTCTGGGAGCCAATGTTAACATAGGGCCGATCAACGGCAACGCTGGTGCGGGAAATCTGTTGGTGCCTCAACCGTGGCTGGAGGACCATCAGGACGACATATTCTCTCAGAGAGGTGTAGATGCAGAGTTGAATGCTGAAGCTCGACTCCGGTTCAAAGCGCTGGAAGACAAGATGAGAGACATTGAAAACCAGAACACATTGGGCGTTGACATGTCCAAGCTCGGGTTGGTTGCTGACTTTAAGGTACCTCACAAGTTCAAGGTGCCCGTCTTTGAGAAGTATAAGGGTACCACTTGCCCCCGTGTTCACCTCTGATCTTATTATAGAAAGATGTCCGCCTATTCTGACGATGAGAAGTTGCTGATGCACTTCTTCCAGGATAGTCTTTCTGGTCCATCACTCGAATGGTATATGGGTTTGGAGCCCTCTACTGTGCGCACCTGGAAAGACCTCGCAGAAGCGTTCGTCCTCCACTATCAATACAATAGCGACTTGGCTCCCAACCGAGTTCAGCTTCAGAATCTTTCACAGCGGACCAATGAAAGCTTTAAAGAGTACGCCCAGCGGTGGCGTGAATTGGCTGCTCGGGTCCAACCGCCGATGGTTGAGCGTGAGCTAGTGCAAATGTTCGTGGCTACCCTTCCTGGAATCTACTATGAAAAGCTGGTCAGTGGCATGTCTGGAACATTCTCGGCTCTCATCACTATGGGCGAGCATGTTGAGAACTGTATAAAGATTGGAAAAATTCAGGGCGAATCATCCTCAGCTGGAGGAGGTAGTAAGAAACCTTACCCTGGCAAGCGTCGAGAAGGAGATGCCAGTGCTGTCACTAATGCTCGGAGAAAGGGAAAGGGCCCTCAGCCTCAGATTGCTAGCATAAATATCCCAGCTGCTCCACCGCAGCCGCAGCAGCAGCCTCAGCAGCAGAATCAGCAGGGGTATAGGAGATATCAGAATCGGGCTCCTATGACAACTCGTCTGTTTGAAACTCCACCTATGTCGTATGCACAGCTTCTGCAAACGTTACTTCAAATCCAATTAGTTCAAAAGAGGACAATGGCTCCCTTAACAGGGGCACCGCCACCGGGGTATGACGCCAATGCTACTTGTGATTTCCATACTGGGGCACCAGGCCATACGATTGAGAATTGTAAAGCTTTTAAGCACAAAGTCCAGGACTTGGTGGACGCCAAAGTTATTAACTTTTCTGATAATGTGCCCAACGTTACCAAGAACCCTATGCTTCATCATAAGGGGGCGGAGTGAATGTCGTTATCACTGAGGAGAGTGCGGACTTGCTGACTGATGTCAAAGAGTTGAAGACGCCGCTTAGTTTTGTCAAGGCTAAGTTGCTGAAGAAGGGCTTCTTCCCTGGATGTGGAGAATTATGTATGGCTTGTGCTACGCTTCCTGATGGGTGTGAGCAGCTGGTCGAAGGTATCCAAAGTCTGATATCCGAGGGTATTTTGCAGTTCAGCCGGAGCATAGAAAGTGCATCAGGGGAGGTCATGCTGAAGCAGGCAGATGAAGTTGCTACCATTACTATTCCTCGTCACCCTATTACTATTTCTGCGCCCCGACCGCCTACTATCACTATCACCAGGGCCGGGCCAATCCCATTCGAAAGCACTAACACCGTCCCATGGCATTACGGCGCCGAAGTCTATTGCAATGGTCAAAAGTTAGAGCTGGAACCATACGGATCGACTGTGCAGAATCTTACCGGAGTCAGTGGCATCACTCGAAGCGGTAGAGTGTTCGCACCAGCAGAGGTTGCAGCAGAGAAAGTGGTCCGAGCTGAGGCTGCTGATAAGGGTAAAGGTAAGGCTGTTGAGGAGATCCATTCTGGGGCAGAAAAAGATTTGCTGGTTAAAGATGTTGAAGAGTTCATGCGACTAATCAAGAAGAGCGACTACAAGATTGTAGATCATCTTCATCAGACTCCGTCAAAGATCTCGATTCTTAACTTGTTGCTGTGTTCTGAGGCGCACCGCAACGCCTTGCTGAAGGTATTAAACGCTGCATACGTGCCGCAGGAGATATCGGTAAATCAACTGGAAGAGGTGGTAGCCCATGTTAATGCTGGTAATGGGCTGGGATTTACAGATCTGGAGCTGACTCCTAAAGGGAGAGACCACAACAGCGCCTTGCACGTCTCGATAGAGTGCAGAGGCACTATTATGTCGCATGTCCTGGTAGATACAGGTTCGTCGCTTAACGTGCTTCCGAAGAAGGCACTGATGAAGTTGGATACCCGTGGATTGCTTTGCACGCCCAGCGATCTGGTAGTGAAAGCCTTTGACGGAACCAAGCGCCACGTCTTCGGAGAGTTGACCCTGCCAATTCAAGTTGGTCCAGAGACGTTCAATACGGTTTTCTATATCATGGATATCATCCCTGCCTACAGTTGCCTCTTAGGTCGGCCATGGATCCATGCTGCTGGTGCCGTGACGTCCACGCTGCATCAAAAGCTTAAATATGCTGTCGGGGGCAACATAGTAACCGTCTGTGGTGAGGAGGACATTATGGTGAGCCACTTGTCGTCCTTTAAATATGTTGAAATGGATGGCGAGATCCATGAAACGCTCTGCCAAGCATTTGAGACCGTCAAGGTGAAAGAGGTAGCTCCTGTCGTCGCAGAGAAGCAAGAGATGAATCTCTCCTCGTTTAAGGAAGCTCGGGCCGTTGTCGAAGCCGGTTCCACCCCAGGCTGGGGGCATGTTTTGGATATACCAATCAAGCAGAATAAGTTTGGATTGGGGTATTCTCCTGAAGCTGAAGCTTCATCTTCTTCTAGCAGTTCGTCTCGCGGGAAGGGGCCGATCCTATTCACCAAGGGCGGGGTAATTTTCGAGAGTATCAACGCAGCGTCTGAGGACAGCGGGGATAGTGATTGTGATCTTGACGCCTGGATTCAACCGAGCAAGCCGGGCGAGCGCCTCAGCAATTGGACCATCAAGGAGATTATCAAGCTGACAAGTGAAGAGTAATGATTTGCTTTTTACAATCTTTGTACAACCCTATGTCCTACCCGGGGCATAGTGGTTTTATTGTCAGGGCCTTGTTGGATTATGTACATGCATTTTGTTAATAAATAAAAGGCGTTTTCTTCGTACTCAAATATTGTGTTCCCTGTTATTCTTGTTTTATGTTTATTTCGAAAAATAGCAAAATGGCAACGAGGTTTGTGCTAACATGCATATTCGTGCTTTAAACTTAACCCTTGTTATTGCAGGATCCACATAACAAATGACATCGACTCTGGACCCTCTACGGCTCACTACGACTTTGGTTGCCCGATCTATCAAGCCGAGGATGAGATTGATGACGACGAAGACCTTCCGGAAGAGTTGGCCCGCTTATTGAGACAAGAGGAAAAGGTTATTCTGCCTCACGAGGAAGATATTGAGATCGTAAACCTGGGTTCTGAGGAGCTCGTCAGAAATGTCAGAGTAGGGGTTGCGCTGCAGAAGGATGTCAAGCATAGACTGGTCGAGATGCTTCGAGAGTATAGTGACGTCTTTGCTTGGTCATACGAAGATATGCCTGGACTTGACACTGACATTGTGGTTCATCGCTTGCCGTTGCGAGAAGATTGCCCTCCAGTCAAGCAGAAGCTTAGGAGGACAAGACCAGACATGGCTGTAAAAATCAAAGAAGAAGTCCAGAAGCAGTTGGACGCAGGATTTCTAGCTGTTACCACTTACCCTTTGTGGGTCGCCAACATAGTGCCTGTACCGAAGAAAGACGGTAAGGTACGCATGTGCGTCGATTATCGGGATTTGAATAGGGCGAGCCCTAAGGATGATTTCCCGTTGCCTCACATCGATGTGTTGGTCGACAACACAACCCAGTTTTCCGTGTTTTCATTCATGGATGGCTTCTCCGGTTACAATCAGATTAAGATGGCACCGGAGGACATGGAGAAAACGACGTTTATCACCCCCTGGGGAACATTCTGCTATAAGGTAATGCCCTTCGGTCTGAAGAACGCAGGGGCCACTTACCAGCGAGCAATGGTAACTTTGTTTCATGATATGATTCATCATGAGATCGAGGTCTATGTTGATGACATGATTGCAAAGTCCCAAACGGAGGAAGAGCATCTGGTCAACTTATTGAAGTTGTTCGAGAGGCTTAGGAAGTTCAGGCTGAGGCTGAATCCTAACAAGTGCACTTTCGGAGTGCGGTCCGGAAAGTTATTGGGGTTTATCGTTAGTGAACGAGGTATTGAAGTTGATCCTGCAAAAATAAAAGCTATCCAAGAAATGCCAGCGCCGAAAACAGAAAAAGAAGTTCGTGGTTTCTTGGGCCGAATAAACTACATTGCAAGGTTTATCTCTCAGCTCACGGCCACTTGTGAACCAATGTTCAAGCTTTTAAAGAAAGATCAGGCGATTACTTGGAATGAGGATTGCCAGAAGGCATTCGACAAAATAAAGCAGTATCTTCAAGAACCTCCAATCTTGATACCCCCAGTGGCTGGGCGGCCATTAATCATGTACCTGACGGTTCTGGAGAATAGTATGGGGTGTGTTCTCGGTCAGCACGACGAGACGGGCAGAAAGGAGCATGCCATTTATTATTTGAGTAAAAAGTTCACTGAGTGTGAATCTCGATACTCGATGCTGGAGAAGACGTGTTGTGCATTAGCTTGGACCGCCAAACGTCTACGACAGTATATGCTCAACCACACCACTATGCTAATTTCGAAGATGGATCCGATCAAGTACGTCTTCGAGAAGCAGGCTCTTTTGGGCAGGATTGCCAGATGGCAAATGGTGTTAACGGAATATGATATTCAGTACGTCTCTCAGAAAGCCATTAAGGGAAGCGTATTGTCTGATTACCTTGCCAAACAGCCAATCGAAGACTACCAGCCGATGAAGTTCGAATTCCCTGACGAGGATATTATGTTTCTCAAAGCGAAGGATTGCGATGAGCCATGGCCCGATGAGGGGCCAGATAGGAAGTCTCAGTGGAAGTTGATATTCGACGGAGCGGTTAATTCCTATGGAAGTGGTATCGGGGCTATCATCACGACTCCTCACGGATCCCACATCCCGTTTACTGCGAGACTGACGTTTCCGGTTACCAACAATGAAGCCGAGTATGAAGCATGTATTATGGGTCTAGAAGAGGCAATTGATTTGAGAATCAAGAATCTAGACATATATGGTGACTCAGCGCTTGTAATCAATCAAATTAAAGGGGAGTGGGAAACTCGTCAAGCGAATCTAGTGCCGTACATGAATTATGCCAGGAGGCTGCTTCCTTTCTTCGATCGAGTGGAACTTCATCATGTACCCAGGGCTGAAAATCAGATGGCGGATGCCTTAGCCACGTTGGCTTCAATGTATAAAGTCAATTATTGGAATGAGGCTCCAAGAATTGTGCTTTCGCGTCTTGACAGACCGGCATTTGTCTTTGCAATCGAGGATGTCGCCGACGGTAAGCCATGGTTCCACGATATCCAGACCTTCCTTATGACTAAGGAGTATCATGCGGGTGCGTCAACCCAGGATAAGAAGACTCTGAGGAGGCTATCCGGAAACTTTTATCTCAATCCTGACGGAGTATTGTATAAGAGAAACCACGATCTCGTGCTGCTCAGATGTGTAGATGAGAAAGAGGCGAGTATGCTCATGGAAGAAGTCCATGAGGGCACATTTGGTACGCACGCCGGCGGGCATGCCATGACGAGAAAGATCCTGAGAGCAGGATATTACTGGCTGACTATGGAGTCGGATTGCTTCAGATTCGCGAAGAAATGTCATAAATGCCAAATTTATGCTGATAGAGTTCATGTGTCGCCGTGCCCATTGAATGTCATGTCTTCCCCTTGGCCGTTCTCCATGTGGGGCATTGACGTGATAGGCAAGATCGAGCCCACTGCGTCCAATGGTCATCGTTTCATTCTGGTAGCTATCGACTACTTCACCAAGTGGGTGGAGGCAGCCTCGTACGCTAATGTGACCAAGCAGGTGGTAGCTAAATTCATAAAGAAGGACATCATCTGTCGCTATGGAATTCCCGAGCGGATCATTACTGATAATGGTTCGAATTTGAATAACAAGATGATGAAGGAACTGTGCCAGAGCTTCAAGATTGAACACCACAACTCATCTCCTTACCGGCCAAAGATGAATGGCGCTGTTGAAGCGGCCAACAAGAACATAAAGAAGATTGTTCAGAAGATGGTTGTGACATACAAAGATTGGCACGAGATGCTGCTGTTCGCCTTGCACGGTTATCGTACGACGGTGCGTACGTAGACCGGGGCAACTCCTTTCTCCTTGGTGTATGGTATGGAAGTTGTCCTACCGTTGGAAGTGGAGATTCCTTCTTTGCGAGTTTTGGTTGATGTGAAACTCGACGAGGCAGAATGGATTACGAATCGTTTGAACCAACTCAGCCTGATGGACGAGAAGAGGTTAGCATCGATTGCATTTGGTCGCCTGTACCAAAGCCGAATGAAGAAAGCTTATGATAAGAAGGTGCGTCCTAGAAGCTTTCAGACGGGTGATCTCGTCCTGAAGAAGATTCTTCCGCCACACTCCGATCACCGGGGCAAGTGGACTCCGAATTACGAAGGGCCGTATGTCGTCAGCAAGGTCTTCTCAGGAGGAGCTTTGTTGTTATCCACGATGGATGGTGAAGATTTTGCATCCCCGGTGAATGCGGACGCAGTTAAAAAATACTTTGCTTGAAAGAGACCCGCTGGACAAAAAAGAAAGAGTCCAGGCAAAAAAGGGGCATCCCGGCGAACCAAAAACGGAATAAAAGGCTCGGGCAAAAATTAGGGATATATTGAAAAAATGTACACCCGCGAAGTCGAAAACCTACACTGGGCGGCTTCGGCAAAAAAGGGTATCCCGGTGAACTGAAAACCCGTAAAGGGCGGTTCACGCAAAAGTTAGGGATTTGAATAAGCAAATGACTGCGCTCCACGTGTGGACTTTCATTGTTTAGTGGTTTGGAGGACCTGAGGGCCGTTTATCTGAATCAATCTCTTCCGAAGCTGAAGCGTCGGAGAAGTATCGAAGTCGAGTGGGTCTTAGAGGGATCAACTCATGGTGTTCGTCTACGCCTCGTTGCCGACATTTGTATATACTAATGTATATTTATGTTTTCTTTTTTGCGCGGCTTCCTCATTCCAGGAGCTTGCCTCTGTTGTAAAACATTTTTGCCCATTCAGGGGTTCATCATCAATAAAATGCACATTATTCAGCAATTCTGCTTGTCTGTTTAGCATCTACCTGTTTTGTTTGCGAATGAAAACGCCAGTGTTTTTGATAAAATGCGCATACATAAACTTACGGGCCTAGGCCCATTGATTGTTGAAACAATTAATTACCTGAATATTGTCACGAGATAATAATCTTGATAGGCCCCTTTGAGGAGGGTATCTTGTCTGTTTGTTTGTGTTGTTGCAGGTGTAGCACTTTCCAGAAGATGTGTCGGGCGCATCCCCGAAGCAGGACGAGTCCTCCTTCTCCAGTAGAGTTCAGTAGTCTCTCCCCCGCAGAATCTGAACGCAAGATGGTGAGCATTGATATGTCTCCCCTAGCAGAGATGATTCTCTTCCCCAAGCAGACGCATCCTGAAGGAACGTCATTTTCTCAGCTGAGTCACGCGCCGAAGCTCATATGCCCCCAGCACCGGGTCACAAGTGCAGGTCTCATAGAAATGTTTGGGTACCGAAGCTCGTGTTTTCCCCAGTAAAGTCGCCGAAGCAGGTGTTTCCCCCAGCACAGGGACGCAAGTGCAAGTCTTGTAGGAAGCTATTCGTATGCCGAAGTATGCAGTAACTGATGGTGCCAGACTGAAGTCTCCCGCGGAATTGAGATTCCCCACCAGAGCCGTATTCTCTCCTGAAGTTGGATGATTCCCTCTTCCCCAGTAGAGTATTGGAACAGCTGATGTTGTATTCCCCTACAGAGTTGTACTCTCCCCCCGAAGTCAGATGACTCTTTCTTCCCTAGCGAAATTGAAATTCCTCACCGGGGTCGTACTCTCCAGTGAAGTAGAATGATTTCTCTCTCCCCGGCTGAGTCCGCAGACCCCAGGAGAGCCGAATCCTTGGTAGCAGTGGGGACCTTGAATGGATGTTCCCTAGCGGATATTGAACAACTGATGCTGTATTTCCCCAGAGTCGCACTCTCTCCAGCGAAGCAGAATGACTTCTCCTTCCTCAGCCGAGTTTGCAGATGTCCAAGAGAGCCGAGTCCTTGGAAGTCGATCAGACCATACTCAGTTGTTTCCCCAGTGGAGTGTTGAGCAGCTGAAGTTGTTTCCCCACAGAGTGGTTATCCCCATAAGAGTAGCCGAGAAGGCCCCGCAGTTTGTTCTCGCGACCGATGTCACTTTCTCGTAGAGCTCCGTTCCCCTGCAGCAGGCAGCTGAAGTTGTGCTCCCTGCGGCAATCCACGGAAGATCAGTTCCCCAGACAGAGTCCGATTGATATTGGCGTGTCCACGTTCTCCTCAGCAGGATGATTCCTCTATCTGAGTAGCTCTTTCTCCTTGACAGGAGAATTTCCCCCTCGGCATTTATTTTGCTGACGGGATCGCATCATTGTGCATGACTGCACAACATTTAACACTGCACAGCATTTAACACTGCATAGCATTTAACACTGCACAGCATTTAACCCTGCATAGCATTTAACATTGCATAGCATTCAGCATAAGCGCATAGCATTCCCACCATGTGGAGTAAGGCGCAGAAGCATACGCATCATAAGCATGATCCAGGTTACTATCATTCTTGTCTTACAGGTGTTTCATCAAGAGACCAGTTGCTCAGGATAATTCCTGATGTTCTCTCCAACGAGGTCGCTTTCCTAAGGTGATTCTTAAGACCCCGGTGTAATCCCCACAGTCGCTCGCTCAAGATGATTTTTGAGACCCCCAGCGAAGTCTGCAGTTCAAGACGATTATTGAATTCCTCGGCAGAGCCGTTTGCTTAAGATGATTCTTAAGACCTCAGCGCTGTTTCCCGAGTTGTTTGCTTAGGATGATTCTTGAGCTCCCCAATGGCGTCCCCAGCAAAAGTTTCCCAGGAGGATTCCCGGATTATGCCTAGCAGAATGAAGTCTCCAGAAAGGTCAGCAGTTCGAGATGATTGCCCGACGGAGTTGTTTGTTCAAGATGATTCTTGAAGTCCCTAGCAGCGTGATATGTCTGCTCCAACAGTGATGTCTAATCTGAAGATTGACTTCGTAAACGCCTGAAGGCGGTATCAGAGGTTCCCGTGAATCCAGATTTCCTCGCTGATGAATCAACGTGTGGCTGGAGGCAAGGTTATCCCCAAAGTCATGAATGGCTTAGGATTCATTTTTCGGACTGAAGGCCGAAGTATCCCTGATTGAGGTCACGGATGCTCTATAGCAGAGGTGGAGTTGCCTGAAGGCAGATCCATGTATCCTTGAAGGCCAAGGACCATTTCTTCAGACTGAAGTCGAAGATACCTCCTGCAGGGTTACCATCCTTGAAGGCCAAGGATGCTTATCCTCAGAAGTACTTGAAGATATTTTCTAGCTGAAGCTGGAAATGGCCGGGGGCCAGGGTTTCATATAGCTTTGATGTTGAAGTTCTACGGTGAACTCCGTGTGCGGTAGTATTCGGATGTTCATTATGGTTCTGAGGGTGAACCCCAGATCAGAGTGTGCTCGGTTAAGCCTCTCGTTCCCAGCGGAGTAGTTTCAGATACGCAAGTGTACCTTTTGTTCCATTTACCAGGGGTGAACCCCAGGTCATAGTATGGATTTGGTTCGACGGCGAGGTCGAATGTTTGTTTGACGGCGAGGTCAGGTTACGATGTGTTCGACGGCGAGGTTGAATGTTTGTTTGACGGCGAGGTCAGATTATGATGTGTTCGACGGTGAGGTTGAAAGTTTGTTTGACGGCGAGGTCAGATTATGATTGGTTCGACGGCGATGTTGGATTTGTTCGACGGCGAGGTTGAATGTTTGTTTGACGGCGATGTCAGACTCTTTAAATCCCCAGCAGAGATGATGATGGTACGACGGCGATGTCGGGTGTCTCTCAGAGCGATGTTTGTTTCCGACGGCAACGTCAGATTCAGTTTTCCAGCGGCGATGTTGGGCATGTCAAGTTGATCCAGTCTTCTGACGGCGATGTTAGGTGATGCAGATCCTTTAGTTCTCCAGCGGCGATGCGGGGTATTTTGGCAGATTTAGTTCTCCAGCGGCGATGCGGGGTATGTTGATTGTCCGACGGCGAAGTCAGATGTATTTTCTCCAGCGGCGATGCGGGGTATTTTGTTCAGAGATGTATTTTCTCCAGCGGCGATGCGGGGTATTTTGTTCGGTGTTGTATTCTCTCCAGCGGCGAGGCGGGGTATTTTGGCAGACTCAGTTTTCCAGCGGCGATGTTGGGTGTGTCAGTTAATTCAGTTCTCCAGCGGTGATGTTGGATGGTTCGTTCTCCAGCGGCGATGTTGGTTATTTTGGTGATTCAGGTTTAAGTCTCCGGCGGCGATGTTGGATGCTTGTTTCCCCGAGTTAAGGTTGTTCTTGACGGCGATGTCAGGTGATTGGGTGTTCCAGCGGCGATGTTGGGTGTTCCTCAGAATTTTGTCTGACGGTAATGACAGGTGGTTTAGTCTTCCAGCAGCGATGTTGGGTGTTGTGGTTGTCTGAAGGCAATGTCAGAAGAAGTTAACGTGGATAACTGACGGCGATGTCAGATCAGTATTTCTCCAGCTTGTTGCCGTGCAGCTAGTGTTCCAGTTTTCGAAGATTTGTTCCCCGCAGGGCATCGTGGGCTCGTGCAGTTGGCAAATTTTCGGGTTTACCGGTATTCAATCGTCTCGCACCTTGATTGGTTGAGAGTCGTTCGCTCCTCACCCAGTCAGGTTCAAGCCGTTTGAATAGGGGCAGCTGTTGCACCCCAAAATTTGACCAACATTAATTTACCTATCAAGTGTTTGAAAGTGGATGCCTTCATCAGAAAGTTCAAGAGAATTGGTTGAAGCCAGAGTTGTGTGCTTCATAACTTGAGGGTTGTGGGTGCTCCTCAGATGATTCTGAGACTTTGAGAATGAACTTGAAGCTTTGAGAAAGCCTATGAGATGTCTTGATAGCCATCATGAAGCCCAGAGAAGTCATTGTGCAAAAATTCAGAAGATTCAGCCATGAGTGGTGAAATTAGGGTTTTGACTGGGTCAACCCTAGAATAACTGAAGATTTGGAGAAGGTTGAGACCTAATCCAAGGGCCATGAGATCATGGAATGGTGTATGGAGATGTTATAAAGATGATTCCTAGACCAACTCATCATGAATGAGGAGTTTGAGAAGTTTTGAGTTAGGGTTTCCAAGAATTGTCAGTGAAAAAACCCTAATTTGATCCCTATCTTCCAGGCAGTTTTAGCTCAGGATGTGATTGATATCTCATCTTCCCCACAACATGAATGTTGTAGAGCTTGTTCTTAGCTTTAATTTGAGTGGTAGAAGTCCTTGATAGTATGTGCAGAGCTCAAGTTATGGTGTTGACAAATTACAGGTCAGCAGAGGTGTGTGAATCTGGGTCCTTGAAAGTCACCCAACTTGCAGACAACTTTTGCCCTAGTAGGATGATTCCTATGATCTCTTGGTCAACATGAATGTTGAAGAGCATCTTCTTAGCTTTCTAGAGAGTACTGGAAGTCCTTGATAGGATTTGTAGAACTCAACTTATGGTTTGAATAAGACAGGGGTATTTTGGTCATTTGGCAGTTATAGGTCATTTTAAGCAAAGGCCATATCTCCTATTTCCAAGCCTCAAATGAAAAAACTCAAAACATGAAAGTTGTTCAAAATGGCATTTTAAGCCTAGAAAATAGGTCATGAGTTATTTAAAAAGCTTGTAGCAAGGATTTTCATGATTGGGTAAAAATGACCTAAAAATGGCTTATAAGTTTAAAAAGTTGAAGTTGGAAATTGGTTTGGGAGATCTATGAGTCCAAAATAGGTCATCCAATATATCATTTTGAATGTAAATGACATTCTAAAAACTTTGGTTTAAACATAATTTTGATTTGAAGCTCAAAAATGAAGGTTGCTTTGGAAAATTGTTACTTGAATCATAAGGTAACTAAACAAAACTTCACAAAAGGCAAGGAAGTGTATGTTTTTCACTCATTCTTTCTCAATATCCCTTGTAAGGATATTTTGAAGCCAATTTGACAAGCCTAACTCATGAGATATGGTATGATCAACATGTCATTAAAGGAGAAATTCTATAACTTTCTAGCACTTTCCATGAGTTTCTAGATGATTCTAGGAGTTTCCATGGATTGCTATAAGAAGAGTGAATCACAATTTGGCCAGGGTTGGTGATAATTGTTGGTGAGTGGTGAGATTAGAGTGTGAAAAAGTGAGATTCTTCCATTTGCATTTCCATAACAAACTCTCTTTCTCTTCCATCTTCATTCATTTCTCCTCCACAAACATATTCTTCTGGTCCTTGTGATTGCTTGCATACTGAGATAGAGGAAGATCCATGGAGGTTTGAAGCTGTTTTGAAGAATTTGCAAGAAGAGCATATTGAGATCAAACACAAGATTCAAGCATTGTTCATCAATCTTTTTGCATACAGAATTCTTATCTGCCATTGGAGATCAATCAGGGAAGGTTGCAGGCATTGAATTGGAGTGAAACCATATCCACCATTGAAGCTTGACAGGTTGGTGATTTTATTCGTATCACCTTATTTATATGCATTCCCTCATAGTTCTAGGTTTAGACTGGTTAAGCTAGGGTAGAGGACTATATTCTGAGAATTTGAGGAAGTTTTGTGAAGTTCCATGGCAGACACCAATTTCTTTCAGTTGCAAGAATGAGTCGTGTGTTGAGTATTGATGGACATGGCATAGTGTAGAATGGCTAGGGAAGCATGTGGAACAATTCTGGATCGTTAGTTTGAAGTTACATCAAGATTGATATCAGTGTAACATGTTGGAACCCTAACTTTCAAGCGTTCTGTTTGGATGATATAAGATGTTTCAGTGAAAACTATGCACATGATCATGTTCCTGGTGAGTAATAGAGCAAGTTTGGCTTTGGAATTGTTGATTTTCATTGCATATTGATGGAGAACGAGTGGAGTTAAGATTCATGCATGGATGCTGTTTTTCTGAAAACCCTAGTTTCATTTGGGACGATAAGCCACAGCCCTTGGATCTCTCTAAGAAGTTGACTAAATCGTCCAATCCCACGGCCACGATTCAAACTTGTAAATGGAGGGAGTCTGAAGCGCATGAAACGCAGCGTTCTACTAATCCAAACGCACCGTTTTGGTTAATTGATAGACCTGGGCCTCAGCAAATGGTTTCTATCCACACCTCCCACATTCCTGGCCCAATCATAAATGAACTGAGGCGTGTTACTTTTGATACCCCCTCCCCTTTTAATTCAATTCATTTTATTTTCTCATTTATATTTCTTGCATTTTATAAAATTCATAAAAAATCCAAAAATTAATATTTTTCATTTCTTCTTTTTTCCACATATTCATGATTTTGTCTATAAAATTAATAAAAATAAAAATTCCATTTTATTTTTCTTTTAATATTTTTTAGCATATTATTTTTGCAAATAGTCTTTTTAATGGTTTTAGTTGACACTTGATTTTGTACAATTTGTTTTATGACTTTCCCTTAGGGTTTTTGAGCCATTCTTTTTGGCATAGTTAGGTATTGAACCCTAGTTCATATAGAATTTAATTCTCAATTTGTAGATTAAAATTTGATGTAGTTTGATTGTTTGACATTTAGGTGCTCAAATTAGGGTTTTAGGTTGTATAAGTAGATTTGAACCATTTTGTTTTGGGGTTTATAGGCCAAATTAGTGTATGGGGAATATATGGGTTAAGGGTAAGTATGTATAGAATCCCCTAGAATTTTGCTAGAATATTGTATGGTGTTTTAGTATTTTTAATTGATTTTTGAATGTATGGATAGTATGTGTGTTGCCTAAAGGCATAGTTTGTATTGTTGTGCTTGTTTTTCTTCCCCCTTGAGTGTGTGAGCTTTGAAGATTGAGTTGAAGACCTTGTGGATCATCATTGAAGCTTTGAAGACCTTGCAGAAGAATTTAGTTAGGTTTTGTTGTTTTGTTCATAGGTTTATAAGTGCATAGGTAGAGCCTTAGATAGAATACTTCCATTTAATAAACAAGGAGTGTCTTGTTCACCTCCTTCCTTCTCTATGACATAAAGTCCCTTAAGGGTATTCACCTCTCTCCTTTGGAGGGATTAGTGACCTTGCCCTATGAGGTAGAACTTTGAGAGAGCCTTTCTTTTGATGTTAAGTCCTCAATGGCATCCTTTGGAAGTCAGGGAGCACTCTAACATCCTAACCTTATCTTGTTGACTGAATCTTGTTTGCTGGAGCATTTGAGCCATTGAAGATAGAAGCTGAAGCTTTGAAGAGGATGATTCCTTGAAGATTGTTGAAGTCTGAAGACTTTGTGAAGATCAAGTTGATACTTGGAGATCCCTGAAGATAGTGAAGCCTGAAGGTGGAGCTGATCAAAGAAGCTGGAGCTTAAGGGGAGAAGATGAGTTGATACTCATGTTGTAAGATTGATACCTGGAAAGCAATTGATGATTGAAGTCTGAAGACTGGGTTGCTGCTGGAGGAGCTGAGGCTTTCTTCTGTTTTTCTTTTCTGTATTGTTGTGTTTTGTTTGACTTGTTTGATGCATTTAGACTAAGTCCATATGTAGAATAGATAGAATCTAGGAGCATGTTTGCATGAGAGGTTGAGTTGCTCCCTCTGCTTGTATTGTTATTGCATGGCTTTGCTTGCGGGTATTCGGTAGAGCCCAGCTCCCTTGCCCATGTGTTTATTTTGCTTGATAGCATATTTTCTTTTATCTGTATGATTGTAGTTTACTGTTTAGTGCTTGATGGCATGTTGTTTATTTTTTTCTAGTATGATTACTGTTATTTCATGACTGGCTTGAGGTCGAGACGAGCTTGTGGAGGCTGAAGCCCCACACACATTTCCTCCCTCACTTGCATTGCATGCATTTTACTAATGCTTTGTCTGTTTTGGCGTATCATTGACATGATCCCTTAGGACTCTCATTTCCTTTGATAAGGATTTGATGATAGACTTTTAGGTTGAAACCTATGCATAATAACATCTAGGAGTTCCCTGTTCAAACCTCAACCATAGGATGAATCCATGGCATGATAACAGTAGGACTTGATAGTCTCCCTCCTAGTTGGGCCTGTTCTCTTCTCATCTCAAAACAGTTTAAGATACAGTAATCATAAATGATTTCTTTCGTACGTTACGAGCCTTAAGCTATCTGAGAAAGGATTGTGGGAGAGTTTCTTTTCCACAGTCTGGATGTTTAGTATGGTACCCTTTGGGTGACATGCGACGCATTCACTCTCAGGTCATAGTCTCTAGTGCGGTTGATAGCGCAAATACAATAAAAAACACTTCTTTCAGGAAATAAGCTGTAGTTTCCCGAACTACGTGAGCTTTGATCTCTCATGCCTGTTGAGAGTACGTAGGCACAAGATGGCGATGTCTTGGCGAGCTACCTTCCCCCATCTTCCCCCGTAGTTAGCCGAACTACGTAGACTCTGATTTCTCGTTCCAGACGGGAATACGTAGGCATAAAGTGCGACGCTTTGCCGAGTCATTTTTCTTTTCTTTTTCAGCCAGCCTTGATAGGTAGATAGATTATAACCAACCCGTCCAAGTAAACAAACAAGCGAGGATCCCGTCGAGTACGACGGACGTGAGGGGTGCTAATACCTTCCCGTTGCGTAACCGACTCCCGAACCCAGGCAATGGTTGCGATGACCTTGTCTTACCCTTATTCGTCAGGTTTTTCCGATCGTTTCCTTTCCCGCTCTGAGGGATAAATAACGAAAGGTGGCGACTCTTATGTCATACCGGCACCTTATTTTCGCGCAAGCGACAGAGGGCATTCGACAAAATAAATCAGTATCTGCAAGAACCTCCAATCTTGATACCCCCAGTGGCTGGAAGGCCATTAATCATGTACCTGACGGTTCTGGAGAATAGTATGGGGTGTGTTCTCGGTCAGCACGACGAGACGGGCAGAAAAGAGCATGCCATTTATTATTTGAGTAAAAAGTTCACTGAGTATGAATCTCGATACTCGATGCTGGAGAAGACGTGTTGTGCATTAGCTTGGGCTGCCAAACGTCTACGACAGTATATGCTCAATCACACCACTATGCTAATTTCGAAGATGGATCCGATCAAGTACGTCTTCGATAAGCAGGCTCTTTCGGGCAGGATTGCCAGATGGCAAATGGTGTTAACAGAATATGATATTCAGTATGTCTCCCAGAAAGCCATTAAAGGAAGCGTATTGTCTAATTACCTTTCCGAACAGCCAATCGAAGACTACCAGCCGATGAAGTTCGAATTCCCTGACGAGGATATTATGTTTCTCAAAGCAAAGGATTGCGATGAGCCATTGCCCGGTGAGGGGCCAGATAGGAAGTCTCAGTGGAAGTTGATATTCGATGGAGCGGTTAATTCCTATGGAAGTGGTATCGGGGCTATCATCACGACTCCTCACGGATCCCACATCCCGTTTACTGCGAGACTGACGTTTCCGGTTACCAACAATGAGGCAGAGTATGAAGCATGTATTATGGGTCTAGAAGAGGCAATTGATTTGAGAATCAAGAATCTAGACGTATATGGTGACTCAGCGCTTGTAATCAATCAGATTAAAGGGGAGTGGGAAACTCGTCAAGCGAATTTGGTGCCGTACATGAATTATGCCAGGAGGCTGCTTCCGTTCTTCGATCGAGTGGAACTTCATCATGTACCCAGGGCTGAAAATCAGATGGCTGATGCCTTAGCCACGTTGGCTTCAATGTACAAAGTCAATTTTTGTAATGAGGCTCCAAGAATTATGCTTTCGCGTCTTGACAGACCGGCATTTGTCTTTGCAATCGAGGATGCCGCCGACGGCAAGCCATGGTTCCACGATATCCAGACCTTCCTTATGACTAAGGAGTATCCTGCGGGTGCGTCAACCCAGGATAAGAAGACTGTGAGGAGGCTATCTGGAAACTTTTATCTCAACCCTGATGGAGTGTTGTATAAGAGAAACCATGATCTCGTGCTACTCAGATGTGTAGATGAGAAAGAGGCAAGTATGCTCATGGAAGAAGTCCATGAGGGCACATTTGGTACGCACGCCGGCGGGCATGCCATGACGAGAAAAATCCTGAGAGCAGGGTATTACTGGCTGACTATGGAGTCAGATTGCTTCAGATTCGCAAAGAAATGTCATAAATGCCAGATTTATGCTGATAAAGTTCATGTGCCGCCGTGCCCATTAAATGTCATGTCCTCCCCTTGGCCGTTCTCCATGTGGGGCATCGACATGATAGGCAAGATCGAGCCCACTGCATCCAATGGTCATCGTTTCATTCTGGTAGCTATCGACTACTTCACCAAATGGGTGGAGGCAGCCTCGTACGCTAATGTGACCAAGCAGGTGGTAGCTAAATTCATAAAGAGGGACATCATCTGTCGCTATGGAATTCCCGAGCGGATCATTACTGATAATGGTTCGAATTTGAATAACAAGATGATGAAGGAGTTGTGCCAGAGCTTCAAGATTGAACACCACAACTCATCTCCTTACCGGCCGAAGATGAATGGCGCCTTCGAAGCCGCCAACAAGAACATAAAGAAGATTGTTCAGAAGATGGTTGTGACGTACAAAGATTGACACGAGATGCTGCCGTTTGCCTTGCACGGTTATCGTACGACGGTGCGTACGTCGACCGGGGCAACTCCTTTCTCCTTGGTGTACGGTATGGAAGTTGTCCTACCGTTAGAAGTAGAGATTCCTTCTTTGCGAGTTTTGGTTGATGTGAAACTCGACGAGGCAGAATGGATTACGAATCGTTTGAACCAACTCAGCCTGATGGACGAGAAGAGGTTAGCATCGATTGCATTTGGTCTCCTGTACCAAAGCCGAATGAAGAAAGCTTATGATAAGAAGGTGCGTCCTAGAAGCTTTCAGACGGGTGATCTCGTCCTGAAGAAGATTCTTCCGCCACACTCCGATCACCGGGGCAAGTGGACTCCGAATTACGAAGGGCCGTATGTCGTCAGCAAGGTCTTCTCAGGAGGAGCGTTGTTGTTATCCACGATGGATGGTGAAGATTTTGCATCCCCGGTGAACGCGGACGCAGTTAAAAAATACTTTGCTTGAAAGAGACCCGCTGGTCAAAAAAAAGAAAGAGTCCAGGCAAAAAAGGGGCATCCCGGCGAACCAAAAACAGAATAAAAGGTTCGGGCAAAAATTAGGGATATATTGGAAAAATGTACACCCGCGAAGTCGAAAACCTACACTGGGCGGCTTCGGCAAAAAAGGGTATCCCGGTGAACTGAAAACCCGTAAAGGGCGGTTCACGCAAAAGTTAGGGATTTGAATAAGCAAATGACTGCGTTCCTCGTGTGGACTTTCATTATTTAGTGGTATGGAGGACCTGAGGGCCGTTTACCTGAATCAATCTCTTCCGAAGCTGAAACGTTGGAGAAGTATCGAAGTCGAGTGGGTCTTAGAGGGATCAACTCGTGGTGTTCGTCTACGCCTCGTTGCCGACATTTGTATATACTGATGTATATTTATGTTTTATTTTTGCGCGGCTTCCTCATTCCAGGAGCTTGCCTCTGTTGTAAAACATTTTTGCCCATTCAGGGGTTCACCATCAATAAAATACATGTTATTCAGCAATTCTGTTTGCCTATTTATCATTTATCTGTTTTGTTTGCGAATGAAAACGCCGATGTTTTTGATAAAATGCGCATACATAAACTTACGGGCCTAGGCCCATTGATTGTTGAAACAATTAATTACCTGAAAATTGTCACGAGATAATAACCTTGATAGGCCCCTTTAAGGAGGGTATCTTGTCTGTTTGTTTGTGTTGTTGCAGGTGTAGCGCCTTCCAGAAGATGTGTCGGGCGCATCCCCGAGGCGAGGCGAGTCCTCCTCCTCCAGCAGAGTTCAGTAGTCTCCTCCGCAGAATCTGAACGCAGAATAGTGAGCATTGATATGTCTCCCCATGCAGAGATGATTCTCTTCCCCAAGCAGACGCATCCTGAAGGAACGTCACCTCATCAGAAGTGTTCAAGCGCCGAAGCTCACATGTCCCCCCGCACCGGGTCGCAAGTGCAGATTTCATAGGAATGTTCGGGTGCCGAAGCTCGTGTTTGCCCCAGTAAAGTCGCCGGAGCAGGTGTCTCTCCCTAGCACCGGGTCACAAGTGCAAGTCTTGTAGGAAGTTGTTCGTATGCCGAAGGATGCAGTAACTGATGGTGCCAGACTGAAGTCTCCAGCGGAATTGAGATTCCCCACCAGAGTCGTATTCTCTTCCGAAGTAGAATGACTTCTCCGTCCCCAGTAGAGTGTTGGAACAGCTGATGTTGTATTCCTCTGCAGAGTTGTATTTTCCCCCGAAGTCAGATGATTCTTTCTTCCCCAGTGGAATTGAACTCCTCATCAGAATCGTACCCTCCAGTGAAGTAGAATGATTTCTCCCTTACCGGCCGAATCCGCAAAACCCTCAGGAGAGCCGAATCCTTGGAAGCAGTTGGGACCTTGAGTGGATGTTCCCTAGCAGATATTGAGCAGCTGATGCTGTATTTCCCCACCAGAGTCGCACTCTCTCCAGCGAAGCAGAATGACTTCTCCTTCCTCAGCCGAGTTTGCAGAAGAGCCGAGTCCTTGGAAGTTGATCAGACCATGATTGGATTTTCCCCCAGTGGAGTGTTGAGCAGCTGAAGTTGTTTCCCCACAGAGTTATCATCCCCAGAAGGGTAGCCGAGAAGGCCCCGCAGTTTATTCTCACGATTGACATCGCATTCCTTCAAGCAGGTCCAAGTTCTCGTAGAGCTTCGTTCCCCTGCAGCAGATCAACTGAAGTTGTTTCCCCTGCAGCAGTCAACCGAAGATCATTTCCCCAGATAGAGTCCGATTGATATTGGCGGGTCCACGCTCTCCTCAGCAGGATGATTCCTCTATCTGAGTGGTTCTTTCTCCTTGACAGGAGAATTTCCCCCTCGGCATTTATTTTGCTGACGGGATCGCATCATTGTGCATGATTGCATAGCATTTAGCATAAACGCATAGCATTTCCACCGTGTGGGGCATGGCGCCGAAGCATAGGCATCATACGCATGATCTAGGTTATTATCATTCTTGTTCTACAGGTGTTCAGCCGAAGGACCAGTTGCTCAGGATGATTCCTGACATTCTCCCCAACGAGGTCGTTTTCTTAAGATGATTCTTAAGACCCCGGTGTAATCCCCACAGTCGCTCGCTCAAGATGATTTTTGAGGTCCCCAACGAAGTCTTCAGTTCAAGACGATTCTTGAATTCCTCAGCAGGGCCGTTTGCTTAAGCTGATTCTTAAGACCTCAACACAGTTTCCCGAATTGGTTGCTTAGGATGATTCTTGAGCTCACCAGTAGCGTCCTCAGCAAGAGTTACCCAGGAAGATTCCAGGAATCCCTAGCAGATTGTTTGCTCCAGGATGGTTATCAGTTCAGGATGATTCTTGAAGGTGCCAGACGGAGTTTGTTTGTTCAAGATGATTCTTGAAGTCCCTAGCAGCGTGAAATGTTTGCTCCAACAGTGATGTCTAATCTGAAGATTGACTTCGTAAACGCCTGAAGGCGATATCAAAATGTTCCTGTGGATTCAGATTTCCTTGTTGATGAATCAACGTGTGTCTGAAGACAAAGTTCAAAAGTTTGTAGATGCAGCTTTTGCGTGCAAGGTGATCCGTGTTGGCCTGAAGACCAAGTCAGTTGTCCTGAGGTGATGATTGATTGCAATCAAGTGAATAGTTTTTCTTCTGACTGAAGTCGAAGATGTTTCTCCAGCTGAAGCGGAGTTTGCCTGAAGGCAAAGTGTGAATCCCTGTAGAGTCATGAATGGCTCAGGATACCACTTCTATGACTGAAGTCACAGATTTCCCAAGCTGAAGCGAAGGTGCCTGAAGGCAAGGTTATCCCCAAGGTCATGAATGACCTAGGATTCATTTTTTCGGACTAAAGGCTGAAGTATATCCCTGACTGAAGTCACAGATACTCTATAGCAGAGGCGGAGTTGCCTGAAGGCAGGTCCATGTATCCTTGAAGGCCAAGGACCATTTTCTTCAGACTGAAGTCGAAGATACCTCCTGCAGAGTTGCCATCCTTGAAGGCCAAGGATGCTTATCTTCAGAAATACTTGAAGATCTTTTCTAGCTGAAGCTGGAAGTGGCCAGGGGCCAGGGTTTCATGTAGCTTTGATGTTGAAGTTCTACGGTGGGGTCAGTGCAGTAGTATTCCGATGTTCGTTATGGTTCTGAGGGTGAACCCCAGATCAGAGTGTGCTTGGTTGAGTCTCTCATCCCCAGCAGAGTAGCTCCAAATACGCAAGTGTACCTTTTGTTCCATTTACCAGGGGTGAACCCCAGGTCAGAATTGTTCAATGTTGTATTTTCTCCAGCAGCGAGGTCAGATGGCTTAGTCTTCCAGCGGTGATGTTGGGTGTTTTGATTGTCTGAAGGCAATATCAGAAGAAGTTAATGTGGATAACTGACGGCGATGTCAGATCAGTATTCCCCCAGCTAGTTGCCGTGCGGCTAGTATTGCAGTATTCGAAGAGTTGAGCAGTTGGCAAATTTTCGGGTTTACCGGTATTCAACCGTCTCGCACCTTGATTGGCTGAGAGCCGTTCGCTTCTCACCCAGTCAGGTTCAAGCCGTTTGAATAGGGGCAGCTGTTGCACCCCAAAATTTGACCAACATTTATTCATCCATCAAGTGCTTGAAAGTTGATACCTTCATCAGAAAGTTCAAGAGATCCTCAGAGGAATTGGTTGAAACCAAGGTTGTGTGCTTCATAGCTTGAGAGTTGTGGGAACTCCTCAGATGATTCTGAGACTTTGAGAATAAACTTGAAGCTTTAAGAAAGCCTATGAGATGTCTTGAAAGCCATCATGAAGCCCAGAGAGGTCATTATGCAAGAATTCAGGAGATTCAACCATGACTGGTAGAATTAGGGTTTGACTGGGTCAATCCTAGATCAGCTGAAGATTTGGAGAAGGTTGAGACCTAATCCAAGGGCCATGAGATCATGGAATGATGTATGGAGATGTTATAAAGATGATTCCTAGACCAACTCATCATGATTGAGGAGTTTGAGAAGTTTTGAGTTAGGGTTTCTAAGGATTGTTAGTGGAAAAACCCTAATTTGATCCCTATCTTCCAGGCAGTTTTAGCTCAAGATGTGATTGATATCTCATCCTCCCCCACAACATGAATGTTGTAGATCTTGTTCTTAGCTTTAATTTGAGTGGTATAAGTCCTTGATAGGATGTGCAGAGCTCAAGTTATGGTTTTGACAAATTACAGGTCAGCTGAGGTGTGTGAATCTGGGTCCTTGAAAGTCACCCAACTTGCAGACAACTTTTGCCCTAGTAGGATGATTCCTATGATTTCTTGGTCAACATGAATGTTGAAGAGAATCTTCTTAGCTTTCTATAGAGTACTAGAAGTCCTTGATAGGATTTGTAGAACTCAACTTATGGTTTGAACAAGACAGGGGTATTTTGGTCATTTGGAAGTTATAAGTCCTTTTAAGCAAAGGCCATATCTCCTATTTCCAAGCCTCAAATGAAAAAACTCAAAACATCAAAGTTGTTAAAAATGGGATTTTAAGCCTAGAAAAGTGGTCATGATTTATTTAAAAAGCTTGTAGCAAGGAGTTACAAGATTGGGTAAAAATGACCTAAAAATGACTTATAAGTTAAATGAATCCAAGTTGGAAATTGGTTTGGGAGATGTACAAATCCAAAATAGGTCATCCAATATGTCATTTTGAATCCAAACATCATTTTAAAAACAATGGTTTATCCACATTTTTGAGTTTAGGCTTAAAAATTGGAGTTGCTTTGTAAATTTGTTTCTTGCATTTTAAGGCACCAAAAGAGAAAGTGAGAAAATGCTACATAAGGGTTTGAAATGCCTTGTTCTAATACCAATTACTCATTTAAGGAGATATTAAGTGGAAATGCATATCTTATCATGAGTTTGCATGAGAATTACTAAATATGGAAAAATCAAAATCTCATTGCATGATACATTCTAGAAACTTCTTGGAATCTTCTACAAGCTTCTACACACTTCCATCCTTCTCTATAAATGCCCTAGAGTTGATCCATGGCAGGGTTGGTGATTCATTGTGCTTGCAAACCATAGTTTGATTCCATCACTCCAAATTGCATTTTGATTTCAAACTTCATCTAAACTTCATCAACTACCAAATTTCTTGTTACAATCATCTTCTACCATCATCATGGAGTAAGAAGCCAGCAAGAACTAGTGGAATTAGTGGCTGTTTCGTGTGATCCAAGTCTTCCCTCCAAGTTGCATGAAGAAGTGGCTAGAGTGATTCAAAGGGTGTTATCAAGAATTAGTGCGTACAGAAGGCTCAACATCCATTGGAGATCCTTTGAAGTAAGTGACAAGAGCTGGATTGAAGGATAACCACCATTGCCATCATCAAGTGATAGGTATGCAATTTCAATCGAATCTCCTTATTTATCCAATATTAGAACGTGTGGTTAGGATATATATGTTAGAGACCATTAGAGGATGCAGTGTGAGGAGTTTGAGAGTTGTTCTTGAAGGTTCAGAATATGGTATGGATTCTTGGGTGATCAAGATCATGGTGATTAGGGCAAGATAATCCTAGATATTATGTTTAGAATACTCACCATAGTGCATAGAACACTCTAGAGTAGTTTGAGCACGTATAGTTTCCATGCACACCAGAGCTAAAGCATGGTGTCCAGAACTTCCACCTTTCGTATTTCATTGTAGGGTGAGTGTTAGAAAAATCCAAGGTCGTGGCTGTGTTCAGGGAGGAAAGTTGAGCATTTTTGCTCTTTACAGTTTGGGATATGGTGGAGTCGTGAGAGAGAACGAGGAGGACGAAGTTCTGTGCATTAAGCTTCATGTTCATGTAATTCCCAGCAAACCCTAGCTTCATAAGGTTGAAGACGATGGCATGATCGTTAGATTAGAAGGAAATGTTTGACCGGACTTTGGATCTCACGGCTGTGATTCAAATGAAAAATGAGAGGGAAAGTCTGCGGCCAAAACGCCGCGTTTCACTTAAGTGCCCATCCTGGGCTTAGTTGCCATTTTGCTTTCCCCACCCCCTCGCGCGGCCCAATCATTTTTTAAACTGAAAACACTTGCTAAATACACCGCACTCCTGTTTATTTTTCTTTAATTTTCATATCGATTTTCTGATTCATCATGGGCCTGCCAAGATTGCTACGCGCACCCCCATGTTCTCAGCCCAGCAGCAAAACAACTGGGCGCTGTAAGTTTAACACCCCCCTTCCCTTTTTCTTTTATTCTTTTATTTTCATTTCTTTTATATTTTATGGCATATTATAAAATTCATAGAAAATTGAAAAACTAGTATTTTTTAATCCTTGTTTTTTCTACATGTTCATAATTTTGTCTAGAAAAATATCAATAAATAAAATTGGCATTTTATTTTCTTTTAATATTTTTAGTATATTTTTCATTTAAATAGCTTTTAAATAGGATTAATATTGTACCTCATTTTGTAGAATTTATTCTAGGACCTTCCCTTAGGATTTTTGAGCCATTCTTTTTGGCATAGTTAGATATTGAATCATAGCTTCCTATAGGATTTAATTCTTGATTTTTAGATTAAAATTTGATTAGTTTAATTAGGTTAGCATTAGGGTATCAAAATTAGGGTTTAAGGATGCATAAGTGAAGTAATTCAGTTCTTTAGAGAGTTTTGTCTTGATTTTTGGGGATGGGCATATATGGATGTTATGGGTAGATGTTATAGACCCTTGTGAATAATTGTTAGATTTTTCCCTCTTACTTTAGTATTTTTAGGTATTTTCTGAAGTTGACTGATGGTTTTGACTGTTCTGTGGTTATTTGTCTGTCTCTGGGGTTTATTTTTGGGAATTTGTTGTGGGGTTTGGTTTGTTTTGAAGACCTTGTTGAAGGAGCATGATGAAGGAGATTGAAGATCAAGACCCAGAGACCCAGAGGTTGGAGCTTGTTCTCTGTTGTGAGGTTTGAGATCCTGAAGTTTGAGGGAAATTCATGGTACTTTCCTGAGGAAGGCACTATGAATGACTTTCATTCTTTCTTCTCACCTCTTTCTTAAGTATCCAATGATGTTGGAGCCAACTTGTGAGTTTAATTTCTCCTGAGGAGGAATGTAAACTGATCACAGTTGTTGAGCCACATGGGATACAATTCCTAAGTGGAAGCCTCCTAGTACTTTCCTGAGGAAGGTCCTATGGGTCTATTCACTTAGTTTCACTAGTTCAGGTAGGATTTCTTAAATATCCAGTGATGTTGGAGCCAACTTGTGAGTTTAATTTCTCCTGAGGAGGAATGTAAACTGATCACAATTGTTGAGCCACATGGGATACAATTCCTAAGTGGAAGCCTCCTAGTACTTTCCTGAGGAAGGTCCTATGGGTCTATTCACTTAGTTCCACTAGTTCAGGTAGGATTTCTTAAATATCCAGTGATGTTGGAGCCTTCGTGTGAGTTTAATTTCTCCTGAGGAGGAATGTAAACTGATCACAGTTGTTGAGCCACATAGGATATGATTCCTGAGTATAAGCCTCCTAGTGCTTTCCTGAGGAGGGCACTATGAGTCTGCCTACTTAGCTCCCTTTCTTTGGTAAGCTTGTTTTGAAGCTTGAAGACTAGGATTGTTTTCTTTTGATTAGGGTGTTGCTTTAGGGCATTGCTTAGATTTGATCAGGGTTCTATTTTAGGATTAGAGATTATATGTAGATGATTTCTTTCTCAAGCATGTGGTTTGTCTGCCTGATGGCACTTCATTTCTTTTATCTGTTTATTGCTTGATAGCATGTTGTTTAGTTTCAGTATGATTACTGTTATTTCATGACTGGCTTGAGGTTGAGATGAGCTTGTGGAGGCTGAAGCCCCACACATATTTCCTCCCTCACTTGCATTGCATGCATTTTACTGTTAAGCTGATGCTTTGTCTGTTTTGGTGTATCATTGACATGATCCCTTAGGACTCTTATTTCCTTTGATAAGGATTTGATGATAGACTTTTAGGTTGAAACCTATGCATGAAAACATCTAGGAGTTCCCTGTTCAAACCTCAACCATAGGATGAATCCATGGCATGATAACAGTAGGACTTGATAGTCTCCCTCCTAGTTGGGCCTGTTCTCTTCTCATCTCGAAACAGTTTAAGATACGGTAATCATGAATGATTTCTTTCGTACGTTACGAGCCTTAAGCTACCTGAGATTGGATGTTTAGTATGGTACCCTTTGGGTGACATGCGACGCATTCACTCTCAGGTCATAGTCTATAGTGCGGTTGAAATCGCAAACACAATAAAAAACACTTCTTCCAGGAAATAACCCGTAGTTTCCCGAACTACGTTTGCTCTGATCTTCCATACAGTGTGGAAGTACGTAGGCATAGGATGCGACATCCTAGCGAGCAACCTTCAACCTTTCCCCCGTAATCCTTCGTAAGCCGAACTACGTTGACTCTGATTTCTCATTCTCTGATGAGAATACGTAGGCATAAAGTGCGATGCTTTGCCGAGTCATTTTTCTTTTCTTTTTCAGCCAGCCTTGATAGGTAGATAGATTATAACCAACCCGTCCAAGTAAACAAACAAGCGTGGATCCCGTCGAGTACGACGGACGTGAGGGGTGCTAATACCTTCCCCTTGCGTAACCGACTCCCGAACCCAGACAATGGTTGCGATGACCTTGTCTTACCCTTTCTCGTTAGGTTTCTCCGATCGTTTCCTTTCCCGCTCTGAGGGATAAATAACGAAAGGTGGCGACTCTTCTGTCATGCGGGCACCTTATTTTCGCGAAAGCGACAATTGCATATGCATCATTTAGTCAAGAGGCAATGTTTGCTAGTTTCGTGGAGACTAGTGACTTGTTCCAAGCCTAGAAGAGTGAGTTTGAAAGCTTAGAGGATGGACTTTTGTTGTTATCGGTCTAGAAGAGTGGACCCGGTTTAAGTGTAAAAACCGAAAAATGATAACGAGTGTTGGTACCACATGGCATGAGTTGCATTGAGCTGCATTGAGTCACATGGAAATGTGTAATGTTGTATGAGTGTATGTTGGTGTGAATTATGGAGTTGAGAATTATGGATGTGTGCATGATGAAATGTGCTTGATAATTATCCATATTTGTCTGTACATACGTTGTGATGTATATGATGATTAAAATGAATTGTGGTGAGGAAATGTGAAATGTATGTGTTCTATACTTGTGTGTATATATATATATATATATATATATATATATATATATATATATATATATATATATATATATATATATATATATATATATATATATATATATATATATATATATATATATATATATATATATATATATATATATATATATATATATATATATATATATATATATATATATATATATATATATATATATATATATATATATATATATATATATATATATATATATATATATATATATATATATATATATATATATATATATATATATATATATATATATATATATATATATATATATATATATATATATATATATATATATATATATATATATATATATATATATATATATATATATATATATATATATATATATATATATATATATATATATATATATATATATATATATATATATATATATATATATATATATATATATATATATATATATATATATATATATATATATATATATATATATATATATATATAATTTATATGCATTGATTATTATGATAATATTTCTCACCCTTCTGTTGTTTTATAATGCTCTATGAGGCATTGCAGATTAGCTTTGATGGAGGTCTTTTGTGAAGTTTAGCTTCATTCTTTTGGTCGATTATGCTGTGATATGTAGCACCGGGTAGTTAGGACTGTATAGTATTCTTTTGGGATACATTTTGTATATGTATCTGATGGTAAATGTTTATGTAAACACGAATGATGTGATGAAACAAACTGAATGATATGTATTTATATGATTACATGTTTTAAGTAATTCAATGTTTATATTTTCCGCTTTAACTCTAAATATTGAGATGTGAGTGTAAGGACTAAGTTCCTCTGTTGAGCTACCTCATTGTTATATGTCTTTTATAGAGCAGGTGTTGTATGTTATGTTGTGCATGATGTGGCATACTTCTTTTATACCATGTTTCAAATTTACTATGATGAAATTTTATTATGTGATTTATTTGTTTATTTGCGGGTATAGAAGGGGGTGTTACATTATTCACCACCGATCTTTAATTTGTCCAAGGGAAGGGAAAAAGATCGAATTACCCAAAAGTATGCAATGCAAATGCAAAGCTAGAGAGTCTAAGGTTTGGGGGTTGGTTATACCTAGGGAAGGTGTTAGCATCCTAAGCATCTGTAGTACTCTACAGGAACCTCTTGTCTTATTGTGTTATTGTTGTTTGCTAAGGGTAAAAGACCTAGGGGTTCATTTCTAAGTATACTCGCCAAGAAATCGTATCTTGTAACTACGTATCTTGACGGGAATGAAATCAGAGTATTCGTAGTTCCCCTAAAAGTGATTGAGGAACTTCTTGACTGTGGCCAAGGTTCTAGCGGGGAGAGGGTTTGTTGATTGATTCTAGGAGAAGAGACGAGTCGTCATCTTAAGGGAGAATACTCGACTTAACCACCACAACTTGTAGGACATGGTCTTTGTGTCACATTGAGAGAAGAGCTCATAACTCGAATTTCATCGACGAGTATGCCACATACCTCTCTCAAGCGGAAAAGATTCTGCATCTCTCGATTGTGTTATGGGGTAAGAGAATTACATCTCGACTATGTAGATGAATCACATCTAATTCTCTTGTAGGGAGGAAAAAATTGAATTATATTATATGTTTGCTTAAGTTGAAAGAGATACCAAGGAAGTCCGTCCTATGTTAAGGTATAAGGATCTAAGTTGATCAACTTGAGAAATCAAGGATCAAGCGGGGGAAAGATGATGCAAATGATAATGCAATGTATACAAATTATGAATTCATGTACAAGTTCTTCCCTTGGACGTAGCATAAGTAATAATAAAGATATAAGGACCAGTATCAAATAAGAACAATAGGCAATCAAGATATGTGGTTTAAGTAAAGATTAATTGATCCTATTAGATTAACTAAGTAATGACGGTTAATTACATAGTCAGTTAACTAAGATTAACTATATAATAAAAAAACATTAGCTAAAATTTTTATAATTTCATTAATAATAAAAAAAACTGGTTAAATTAAAAACTTAATTAATAAACCAACTAAAAAAACTATTAATCCCCTTTTTTACCAAGCCAAAAAACTTAATTAGGTTGTGATTTTTGAAACATCCCATTGGGCTTACCCAAGAAGCCCAATCTTGCAAACAAATAACATAGAAAAAGAGAGGAAAATTTTACCCCATACCCCTACACTTATACATATACCCCTACGTTAAATTTTTTTGGACCAAAATATCCTCGTATAAAAATTTATTATTTTTTTTCATTTATTCATATTTTTTTATTTGTTCACCGGAAGACTTTTTGGAAGTCTTATTCACATTTTTTTTTCGTTTGTTTACCGGAAGACTTTTTGGAAGTCTTCCGGTTCATATTTTTTTTCGTTTGTTCACCGAAAGACTTTTTGGAAGTCTTCCGGTTCATTTTTTTTTTTAATTTTTAATTAATATTTAAGATTTATTAATTTAGTTAATTTTTGAATATTATACTTAAAATATAAAAATTCTATAAATAGAAAATTATTTTTAGAATATTTTCTATTTGCTATAATTATAAGAATACTATGAGATTAAAATAATTTATTTTAAATGATCATAATAGTAAAATTTTCTCAAATATCTTATTAATCTTAAACATTAATAAATAAAATAAATTTAAATATAGGATATAAGTTTACATTATTCAATATATTTAATCAAATGAAAACATATGTGATAAATCAATAATGTATTTTAACTTAAAATGATCACAATAAGTTAACTTGCAAAATAATAAAAGTAATAAATTAATAATGTATTTTATTTAAAATAATCACAATAATAGAATACGCAAATAATGTGTTTTATTTATAGGACTGATATAGTTTTATTGATTATTTAATTTTGAATACTACTATGAATATAATATTTAATCTATACTTTAGAACTCACATAATTATAAATATAAAACAATATTGTTTTATTACCCATATTTTTATTTAATTAAAAAAAATTAAGAATATAAATTTATTATTTGTTTTTCATTTTTGTTTGATCTTTTTTTATTTATAACTTTTTTGCATGTTCTATTCTGTGCTTACTTTAAATAAAATATATTATTTATTTATATCTTATATTTTTTACTTTATTAAAATTATTAAATAAAGTGAAATTATTACTTATATTTTAATTTGGTTGATTTATTTAATTGAAAGTTCGATTTAGTTTTTGTTTTTTGCAAGTTATATTATTGTGATCATTTTAAATTAAAATACATTATTGATTTATAACATATGTTTTCATTTTATTAAATATATTGAATACGGTAAATTTGCAAGTTTAGTAAGATTTGTTTGCAAATTCTAAATATATAATACTAATGTGATAATATTATGATAATTATAGCAAATAGAAAATATTTCTAAATTTTGTTTTCTATTTATAGAATTTTTATATATTAAGCATAATAGATAAAAATTTACTAAAATGGTGTTTATATGAAATTAATAAATCTATTATGCTTAATATATAAAAATTCTATAAATAGAATTTTTTTTATAGAAATATTTTCTATTTGCTATAATTATCATAATATTATCACATTAGTATTATATATTTAGAATTTGCAAACAAATCTTACTAATCTTGCAAATTTACCGTATTCAATATATTTAATCAAATGAAAACATATGTGATAAATCAATAATGTATTTTAATTTAAAATGATCGCAATAATATAACTTGCAAAAAAAAAACTAAATCGAACTTTTAATTAAATAAATCAACCAAATTAAAATATAAGTAATAATTTCACTTTATTTAATATTTTTAATAAAATAAATAATATATTTTATTTAAAGTAAGCACACAACATGCAAAAAAGTTATAAATAAAAAAAAATCAAACAAAAATGAAAAACAAATAATAAATTTATATTCTTAATTTTTCTTAATTAAATAAAAATATGGGTAATAAAACAATATTATTTTATATTTATAATTATGTGAGTTCTAAAGTATAGATTAAATATTATATTCATAAGGGTATTCAAAATTAAATAATCAATAAAACTATATCAGTCCTATAAATAAAACACATTATTTGCGTATTCTATTATTGTGATTATTTTAAATAAAATACATTATTAATTTATTACTTTTATTATTTTGCAAGTTAACTTATTGTGATCATTTTAAGTTAAAATACATTATTGATTTATCACATATGTTTTCATTTGATTAAATATATTGAATAATGTAAACTTATATCTTATATTTAAATTTATTTTATTTATTAATGTTTAAGATTAATAAGATATTTGAGAAAATTTTACTATTATGATCATTTAAAATAAATTATTTTAATCTCATAGTATTCTTATAATTATAGCAAATAGAAAATATTCTAAAAATAATTTTCTATTTATAGAATTTTTATATTTTAAATATAATATTCAAAAATTAACTAAATTAATAAATCTTAAATATTAATTAAAAATTAAAAAAAAATGAACTGGAAGACTTCCAAAAAGTCTTCCGGTAAACAAACGGAAAAAAAGGTGAACCGGAAGACTTCCAAAAAGTCTTTCGGTAAACAAACGAAAAAAATGTGAACCGGAAGACTTTCAAAAAGTCTTCCGGTGAACAAATAAAAAAATATGAATAAATGAAAAAAATAATAAATTTTTATAAGAAGATATTTTGGTCCAAAAAAATTTAATATAGGGGTATAGGTATAAGTGTAGGGAGCATATCCAAGAAGCCTACCCGGATTCTCAAGGAGACACGCAAAGAGGGTTTGGTACCGCCGTTCTTTCGTTTCCATTGGATCTCTCTTTCTCGTTCGATCTTTATTGCAACTCTCGTTGCCGGTTTTCCGTTCCTCTTCGGTTGCTGTTCTCCTCACGCGGCGAACTTCTATTTCCGCCGCCCCATCGTTTCTTTATCATCATCTTCAATCGCCGCTACCGCTCCCTCTCGCACGAAGTTCCTCGCTCTCTCACTCGTAATGTACAAGGGAATTATAAAATAGACAAGGGAATGCTTACAATGACGATGATCTGATTAGGTATGTCGTTGCCGGTTAACGTTAGGATGCTACTGCACGTACATCGTGATGCTGTGATCTCCTTCTTCCAATTAATGCGAGTATCTCCTTTGTGTACTGCTAACCTTTTCTCTACTCAATCCGTGTGTCTGCGATGTTACCCTCGTGTCTGCAATGTAATGATAATGATGTCCTGTGTCTGACCCCCCTCTGGTGATTTTCTAAGCGTGTGTTTTTTGTTATGTGTGGTGATATTGATGAATGATTGCTTCAATTTGTTGGTATGGTTGCTTTGTTTTTTAGAAACAAAATAGGGGCGAGTTGCTCTTTTCTTTGAACAGAATTGAGCTTTTGTTGTGCGTTATTTGTATCTTATGATGATTTCTCAAGTGACTTTCCTTCTGTACTGTGATCTTTTTTATCTTTCTTCGTATGGATGCCCCCTTTTCTTTTCTGATACGTGCTGTCTTTTTATAGATTTTTAAGAAAATGGACTCTGATGTCCTACTTGAATGTTGCTGACTTTATGTGATTGAATGCTACCTTTGATTTGTCTAATTGTTTTGGTGAAGTGTGTTTGTAAGAAAACAAACTGTTGATGTTATTTCCTTTTTCACTTGGACATATCTAAAATTTGCTTAATCTTTTCCTTGTTTGCTGAACACTTTGCGATTATTTCCTTTTTCGACGTAACCATGTCTTGATTACCTTTGATGATGGTTTCCAATTGGCGTGAGTTGTGTCTTAGAGCTGTCTGGATAAATGATCTAATAACCCGTACTGTCATGTTGTTGTGATTGCAGAATGGTTTTCCAACTTCATTGAGGACAAGACTAAAGCCTACGTGAGTGCTTTTGGAGTATTCACTCATCAGTGGGGAGCTACCCTCCATTCCTCTAAACAGCGCACGGGTCATTGTTACTACCTACCAAACTTTCCACTCAAGGTGTTCATTCTTTTCTCGGCGGTGCTAATTTGATGTAGGGCCAGCTTTGGCCATCGTCTTAATACTCAACCAATAATGGTATGTTGTGCATATTTCTACATGCTATTAATGTTCCCCTCTTTTATGAGTAAGCCCAAGTCCCTTTTTGTTTAGTTCTGGAGCAAACGACGTCATCCTCACAATGCGATCTCGTCACGATAACTTGTATATCGGCAGCATTTGGGATCTCATACGGCGGCCTGGACCTATAGACGCTTGGGCAAGAGACTTGATGTCGCAGTAGGTATATTTTCTGTGAAACTTTATTTTATTTTCCACAATTAGCAGTGTTTATATAGAGGTCCAACAGTGAGGACCATCATTGTGGGAAGCTAACAGTTTTTTAGCATTATTGGCCATCCAGGTCATTAAATTAATTCCTCTAACAAAAGCTCCTTCAAGGGGAATTCTTGTGGTTTGGTAACATGTTCCTCATGTGGTAGGGTATTCAAAGATCTCTTTACTTAGAGGTTTGGCTTTGAATATAGGAATCCTTCAAGTTCTTCGAGCTTTTGGGTTGGTGGGCGGATCCTAAATGTTGTTTGGAGCAGTCGAGGTTTAGGTTATGGTGAAAAGTTTAAGGTTTTAGGTTATTTGTTAGAATTATATCCTTATGTAAATCCCCCCAAGATTCAATATCTTGTAATAATTCAAAGTTATCTTGCTTTCATTTGCAAACCGGTATCTCAAAAAACGTCTTGTAAACGATTCATGAATTAATTTTGGATTTTGTGCTTATACAAATGTTTGGCTTTGAAGTGAAACGGTATCCTAAAACTTGATCCCTTAGATGGCTTATTTTGAGTTTGTCTTGTGGGCACTTGCTAATCCAAATTTGTGAGGCTGAACGTTGATGATCTCCCTATGCCACCTCCTCTTATTTCAAATGGCTTGCAATAATGTCAAACTCCTGGAAAAATCTATATTACCAACTTTCAATTTTGAAATTATTTCCTTATCAATTACAAATTGTCTTTTGCATAACAACCCTTAATTTCTATTTCTTGAACAAGGTCTTCAATATTAGTCACCGTATGATATACTCCTTAGCTCTAGCACCGCAGCGAACAAAGCAATTAGTCTCTTGATCTTCTTACTGCTATGGCCCACATCAAGGGGCTTACATCGGCTAATGGGAGCTCAAACATTGTTAATATTACCAATAATGATGTAGTTACTTTGATCTAGATACTTATATCTGGGACTATTCTAGGCTTTAATCCTCTTTTAAGATTAGATAAAGATCCAACATAAAATAATGATATGCATGCCATGCCCTAAGATCCAACATAAAATGATGATATGCACGCCATGCCCTCTCACCACTCTTTAAGATTAGATAAAGATCCAACATAAAATGATGCCATGCCCTCTCACCACTCTTTAAGATTAGATAAAGATCCAACATAAAATAATGATATGCATGCCATGCCCTAAGATCCAACATAAAATGATGATATGCATGCCATGCCCTCTCACCACTGACACTTCAACAACTCTTGACTCAGGAAATTTGAATTTGAGCATAACTTGCGACTTTTCAACTTGAATCTCATGTAGGGCGTGATTTTGGAGATCTTAGAATGAGACTTATTCTTTAGGATCTTTAATCACACAAAATGGAATTGCCAAAAACTCCCATACGATTATAACCTCGAGAACATCCCTGACGAAGTCTAAAACTCCTGGAGACAAATGCGTCCAAGATTCGAGGACTACTCAGGATCAAATAATCGTTCTTAGAATGCTTGACTGTGAGGATCTACTCTTGAAATCGTTGCATCTACATGAACTGGTTAGTCACAAACATCGCGCATACAAAAAGAATGACATCCTGAAGACGTTATGATAGACGAGACGCGCAAAGAGGTGGGATCTTAGGAATGTATGTGAGTAATGAGTTATGGTTGTGGATTAATTGGTATTAAAATCGATTTGGATAATGGATTTAAAATATGGACAATGCTAAAAAAAAGTGTATTTTTATGGATATGAATTTAATAAAAATGGTCTAGAAGTGGACTTAATGGATATTAAAAAAAACGGTTAATATAATAACGGAGAAAAATGAATGGATCTATAAATTGGTTTAATGGTTTAGAAATATGGATATGGAATATTGATAAATGACAAAGCGGATAAAAATATGGAAAATGGATCAATCGAATCTAGGAGAATGGAAGTAAATATACGTAAGGAATGAGTTTTGTAATATGCCTCCACATTTGAACAACACCTAAAACCTTGACAATTAACTTGAATGCCACAATTCTCAAATTAAATCAAAGAAGATC
Source organism: Lathyrus sativus (assembly GCA_963859935.3). NCBI lineage: Eukaryota > Viridiplantae > Streptophyta > Magnoliopsida > Fabales > Fabaceae > Lathyrus > Lathyrus sativus. The sequence continues at coordinate 480,303,072 of OZ012735.1, forward strand.
CACCTTGAATTAATTTTTGATGAATGGAATCTGAAAATTCTAGCAAGCACACGATGGATGTTATTACCAAAGTTATAACATCCACTGTGACATAGACTACTCTACTAACTAATAACTCTGTAAGTAAAAGAAGTAAATAACACAACAATTGTTCACCTAGTTCAGTGTCAACAACACCTACATCTGGGGGCTACCAAGCCAGGGAGGAACTTCACTATTAGCAGAATTAATTCAGAGTCAAACAACACAGTTTGCACTCCTCACTTAAAACCTACCCAATGACACTTCAGCCTAGAGACACTCTATACCTGAGTATTCCCACTCACTCCCCCTTAATCACACCACAGTGATATACAACTCACAATTACAAAAACAATATGAAGAGACACTTCATACACACCTTGATCTTGCTTCACAGCTTTGACCAAGGTACACACACTCTTGCTTCACAACTTTGAGTGAGACACAACTTAGAATCTACCTAACCAATGCAATCATCCAACAGACAATTGCTTGGAGTACAAGTATTCCTAAGACTCAATTCACACGTGAAGGCTAACCTTCTTCACTCACAAGGACTCTCAATTAGTACTTTCTATGCTTCTGTCAAGAGCTGCTATTCAGGATTGCTTCTTCTGATATTTATAGCAGCTGTCAGTCATTTTGGGCCTTGGTGCATAAATTAGGTTTTATTCATAACAAACCTATTTTCAATGATCTGCACGCTTGCCACTTAATTCAGGGATATTTTAGTTCGCCTAGGGCTTCTAGAAAGTCTCCTGATATCCAGCTTGAGCTCCTATTATGTTTCCTGGTTTATAGCTACCAGAAAAACAAACCTGCGCTTGATGTCATACGACCCAAGTCATAATATTGGGTATGGCATTCAACTTAACTTGCTTTTAGCCAAGTCAACTTACCCTGCACAGACCTTATTATGTATACACTAACATCAGTCATGACATACATAAATGCTCTAGTGTTTTGCCACAAAATGCAGCCAATCAAGAGCACTTACAAACTCCCCCTTTGACAATTTTTTGGCTAAAACACTCTGTCATTATATCAGATGTTTACATAATAGAAGACTTATGATGTGTCTTGTCATGCAGGAAAGTTACTAGCTCAAACCACTATGAGTCCTCATAGTTAGCTCTCACTATTATAACTCACCATGTTAACCATCTGTTAGTTACCATTACAGATGTCACACTTTGCTGAGTAACACACTGGGTTACTCCCCCTCAACTGATGCATATCCTCTCAGCTGAGCACACAACCTGCAAACAGTTTGCAGTCACACATATTCATCCAGTCTAATCTGGATGTTATAACATTCAGGATGACATACATCCTGAAGCATACACACACCTGTGCTACTCCCCTTGAAGAGTTGCACTACACTCTCTGCTACTATCCTGCAGACACACACAACTCCTAGACACCTTCTAGGATCACACAATCAACCAGTCAGTTCTAATACACATTCCTATACACCATAGGAATTCACACACATAGCACATTACTAACAGCTAGACTGCTGTAATCACATATCTCCTTAGCAGCACCTGCAAGCATCATTATACCATGTGCACATAATAGTACATAGGCTAGCCAAGCTATCCACTTGTTCTTCACTGTTCTGCACATCACCTGCACCTGTTCTCTTACTCTCTCTCTCTCTCTCTCTCTCTCTCTCTCTCTCTCTCTCTCTCTCTCTCTCTCTCTCTCTCCCCCTTTTTAGCCACAAGTTAAAATCCAACTAAAACTTAGTATAGATTATACAGTGTAACATAACATTAGTTAGGGATACTGTAAACAGACTGCTCATAAAGAGTATCACATATATAATGTCACACAAGTCTTTACAAAAGATCTTAAGGAAATATCAGACCAGCAGCACACAACCTCATCAGCTCAGCAGAACAGCAACCTGAGCCAGGCATCACAAACAATCACTTTTCCTCCTCTTCAGCAGAGCTGGACCTCTCCTCTGAAGTGCCTTATGTACTGGTTTCCTCAGACCCGTCCTTACCTGTTTCCTCATCTTCACCATTGGCTTTCTTAGAACTATCATCAGCTGCTTCTTGGTCATTATCACCTGAACCATTACCATCTCTCTCTTCAACAGTGAATTCAGACTCCTCATCTTGCTCAAGGGTTCTGATTAATTCTTCAAGATTTTTCTTTCTAGTATCCAGTTCCTTGCAAGTTTCCTTCAACATTGAAATCACTTCAGCTTTTCTTGATTTTGATGATCCCTTTGATGTCTCAGCTGATGTCATAACAATGTCAAGAACATGAGTCCCCTGAAATAGCTTATGATGAAATGACAATGCAGTTTCTCTCTTGCTTGCAACATCATTCTTCTTTAGGATGTTGGGATGTTGATCACAGATGATTCCACAGATGAGAGAGGGAAAAGCAATAGGGCCCTTAATACTGTAGCTGCCAGCCTGCTTCATGGTTTGTTCATGAATGGATGTTCCATAATTGAGCTTAGCCTTAGTTCCTACAGTATATATGAACCTTCCAAGAATGGTTGCCACTGTTGTCTTATGATTGGTGGGAACCCAATTTGCAGCACCAATTTTGTGAAGCATAACATATTTAACACTTAGTTTGCTTGCTACAAGCTTCCCTTTGGAAGGCCACTTCTTGATTTCCTGACATACTTGATGGTCCGAGACTCTTAGTTCAGTCAGGCCTTCATTAGGTCTCCCCAAGTACTTGTTGATGATAGTTGCTGTAAAGTTGATACATTCACCTCTCACAAATACTTTGCCAAACTCACTGGATTTACTATCAGCACATTCACCTGATAGATTGACTATGAATTCTTTCACTAACGTTTCATAGCATTGGGAGAACTGAGTCACAATTTTCACCAAGCCAGCATCGCTGATGAGGGCCATGATTTCCTTGTTTTCAAGAGCATTCTGCGCAAGCTCTCTCTCTAGGGCCAACCTCTTGTGATAAACGTATTTCCATCTGTTAACACTTGATGGATAGTGAAATGAAATGTTATCAATTGGTACTTCAGAAATACTTTCACCCAGTTTGCTTGTAGAAGGCTTTTTCTTGGTTTGGATGTCAGTGACATCAACAACAACATCAAAGTCTGTCTCTGATTCTGAACTAGATTCAACCTTCTTCTTCTTTGTGACAACTTTGCTCCACCCTTTAGGGGGTCCAACCTGAGCCCTCTTTGTTCCAACCTTCTTTGTGGAAGTTTCTTGCTCAGCAGTCTTCTCACCATCCTTCTTCTTGGGGGAAATTTGATCAACTACCTTTTTCCCTTTTCATGTCATCAGCCTTTTGGCTATGTCTGGATTGAGTTTTGCTATGAGATCATTGTCAGAATAGTTGTCTAGGTCTACCACTTCAGTATCTTTGGTGCCTTGCATACTTTCACCCATTTGTTTAGCCTCTTCACCCTTGTTCCTCCCTTCTGGTGCAAGGTCCTTCGATGTCGCGACATTGGGTGAGACATTGGCTTGATCATGCAGTTTAGGATCAGACCCCTTTAAGCTAGAAGACGTGGGTATGTTGAGTGTGTTGGCGACCATTTTCGCAATGGCAAGATGGGTTCGTCTAACTTCTGTGTTGTTGAGATCATCAGATACATTAGAAGAAGGAGCTTGACCTGTGACATGGTCCTTTGGCCTTCTTGCATGGGGTTTTCTAGGTTCATCCATCAATAATCTGTCCGGTGTCACCATGCGGAATGGAGCTACTTCTAGTACCTCGTTAGGGTTTGACTCCTCGACTTTGTTGGACATGCGTTTGGATGGGGATGATTTTGATTGTTGTGACATCGTTGGAGACGTTGATTGAGAACGAAGGAGTTTTTTCTGCTTGGTTGACGCAGTGTGGAGGCTGGATGGTTTGTGATGGTACCACGAGTAGTAGGGGTGTGTTGTATATTGGCGATGGGGTGAGGTTGCCCAATAGGAGGGAAATTACCTTTTTGATTTGTTATTAAATAATTTAATTTCACCAAGTAATTCCCTCTTATTGTTAATTGCTACAACTCATCATTACTAAAAGACCTCAATTTTCGTGGGGACTTTTTAAATTGATGATCCTTGACCCTTCTTGTACCCATTTCAGTATCATCAGGTTTTGCACAACCCTGTTGCCATTTACCCAAGTTACCCCTGAGCCTATCTCCTTTGAACTTAATAGAGCTTGGTTGGATGATACACTTGATGTCACAGAACAATGTCATGACATCCGGAGTGACATTGCTTCCTGTATGCAGGGAAGCTTCCATAGACTCCATCAAATTCCAATATAACCTATCTAGCTTTCCTTGATGAACAATCTTTGGGTATCCTTTATGGGCTTGCCTATCACCCTCTCATTCACCATATCCTGTTCTCCCATCTAGAAGGCACTTTGGAGTTACTCTTTCAGATTTCTTGACTATGGTCTTCCTCATCCTTTGTTGGTGTCTGCATTTATCCACCCATATTGGATCTTCATTGATCAATCCAGTTTTGTTACTTCTGTGTTCCCATAGGTAACAGTTATTCTTGGATCTAGATCCCCTAATTACTTCCTTACCTTCATCATTGATGACCACACACTTATCCTTGGAAAAGTGGACTTTTAAACCTTGATCACATAGTTGACTTATGCTTATTAGGTTGACAGTCAGTCCCTCAACCAACAAGACATCCCTTAATTTTGGTGCTTCAACACTGTCCAGTTGTCCAACACCTGTGATTTTTCCTCTAGCTCCATCACCAAAGGTTATATGACTAGATGAATGAGGTTTAAGTTTTATCAAGTGATCCTCAATTCCAGTCATATTTCTGGAACAACCACTGTCAAAGTACCAATCCTCTTTGGTTGGCATTCTCAGGGAAGTGTGAGCTACTAGTGCAACAGTCTTCATAGCCCATTGTCTTTGCTTGTTAGAAACCTCCTTCTTGGGTTTGGCATAATGCTGCCTCCTGCCATGAGTACCTTGTTTGATAGGAAATCCATGCAGCCAGAAACACACAGCTTTAATATGTCCAAGCTTTCCACAGTGGTAACACCTATACCCCTGGAATTGTCTCTTGATTTGGTTCTAGTTTCTGTATGGTGGATGTTGTGACATTGGTCGTAACATCCTTTTTAACTTTTGAATCTCAGGTTGTAATCTCTTGAGTTTCAACATAGGATTGTCTCTCAACAAATCCCAGTCCAGACCTATTTCCTGAATTCTGACCATTCTGCATAATCTTTTCTAGGGTGTCAGTTCCAGGATTAAGCATCCTTATGGATTTTGACATTTGGTCCAAGTTATACTTCAATAGGTTGACCTCACCTTTGAGTGATTATATAGTGACTAGATGCTCCTTCTTTTCAAATCTTGACCTACTCGTTCTCATACACGAATCTCTTCTGTTAACTCCTTTCCCATCTGGTCCAAGGCTTCTGTCTTCATCCTGGCCAAGTAGACTGCTTCATTCTTTTCGCTCTTCAACTTACTAACCTCCTTTTTCAACTCTTCATTTTCCTTGCGTAACTCTTCTTTCTCAGCCCATAGCTTATTATACCTCTGAATATCAACTGTCGTAGATTCTTCAATCACCAAAGGATCTCTCACAGGGAACGGTAACAACATCTTCTTTACCCTCTTCTGGATCCAATCCACATAAGGTCTATAGGCTCTACAGTCACTTTTACCCAAAGCAAATTTTCCTTTGCGATGAATTCTTCCCTAAGCCTTTTCAATCTAGCTAAAGTATCACCATCAGCTGCTCTTGTGAAATACAAAGATTCCTATATTTCCTCCTCCTTCGGGGGTCCTTTCAGAGCATAACCAAATTGCCTGATAGCAAGAGCGGGATTGTAGTTAATTCCATCCTTCCTTCCTATTAGAGGAACATTAGGAAAGTTTTCGCAGATAAAGATAATCTCCTTGCCGATCAGATCCCTATTAAACCAGACAATTTTCTCAGATGTCAAACCCATGAGTCTTTCTGACCAATCAAATGTATCTGACATATCAACAAAAGCTCTAGCCTGAGGAAGATGTTCCATAAACCATTTGTGAAGAAGTGGCGCACAACAAGAAACATTCTTTCCTCTTCTATTCTCATTCTTGTAATGCACTGAATGGTATACGTCTCCGAAAAGAGTAGGCACAGGATTCTTGGAAGCGAAAATATGAAAAGCATCCATATCAATGAAGTCTGGTATATTAGGAAACAGGACTATTCCATATTTGCATATGGCCAAAATAGCGTTGAAAACCACCCAACAACCCTCCTTAGCAAAATGTCGAGCCTTGCCCACCAAGAATGATAATGGAAAACCAGTAACCCCGTTCTCCAGACTACTTTACCCTCTAACTCAGATTTGTTTAGATAAAGAGCATTAGCTAACTTGGTCAAGTCAGGTTCTTCCGCAGAGTGAAAGAAAGGCATTTCCTTTAAGACTAGAACTCCTATCAACAGAGCAAACTCCTCCAAGGTAGGAACTAAGACATATCCAGGGAAAGTGAAACAGCGTAACTGAGGGTCGTATAACTGCAGCAGAGTGTGGATGGCTCCTAATTCATATCTTGAGGTTTTACGGACAAAATTCAAAATCTTCCCATATCCTTCTTGAAGTCTTCCATAACACCATGATCAACCACAAAAGAGAGACCAAATAAAGGTCCTAACTCCGGCATCAGGAACTTGTAAGTGATAGTCCTTTTCAAACTAGGCTTCATGTTGAAGGTGGATCAGATTACTAGAATCAAAGGGAAATGAACACCTTAAATCATAAATACATGCAAATGTTAAAATGCAGATGCAAACAAGGGATCAAGACTGCTGCATTGCTAACTGAGTTGAACCAGAATCCCACTTCAGCAAGAAAATACCAGAGCACCAGAATACCAAAGCACTGAAGTAATAGAAAACCCACAATACCAAAGATTAAAGGTCTGCACTGATGAGAAAACCAGAAAACCGGATTGGTTGAAGGTCAAGTTTTCTGCATAACCATTCCCACTCACAGGTAGGACCTAATCTCTGATAAGGTACGACATCCTATGCAGGTCGTCAATATCACATACTCTCAAGTCGAGAAACAATGATACGTTCACCATTTTTGGTTTGGCATCATGGTCAAATGAGGAGGCCTCAATTAACTTCCCAATGATCGGTCTCCAGAGTCGTTAATTTTCAGATCCAACATCCTTTCAACTATCTGAGATGTACAAGACAAGATGTCTTCAAAGAAAATCTCGTCTGAATGTGAATTTTATGAGGGCTATTACATGCCAAACATGCAAACCCACAGTACTCTCCACACTAATGCTAGATGTGTACTCAAGCCTGGGTATTAGGCTTATCTCTAGATGGAACACCCCACCCAACAGCACAATAGCAAAAGCAATAATAAAGATAAAGTGCGGAAAATGTAAATGTATAAATATTCAAAATTACAACATACATACACACAAATATACACACCAAAAAATATAAAATAGACAAGCACTAAGATTGACTCGCATAGTGAAACAGGGCCCCCAGCAGAGTCGCCAGCTGTCGCAACTGCGAAAAGGGCCGACGGAAACAAATAGAAGAGTCGTCACCAAACGTTATTTATCCCAAAGAGAGGGAAAGGAAATGATCGAAGAAAACCTAAGAGAAACGGGAAAGACAAGGTCATCGCAACCAAATCTTGGGTTCAGGAGTCGTTTACGCAAAAGAAATGTATTAGCACCCCTCACGTCCATTGTACTCAATGAGATCCACGCTTGTTGTCTAATCTATGGGTGAAAACAATCTAAAAGCTACTGCTAAACGAGGGTGAAGAGAAAAGAACAGACTCGATAGGACATCGCCGCCCTATGCCTACGTATTCCCTCGTGCAATGGAAAAGTTAGAGTCAATGTAGTTCGGGAAACTACGGGTGATGGGGGGAAGGTTGCTCGCCAAGACATCACCGTCTTGTGCCTACGTATCCTCATCTGGTATGAGAAATCAGAGCAAACGTAGTTCGGGAAACTAGACCACTGGTTTGTTCAAGTGTTTTATGAGCAATGTTAAATCTCCATTCTAGCAGTTATGGATGATGCCTGTTTGCGGTAGAACAAAAACGTAACAAAATCTTTCTGAAAATGAGGTTTGAAAACAATATTGGAGGATGAAAAGGTTTGAGTTTGATTTGTGTTTTTTTAGAAGAAGTGAATTGAGTTAGTTTGAAACTCATGTTGCACTAAAGATTATGACATAAGGGCGAATGCGTCGCATATCTCCCAAAGAGCATACGCTAAACACTCTAGATAATGTGAAGAGAGACCTCCCCACTTATCATTCCTCATGTACTTAAAGCTCGTAGCGTACAACACTTGTAACTCATTATTAAGTGTTTTAAAAGAGTTTTGAGATGAGAAGAGAAGACACAAGGATTATAAAGGGGACAAAAAACCCTAATGTTGTCATGCAAAGTGGTCCTAAAGTTGGGATAGTAAAGGGGACTACCTAATGTTATCATGCAAAGGATTGAAAGCCTAATGTATCTCCTACTCTCATCTTAAACAAAGGGGCTAGGAATCCTTATAGATCATGTGAGAAAGCACAAGTAAGCACAATGCTAATCAATCATAAATGAAACAAAGGAAAGACTTAAACAAGTCTTGAAAGATGAGAGGGAATGAGAGAAACAAATGAACCAAAATCAAAGAAGTGAGGGGAGAAGTATGGTGGGGCAGAAACCACATCATGATCACTCAAATCAAACATCCACTCATGATCACATGAAGAAAAAACACTTAAACAACCCAAAAGAAATTCAAGTGTTCACAACATTCTCAAAGTGAAACAAACATCACCAAAGCATCAAGAACAAGTACATAACCATCAAGGTCAGAAATGAACTCAAGTGATATGCATCAACATCAAACTGAAATTATCAAACCAAGTCAAGGATTATCAAATCAAATGGGAGGACCAAAATCCAAACCAAAGTCTTACACATCAAACACAAGTGGAAACACATGATCATACAAGATTTGTGAGGCAAGGCACACACCCAATGGACATCAAACCATGTAAGGCAGCACCTCTAATATGTTAACAAGAGCTAACAAAATCCAAGAGGCCCTCAAGGGATCACACAAGATCATATCCCAAGATTAGGTCAAGGCATGCCCACACATACATAGTTAAAACTAGTGAGTTTTGAAGCATCAATAAAAAATAGAAATGTGTTCAAATAAAATCCAATTAAAATACCAAGCTCAAGTTGAACCAAACCAAAATCAGTTTGCAAAAGGTCATAGCAAGAAATGGATCAAGGCATCACCAATTGTGTCAATCAAGACAACATGTTCAACTTATCGAGCAAACATCGAGGGTCAAATAAAAGACAATGAAAAACAACCAAGGAATGATCATCAAGACCTTAAACCAGCCCTCAAATATGCCTCAATCAAACACCTAAGCGTGAGAGGAAAATTGGTCAAAGGGGGTGTTCAATTGAAGTCAATGATCAAGTCCTAATCCAATGCACAAACCATAAAACCACCTCACAAATTAAATTGATTAAAAATAAATGAAAAATAAAATAAAAATATGGAAAAATATCTCAACATCCTAAAATGTCAGAAACATATTTTTGGGGATTTTTGTGATGATTAAAACTATTTTTAAATGAATTAAAATTAAAATTCAATAAAAATAAAATAAAAGAAAATAAAATGAAATGAGGGGTGTGTTAGCAATTCCAGAATGAACTAGGTTCATGTTCAAATGCGTACGGGCCTCAAAGCAAGGGGGCATGGAAAGCAAAAAATGCTAAGCCCAATCCATCAGAACTTCAAATTTAATGAAACAAATCGTTTCATTAATCCAGGTGGACACACACCTTAACTTCAACCCATCCACGCACGCAGGTCAACGCACACCTCACATTACACCTCAACACACACCTCAGACGCCGGAGCCCTAGCTCCGGTAGTCTTCCCCGGGGAGCTTCACCGGTGTTGGCTGAAAAACGTCATAAAAATGGAAACCCAAGGCATCATTTTAAAGGATTTTTCACGTTGATTCCAAAAATGCTATTAGTTTTTCATAAAGGTCCTTAAACGTGGAGAAATCAGGCCACAGAGTTTTAACATATAAATTGAAATTGAATCAAACATGCACAATAATGATTCAAACATTGCCTACGCATGGTAGGACTTCAGATGCAACCAAAATGGACCTAAATGCATGCCTAGAATGAAGGTTTCCGTTGATGGAAATTTACCTAACGGAGCAACTCTGTTGGCCTTTCAAACCTTGTGCAAGCTTCAAACTTAAGCTTCCAATCCACTCCTTATGCTTCAGTGATGATGAAATGAACCAACCTCTTAAGCGTTTAAGGTTTGTTTTCCACTTAAATATGAGGGCTTAGGGGGATTCATGCAGGCCCATGTTGAATGATTTACTTGATTGAAAGTTTTTGCCAAAAATAACAAAGTGAGGTGCACACGGGTTATTGCCTCTTGTTCAATCCTCTTGGTCAGCAATTTAGGACAATTAAGGGGTGAGAAAGGAATGATGGTGGTTTTGATTAAAGGTAATGGACTTGTCATGTGTTTTAGGTGGTTACCTCATATGGTAAAAAATTTGAAAATTCCTTGAAAATGAAGGTTTATGTTGGCTCATTTTGGGTAAGATCTAGCATGACCATGATATGATGATGATATGGCATTAAAAGACCAAAAACAACTTCATTTGGAGACTTGAAATGGAAGGAAACCATACTAGGTCCAAAAGTCAAGTTCTCAATGTTACCATGGCTTAATGATCTCATGATTCATAAAAATCCATGGAAATTGAGATCAAGATGAAGTTAACATCATATGATACAACTTTCATGTGGCAGGAATTTGGATTTGATGTCTTGAAGTGGATGAAATTGGTCCTTGAAGTGAATGTCCTAAAACTAGGTTTCCAAAATTGCCCTTGACTTGTGAAGACCATAACTTGAGCTCCACATATGAGAATGATGCATTCTAGAACTTTTTGGAAAGCTAAGACAATGAGGAAAAACTTTCATATTTGTTGTAAAGTGAGTAAGAGCATGGTTATATGTGAAAAATGCCTTGGAAGTGAACTATCTTTGAATGCCTCTAAAATCTCTTCATCTTATGACACCAACTTATAGATATCATAACTTGAGATGTATGAATCCAATGGATGAGTTCTTGTACTCAAAATAAAGCTTAAATGATGAAGAAAAAATCTCAATTTTGTTGGAAAATAAGACAAGACTTGTATCATAGTGAAATATATCCTTGAAGTTAGGTACCAAAAGAGGGGATTTTACACTTAGAATCATCTGAAACCCTAATTTAGTAATCCTCTTGAACTCTTGAATCTCTTTGATCTAACTTCATCATGAAATTTGAGATGATCTAGGAAGACTTCTCATGGCTTCCAAGATCAATACCCAAACCTTAAACCCTTTCAAACCTACAGTTGACTTTTCATTGACCAGATGGAACCCTAACACCTTATCCACTGAATGAGGTTCTTGCAGATGACTTGTGTGATCATGGGACCTCCATAAAGAACCCTCAAATTGCATATTGAATCTTAGAACCATGTCTCATCCAAGGAGATGACCTCATGTGCCTCCAATCATCCTTAAGATAGGAGGTGATACCCACACACAAACTTTCTCTTCTCAAGAAGCTTTGAGACCCACTCTGATGATAATGAAGACTTGAAAATGTACCCTTGTTTAAACTTGAACATGAAACTTATCACTTGAGTGGTAAATACAACATCTTGATCCCTTGCCAAGAACCAATGCTATGCACAAATTCAAATGCAAAATGCTATGAAACATAAGCCAAGATAGGAGAAAAGGGTTGGCAAATTTTGGGGTGCAACAGGTACCCTCTTGGAATTACTGATGTTGAGAGAGCAAGTCATGAATACATTGCTTTTTCCAATGAGAACTTGAGAAACTGAGTGTTTTAGTAACCCTTTACCCATTTGGACATTTTAGGATATAGCGCGATAACTATCGGGAATAGTTAATACGCGATACTACACTCAAATGAGATTCATCTTCAGGATATTACAGCTCTCATGAGTCAATCGGTTTGCTGATAATATCCTAAAGAGGGGTTAGTGATTTTGGGAACCTTATTTGAACCGGTTCTATAGGCATAAAATGAACCCCTAGTACATACCTCTGGGATGGCTAGATCCATGACTCCATGATCGTGACGATAAACTCTTAAACCCATGTTTGTAAACATCTGCGTTTGTGCATACATGCATTCATAAAAAAAGTTCAATTTTTTTTCCAAATGTTTCAAAAGAACTAAAAAATATGGTTGTTGCAAATATTAGAAACTGTGCTATGGATTTTGGTAGAAGTAAAACCTAGAAATACACCTTCAGAAGTCCAAAATTAGAATATCTAAGAAAATTGGGAAGATTGGTTACTAACCCTAAATCTTTCAAAGCTAAGTATGGAGGACTTTTGTCTCTTTTAAAAGTCAACATGGTGGAAGGAGTCCTATATAAATTGGTTCAATTCTATGATCTGGTGTACCACTGCTTCACATTTCCAAATTATTAGCTCACACCAACATTAGAAGAGTACTCCCAGTTGATCGATTTACCCATTTATGACTGAGATCCATTCTCCGCTTTAGAAGAAATTCCTAAAGATCAGACCATTGCAAGAACTACCTCCTTGGAAGTGTCAGATATCAAAGCTCACATGACCACCAAGGGAGGAATTCAAGGATTACCAGCTAAGTTTTTGATGGAAAGATCCTAATACTTCGCTAGTATAGGAAACATGGTTGCTTTCAAGGATATCTTTATTTTGTTCATCTATGGATTGTTCCTCTTTCCCAACATTGGCGACTTTGTTGACGTCAACGCTATTAAGATATTCTTAATTAGAAATCCAGTCCCGACTTTGCTAGAAGATGCTTACCAATCCATACAACTAAGGAACTTATACCGCGGATGAATGATTACATTCTGTGTACCGTTACTCTACAAATGGTTCATTTCTCACTTACCCAAATCTGTTGCTTTTTGGGATCTCAAAAATGGTATGCGATGGTCGCAAAAGATCATGTTTCTCACTCACTCTAACATAGATTGGTACAATCGGGTCTATGAAGGAACAAAGATCATTGACAGTTGTGGAAGTTTCCCCAATGTACCCCTCATTGGTACTAAAGTAGGGATCAACTACGACCCAATTTTAGCTCGTCGTCAACTTGGTTACCCTATGAAGAACATACCATACAACATTTATATGGAAGGTATTTTCATTAAGGAAGGAGAAAATGATAGAACACTTTAAGGGGAAATTATACATGCCTGGTGTCGTATTCACAGGAAGGGAAGAGAATCTTAGGGAAAACCAAATTGTGCCTCTACGGAGCCTTGTCTCTAATGGTAAAATATAAAGCCATCAAGTTGAAGATGCCTTACCCTCATCAAGAAGTTTTTCTCCTAAAGGAATCTATCCCATACTTCATGAACGACACAGAGAAACTCCAGGTCGCTTTTAACAAGACTGAACGTGAAAAGAACTCTTGGAGGAATAAGTATCAAATTATCATCTTGGAGAACGCAAATCAAAAAACTGCTAAAAGAAAAAGATGCTCTAATTGAGATACTTGAACAACATGTTGTGGAAAGGCAAGGAGAATGGAAAAATTTACTCTCCCCTTTTACTTGGCAGAAGACCGTCAATCCACTGATGGTTGAAGAAGCCTAATTCAAAAAGTAGAAAAAAAGTCTATAAGAAGGGATTTGAACCTCATCAAAGAGGGTTATTTAATAGCTATAGGTTTAGTTTTCCTTCTATGCATTATGAACATTGTACTTTTGTAATCCTTTCATTTTATCAAATAAAAGCGTTTTAGTGTTTATGTTATCCACGGAATGATATTTGCAACATAATTATTGAAAGCTCTTTTAAAAGAAAAAAACAAAGCAAAAAGAGCGTTTGCATCCTTTACACCTCATGCATCATTCTAGCATTCCACATTTTTCACAAAAATCTTACACATACTTGTAATACCCCAAATTTTACCCTCATATTTAGTTGGTCATTTCGCATATCATATCATCTGTGTATTTGCTAACCACTAACAAGTCATGGAGGTATTTGTTTTGCAGGATTGGATCCAGGGGTATTTTGGTCATTTTACGTGGAAGACGGGCTGTTACTAAATTTTGAGGCATTTGAGGCATTTACCTATCACCAGGTCTGATTATATCAAGGTGCCAATTCGATGTGGTCGGTATTAAAGTTTGTCGAGCACGACTGGATTTAAGACCTAGTTTATCGCTCATGGTTTATTCCCAGAGTACTCCCGACGCTGTTAATAAGGCACAGTTTTAATGGGGTATTATTGGATTGTTGCTCACAGTCTTTGGTCGGTGGAATTCAATTACGGGCAAGGGTATCATGGATATTGAATCTGTGGTGATCACGGCGTGCACCCGTGTTTTGGTTATAAAATTGTTGGTTAGCATTTAAGTTGGAAGGCAATGGAATTTAATCAATTGATGAGATTATGACTACAGATGAGACACGTGCATGAACAAGAATATCATTCGCGAATAGTTATGATTTATGACTAGAATAATGAATTTAAATATTTGTGGATTTATTCACAAATGTTTGCAATTTATAACTAGAAGTAAACATAAACAATTTCAAAGTTGAATGATCATGGAAACTTTTGGGAATTTTTATTTCATAAAGAATGTCATGGTACAATAGGAGTTGAATCACTTTACATTCTGAGTTGCTGTAAAATTAAAATACAAATGGTACATGTATCCTAAAATCCTAAGTCCTAAAGATTCATTGGAGTCTTCATGAGATTCATCCATTGGACCGTATTCCATGTTCGTATCCGATTAACCTGCACAAAGAGAAACGAAACAGAACAAACAGAATAGAAGGGGTTAGAAATTATTTTTGACACTCTCAGAACATCGTCATCATCGAGTGCCGGGAGTGGCACAACCGAAGCTGCGTCCTACCCCCCGTTACCGATCCGCGCCGTTGGCGTTAGATCAGGTAACACCTGTTCTTATCATTACGGGACATCCGAGAGATAGAAGTGATAAAAGAAGCGGGACTGATTCGCTTTTGCCGCAATTGGATTTCCAAACTGATACGAGAGTAAGGCAACATAGGCAAATTTGGATTCAGACCTGGACGCCGGCAGGTCTGAGTCGTTTTGGTTTCGAAAAATTCCAACACCTGAAATTCCACAAACAGCATCAGTACAACAGAACTCAAAGCAAAACAAGCTGCATAAACAAAACAGCAACTAGGCAAAAGGAAAGCCCGCGCCAGTACAATTGTGAAGAGGCACAAAGAAACAAATCTGCCACAAAAGTTCAGAATGAAAACCAAGTCCAAACAGAACAAGAAAAATACAAACCAAACTGCATTTGAAGGGCATCAAACAACATATCAGAAGGCAAGTTTCAATGGCAAGTCACGAATAATGTGAGCGACCACACAAAATCACAGCACCAAAATCACAGCACCAAAATCACAGCACAAAATCATGGCACGAATTGTACCAGAACGAGCAAGGATAAGCAAAGATAAACATATCAGTTCATAAGATAAATGAGTGCACAAAACCATAGCAGTTCATATCAGTCATCGCGGCTCAGTTAATCAGCATCATGGCCCAGCTCACAGTCACAGCCAAGGGGTAATTGAAACCATCATGAATTAAACAATCAGAACCGAGTTCGTAATCATGTGGACGACAAAGCTGTCATGAACATCAAAGCCATAATAAAAGGCCTGCATCAAAAAACCAACGTGAATCCAGATAAAAGCAAGTCAAAATCAGCAATGTCCAGTTATCAGACAAATCAGAAGCAACAGCATAATCAAAAGCCAGTATTGTAGTATCCTGTTCCGACGGTTCAGACCAAGTGTCATCATTACCGCGTACCCTTCTCAGCGACGTTTAACTCAACCAAAGCGTAGTACCTGTCCTGAAAAAAGAAGAGAAAAAAATAAGTGATTTCCAACTGATAACCAAGCTGAATGAAACAAGTTCACAAAAACCATGACAGTTCAGAATGCGAGTGAATCCACAAGACAGGTATCGACTCGCTAAAGCTCAGCAATTGGATATCCACATTGTGAACAAAGGCAATCCATTCCACATCTGAAAAATGAGATCCCAAGCATATTAGAGAAACCCAATTCGATCCAATCAAGGAAACGAAGAAACTGGATATCCACAAATCAAGACAAAGCCGTTCAGTTATCAAAATCAAATGAAAATCCGGGCAAAACCATATCCGAGAATAGGGAATCCTGAAAAAGGAAAGTTCAGATCAGATGAGATCAAACATATCAGAAAAAAAGCGAAGTCCAATCTCACCAAAATCCCAATCAAATCTTTAAAGAGGAAACAAGATATATCAGTATCAGAATTGTTGCGGTGGAAATAGGATTACAAACTATTAATTAGTTTGAATCGCAATTCAATTCACAACCGCTCTTTGATTTATCCGAAGGAAAAGGTCAAAAGAGGGAAAACCTATTTTGCATCGTAAACACAATGCGGGGAAAGATCTAGGGTTCGGGGGTTGGTTAAATTTAGGGAAGGTATTAGCACCCTAAACTTCTGTAGTACTCTACAGGAACCTTTTGTTCAAATGTTTACTATTTTTGCTTTATTTATTTGCTTAAGATATATGTACAAAGATTAAAAGTGAGAAAATAAACCTAAGGGGTTAATTCTAAGTTTACTCGGCAAGACATCGCATCTTGTGCCTACGTATCCTTACGGGAGTGGAATCAGAGTAATCGTAGTTCCCCTCAAAAGGGAGGTTAGAAACGTCTTGACTGTGGTCAAGGTTTCAATGGGGAATAAACGTATCTTAAGGACACGCCTACGTGGAGTCTTTGAAACTCCTATTTCTATGTTGAATTTGTTAATTGAATTAAGGTTAAATTAGGGATTCCACGGCGGGAAACCCTAAACAGAGCACGACGGCTCTTTGACCTAAAAGCTAGGGTGAAGGGCGTTTTTGTCCACGGCGGGACACCTAGGTTATTAGGGTTTGAAACGGTCAAAAAATTAGGGTTATTGACTCGGCGGTCAAACGGGTAAACCTAATTCCTTCGGAAAGATTCTAACGGTAAAACATGCAAGCAACAGAATTATTACATGGTAGAAATTAAAATGCGGAGAGTAAAGAAAGCGTCGCGACGATCACTTGCGTAAATTACAAATCCCAAAAAATGCGAAATAAAAATAAACCGCGACCATGGCCTCGCGTAAATTACATCCATGGAAATAAACAAGAATAATAATTGCGACGATGGCCTCGCATAATTACAACCCAAAGAAAATAAAATGCGAAAAGTATTGGATTAATACCCAAGGACAAAAGATGAAAATTAAACGGGAATATTAAGCATTTTTATTTTAGTATTTTTTTTTAACTAGAAGATTGGAATGAAAGTGTGAAATGTTAGAAATTTAAAAATAAACAATGTTAGAAATGTTAGAAATTTATTAAGAAAAAGTTTGAGTTAAACAGTTAGAGTTTTAATAAAAAGTTAGAAATTTATGATATGAAAAAATTGAAGTGCTAGGATCTTAATTTAAAAAAAAGAGTGTTAGAAATTTTAACTTAAAAAAACAATTAGAATTTTAATTACATGAAAGGTAAATTTTAATTTAAAAAGAAATGAGGTGTTGGAAGTTTTATTTTAAAAAAAAGAAGGAAGTTAATTTTAATTTTTAAAAAAAAGAAAAAAAGAGTGGATTTTAATTTTATATAAAAAACTAATTTTTTAAAGAAAGAGTTAGAATTGAATTTTTAATTAGAAAATCAAGTTTTATATTTATTTGAAAAAGAGTTAAGAAATCTTAATATTAATTATAACAAAAAGAGTTTTAATTTTTAATTATAACAAAAAGAGAAGTTTTAATCTTAATTATAAAAAATAGAGAGTTTTTAATTTTAATCAAAAAGAAAAATTGTAGAACTAGTTACTACCTTATAATATCATTTTAAGTTAATTAAAAAATGAGACAAACAAATCATAAATGAAAAAGAAAGAAAAATAGAAAACAACAAAAAATAATAAGAGGAGATAAATTGGGGGAGGGTTACGGTTACAAGTTTTTTTGCATGGCCACGATCCCTTCTTCTTTTCCTGCAAAAAAAAAACATCAAAAGAAAACATCCGTTAGAAATAAGAGTTGCTCACCTTTCCCCGGTTTGAAGCGGCTTTTCTACGGTGGAGTTCGTTGATGATGAACGATGATGTTTTTTTCAAAAATCTCCCCTATTCTGATAAGTCGCGAGAACGGCCGCCGTTTTTCTCTTTTGTCTCCTTCCCCTGATGACCTGCTCTTGATTTTCTGATCTTGATGAAGTTTCCTCTCATCACTTATGTTTATATAGGTAACAAATTAGGGTAATCTCTAACCTAATGCCCACCTTAAAGGCCCAACTTAAATAATTAGTCAAAACTAAATAAAACAAATTAAAACAAACTTAAAACAAACAAATTAAAACAAACTTAAAACCCTATTTTTACTAAACATAATAAAATCTTTTCTAATATTTTTAATTTTATGATTTTTGGATGTTTTTATGAATAATATGGAAAAAAGTGAAAAAATAATATTTCTTAAAAAATAATTTAAATTAAATACGAAAATAATAATTAAATAATTAAAAAAACTATTTTTGTTATTTTTTTTTATGAAAAATAGAAAATTTAGAATAAACATAAAGAAAAAACAAAAAGTGAAGAAGGTAGGAATCGAACTCTCAACCTCTCACACTCACAACTCCTTACACACAGTCTCTTGCCAATTGTGCTATTTTATTTATTCGAAATAAAGTGGCACTAGAAACCATGTAAAGGTAGGACAAATTTGTGGTACTACATGCGTAACCTGTTAATAGTTAGCTGATGCAAAAATGAGATATTATGCGACATGAATTGACTAATCTAAGGGTAAAATTTGGGGTATTACAGTTGCCCCTATTTAAATAGCTTCGCCGAATGATTTGAGCGACGTAGGCTCGAGAAATCATGGTGAAAGGGATTTAAATATAGTTAACCGAAAATTTTGCCCTTAGATGCAGTGATCATGCAAGGCTATGGATAGAACGGGACGAACTATAATGCTGACAATGGCATGAATTTAGTATGATGCGGATGATGGAATGAGAAATGCAAGGCTGCAGACGACACGACGACATAGGGGACAGACGCGACAAGAAACACACAGGGGAGGTACGACGCGCCGGGACAACAACACAACACTGGGGAATTCTAAAATGATGGTCAACTGGTGCGAACACGACCAATTGTCATTTTTAGAACGGGAACGAGATTCTCAAATGGAGATGGCACCTGTGAGACGGCCTCCACTGGGGAATCTAAAAGATAAAACTGGATCACGTACGATTGCAAGATCGATTACAGAATGCTGGAGCATTGAGCAAGGAATAACATCTAAGCTTCTGTAAACTACCCCTCGTGACAGGATCAAACGGACTTTTCGGAACTCCGTAGCAAATATACAAGGTAAAGACCGACTGTATGCCAAAATAAATGGGCTTTGATGGGAATTGCCCTGATAAGCTTCTCGAGGGAGAACTGTCACTTATCGTTGGAAGGGACTTATGTGCAAAAATGGATAAGCACTCAAAAGAGGCTGCTGCTTATCTGATAAATAAATCTTCTCGCATTTAAGGTCGACGCCTGGAATACGATTCTGATTTTTCTCTTACTGAAGGATAAATAAACTTCTTCATGCTTCAAGATCGTGCTCTCCTGAACATGAAAAGGGTAAACTGAACTTCCTCATACTTCAGAATCGTGCTCTCCTGAATATGATTCGGCTCTTTCTTGTAAATGAAATTCTTCATACTTCAGAATCGTGCTCTCCTGAATATGAGACTGGATGACTGAAGATACTCATATTTCAGAATCGTGCTCTCCTGAATATGAAACTGGATGACTGAATTTACTCATATTTCAGAATCGTGCTCTCCTGAATATGAAACTGGATGACTGAATTTACTCATATTTCAGAATCGTGCTCTCCTGAATATGAAACTGGATGACTGAATTTACTCATATTTCAGAATCGTGCTCTCCTGAATATGAAACTGGATGACTGAATTTACTCATATTTCAGAATCGTGCTCTCCTGAATATGAAACTGGATGACTGAATTTACTCATATTTCAGAATCGTGCTCTCCTGAATATGAAACTGGATGACTGAATTTACTCATATTTCAGAATCGTGCTCTCCTGAATATGAAACTGGATAATCGAACTTCCTCATAACTCAGAATCGTGCTCTCCTGAATATGATTCGGCTCCTGAAATTTCTTCATTCTTCAGAATCGTGCTCTCCTGAAAAACGGCCAACTGAACTTCCTCATAACTCAGAATCGTGCTCTCCTGAATATGATTCCGTTCCTTCTTTTACTAAAGGATAAATGAACTTCTTCATAACTCAGAATCGTGCTCTTCTGAATATGATTTCGCTCAAACATTCTCGTAACTCAAGATCGTGCTCTCCTGAATACGAATTGGTTCGTACCTCAAGACGGCAGGTAAATGGAAGCCCAACTGCTCCATGGAGATGGCCATTTGCTGCGAGCCATAACGAGGATATGATCGACTTCTTAGGTGAGAAATGTCGTGTGTTGATGCTGTAAAATGTAAAGTGTAAAGGGTTGTAACATGTAGGATTGCAAAGTGTTGTACTGATATATTTTCCGGCGCGAACTGGCGTGTATCTGTAAAGGGTTGTAGTTGATTTTCTTGAAAGATAGTGCAAAATAAATGCACGTCCGGTTGGGATTGACGACCGACATGACTGAGGTTCAATCTAGGATCGAGCTAGAAAGAAGACTGGTAATCAAGACTCCATCGAGGGAATGATCTCGGAGGGTAAATATCTTATCCTGGTGAGGAAAGATAGCTGAAGTAACCGTCATCCACGAGAGTCGAGCTCTGTGGGGAAACTGGAAACAAGTAAGTATTTATGCTTAGGGCTGACAGTCTATTTGGAGAGAGTGGACGAACCCAGTTACTCGGCGGTAACAACCAAATGATGGAGAGACACAATGAACCTGTGAATGCTAACGCATATGTTGATGCATATGTTAATGTGAATGTATGTTAATATCTATGTATGTAACTATGCAAGATGTTATGAAATGAGTATGTTGAGTATGTAATGAATATGTAATGAATATGTAATGAATATGTAATGAATATGTAATGAATATGTAATGAAATAGGCATGTGATGCTTATGCCCTTGCGTATACTGACGAAGCAGACTAGAGATGGGATGAGAGATGAAATAAACATCTCGACGGAGATACCCTGCGTTCTCTGCAACCAATACGTCAATCATGGGTAAGAAAGATCAATGATAGAACCAAATCTGGTTTTAAAGTTCTGAATTCTCTGGGGAGAAGGTAATCTGCTTGGGTGTACAGTATCACGTCTTCACATGGGGAGAAGAAAACCTGAGGGACACTTTTGAGTTACCCAAGAAAAAGTTGTCAGCTTATAGTCTCTTTGGGGACTGTGATGAGGCAATAGTTTAGGAGCCTGTTACAACACTGAGATTTACTGGGGAATGAAGGCCGCTGTGAGTAAAATCCATCGGGTGCATGAAAAAATTGTGAAGCCACATAGTTTTGATCTTGAAGGACCTTATAGTGGTCGCCATTTGTTTCTTCAAAAAACACGGTGCCCCAGGATACTTGCGTTGCGAGGTAGGGTCATCTCAAGAGGATTTTATAGAGAACACCGAGTCCGGTTGCCCCATTGTTCTCAAACTCTTTGAGAGATTTGTCAGGTCTCGACGTAACTGGCACAAATTAATCGTGTTACGACGAAATGTTTGGGAAATAGCTCTTAAGAATGTCAGACTCGCGTTGGTAAGCGAATTGGGAAACTGCCTGCCCCTGTTCAGCAGGATCTTCAAGTTCCACGGGTTATGTTCATATGTAAATCTCTAAGATATCAAGCAAAGTTGTCATGCCTGAAATGCCTATCCTGAGCTTGTCAATGTACACATATATTTGTCTTGAAGTTTTGTTTTGAAAAAAAGATATCGCAACAACTTGTGACCGAAATCACTAGTCCGGATATAAGTTTTAATTATAATGCCAACATGAATTTTTTCTGAGCATAGCTCGTAGGAGTCAGGAAACGTGATCTTGTCGAGTATGCTTTCAACCGAAGTCCTACTTCAATTAGGTCTTTTAAAGGTTGTATCGTGGCTCGGTTCACGGTTTGAGCAACAAAGGATAAAGGCTCAAAGTTATATTTGTACCCACCCATTCTTCGTGATGTTCTCCAATCCTAATTCAGTTAACCGGATACGAAACGCTCATATCTCAAGCGGATTTGCTATGGTCGAGAACTTATCAAGGCTTTGGACATGGCAGTCACTCACCTATTTCTTTTGGCAATTGGTCACACGACCTTGTTCTTTATAGGGGTTATTTATTGTACCCTCTTGTTTTGCTTTTATTCCCTAACTTTTGCCTGGACAACGTCTTTTGATCTGACTTTGGAGTCCAGCGGGATGCCCCAGTTTTGCCTAAGTCTCCTTCATAGGTTTTGACTTAGCGGGCTCTTGTTTTTTTGAATATTCTTTTATGCACAAGTCGTGTAAATCTTTTGAAAGACTCGTGACTGCCCCACTCCTTAGGTAACCGAGGGATAGCCATTGTATTGGACTTCTTAAGATGCTAAGGATAAATTCTTGAAGGTTTGCTCTTCCTTTTTGAGGATCTAAGCGCTCGATTGGTTTAACTGAAACTTACCCTGCCCCAGGTTAGGATGAAGGTTCTTAAAAAGAAAGAAAAACTCCTACTTCAAGGCTCAAAGAGGTTAACGAGGGATTATCATCCTTATATCTCCAGTGTATGGGATTTGAAACAATGCCTTACATCATCAGTGGGTTTCAATCGAAAGCATACGACAAGAAATCTGCCGTTTTGGGTTCGTCATCCTCCCCCCAATTCTCCATCGGAACAAGAGATCGGGTAAAGTTGGCATTATGATTTATGAAAACGTTTTTTGAATGAGTGAAACGAATGGATTTATTCAAGACAAACATATGCGTTGCATTAATTAATCAAAGATAAACAAGTTCGTGCATGCTAAATATGATTAATCGAAGAGAAATACATATAAATAAACAAATGAACTGTCGGAAAAATCCTTCTAAATGTTTATGAAATCTTGCATTCAAGAGTAACAGTTTCCTTTGGCGGAGCCTCAATGGAAAGGACGTCTGGTTCATGATCACTGTGAGTCGTCATGGCTTACCCCAGTTATGCTGGTCACATCTTCAACAGTTTTCAGTCGTTGCTTCAAAATAAATTTTCCAGATCCTTTGTTGATCCCGGTCATATCACCTTGAGGGTTACTGAAATGAAGCGGGCTAGGCCTTTGAATAATGACTGGATTCGGCTGATAGGCGTAGCATGCTTTGCAGAATTTGCACTTGACGAGTGAGGAACCCCGAAAGGAGTCTCGATCTTCAGCTGAGCATCGCCAAAAGACAACTTCTTCGTTTCTAGCAAATTTCTGACAACTTTCTTAAGAGCATAGCAATTCTCTAGATCATGGTCGGGCGCACCCTCATGAAATAAACAATGAGCGGTAGCGTTGTAACTTGCAGGTAATGGATTAGGTGGAGGATCAGGAGGCGGACCCAAAGCCCGAGTAGTGATGAGACCTTGCTTGACCAAAGAGGGACACAACTCGGTAAAAGTCATCGGGATCGGCGGACAAGGTTTATACGTTCTTCTGTTTGGCATATTCTGGCGAGGAGCCGGACTCTTTGGCTGTTGAGGAGCAGGAGTATTTGGGTGCCTGTAGGTAGTTGACAGGAGGCGGCTAAACAGGAGGTTGTTGCATAGGTTGATACATGGGAACCTGTTGATTGAAAGAAGGTGTAATAGCTGCCACATAGGGTTGTTGAGCATATTGGACCGGGTACCCTTGAGGTTGAGCATAACCTTGCAGATGCCGATAAAAGCGTTCCCTTGGTTTACCAGAGGATATAGCATTAGTCTCACTCTCCTTCTTTTTCTGGGAGCTATACGGAGGTTTCTTCGGCTGATCCTTAGAAGTACCATGATTATTTGTCATTTTACCACTCTTCATACCCAATTCGATCTTGACACCCACAGCAACGATGTCGGAGAAATTTGAAGTCACACTACCCACCATTCTCTCGTAAAATTCTGGACGGACTGTGTCGACAAACCAATCAGCTAACTCTTTCTCGGTCAAAGGAGGTTCTACCTGCGAAGCAGTCTCTCTCCACCTTTGGGCATATTCTTTGAATGACTCAGAATTCTTTTGTGACATACTCAGCAACTGTCTTCTGTCAGGAGCCAGATCCATATTGTACTTGTAGTGTTTGATGAAAGCGTCAGATAAATCTTGAAAGCTCTTAACGCGGGATTGGTCCAAAGTTAAATACCACTTGGAAGAAGCACCCTTCAAACTGTCTTGGAAGCAATGAATCATCAGTTTATCATTCTCAACATGGGCAGCCATTTTGCGATAATACATGATCAAATGACTCTTAGGACAGGTGGCACCTTCATAACGATCGAAGTTCGGAGTTTTGAACTTCGGGGGAATAACTAAACCCGAGACCAAACAAACATCCCTTGCGGCAGTCCCAAAAATTTGATCACCCTCTACCTTTTTCAATCTCTGGACGATAGTGTTTACTTCCTCACGAAGCTTATCATGTTTCTCATAATCCTCAACATTCTCATCAAGATTATCAAAAGCTGTCTCATTGAAGTACGGTTGCGCACGAGTGTGTACAACAGGTGGTGCAAAGATAGGAGCCCCCCTAGAAACTTCAGAAAACAAAGGCACGGCTTGCTGAACAGGTTGATTAATCGGAACAGTGGCTTGAGGAGGCACAAAACCGGGAGCAAGACCATAAGGTGGGTCCCCTGCTACGGTCACACTTGGTGGAGGGTCCACAGTAACGCCGGTAATCTCAGAAACAACAGTGGGCTGGGTATCCATCTTAGCATTCATGACATGTAACAATTCCATCATTCGCCCCATACCCCCTCGAAGGTCTTCGAGTTCATTGCTAAGGCGATCAATCTCTTTTGCCTGATCCTCCATTCTTTTCCGAGTTTGAGCTCTGGTGTTGTATTGGTGCCGAGAACTCAGGGTGACGAAACTGGAAGGTGAGAGAACCGAGTATGAGAAATCGGGAGACACATGTAATGCAAAAGTATGATGCTAAAATGTGAATGTAAATGAAGATTTCATGGAATTCAAAACATTTACTAATGCCGTGGGGTACCAAGGAAATCTTTTCCTTGTTTTTTCATTTTATATTTTTTTTATTTATGGTATCCCGCGATATCCATAAATGATGTTTGACCTCCATGAAATACAATGCGATGAGATGCTTTATGGATGCAATGCATGAAAACACACAAAGTCCTAGGTTAAAGGCTTGCATGAGGTTCAAAGGCAAATACCCTCCCCTGAAGTTAGATGGTTCATCCTGTCCTACAAAAGTAACCGGGTTCTAAGGGATCTCAATATCATTGATCCTTCACAAGGGTGGTTGTTCAGAAGGCAACTTACTTGCCAACCAAAACCCTCCAAGTTTAAGATCTCAATGAGCGTAGTATCGAGTGTCAACCAACTTTAGTCTGCACCAAAGCCGGTTACCTCACTACTTTCTAAAGGCCAAGATGAGTTAACTAGGGTTCTAAAAGTCAGTTAGTGCGTTGACAACATATGGCAGCCTCAATATTATCCTCAACTTGACTTAAGGAATATAAGCACCAACCAAGAAGTCGCACTAACCATGGCCACCAGATCAACCGTATCGATATACGTCGTACAGTTTCCTTGGTCTATTGCCATTTACCTAAGGTACACTAGATCCGGGTGTAGGACCTATCTCACAGCACAAGGAACAGTCCCACAATCAAAGCGCAAATATATACATGCAAATGAATAATAACACAGATAGTAATAAATATGAACAAGTTAGGGATAACCCTCAAAAGTTAGAAGTCCCCAGTGAAGTCGCCATTTTCTGTTGCGGTGGAAATAGGATTACAAACTATTAATTAGTTTGAATCGCAATTCAATTCACAACCGCTCTTTGATTTATCCGAAGGAAAAGGTCAAAAGAGGGAAAACCTATTTTGCATCGTAAACACAATGCGGGGAAAGATCTAGGGTTCGGGGGTTGGTTAAATTTAGGGAAGGTATTAGCACCCTAAACTTCTGTAGTACTCTACAGGAACCTTTTGTTCAAATGTTTACTATTTTTGCTTTATTTATTTGCTTAAGATATATGTACAAAGATTAAAAGTGAGAAAATAAACCTAAGGGGTTAATTCTAAGTTTACTCGGCAAGACATCGCATCTTGTGCCTACGTATCCTTACGGGAGTGGAATCAGAGTAATCGTAGTTCCCCTCAAAAGGGAGGTTAGAAACGTCTTGACTGTGGTCAAGGTTTCAATGGGGAATAAACGTATCTTAAGGACACGCCTACGTGGAGTCTTTGAAACTCCTATTTCTATGTTGAATTTGTTAATTGAATTAAGGTTAAATTAGGGATTCCACGGCGGGAAACCCTAAACAGAGCACGACGGCTCTTTGACCTAAAAGCTAGGGTGAAGGGCGTTTTTGTCCACGGCGGGACACCTAGGTTATTAGGGTTTGAAACGGTCAAAAAATTAGGGTTATTGACTCGGCGGTCAAACGGGTAAACCTAATTCCTTCGGAAAGATTCTAACGGTAAAACATGCAAGCAACAGAATTATTACATGGTAGAAATTAAAATGCGGAGAGTAAAGAAAGCGTCGCGACGATCACTTGCGTAAATTACAAATCCCAAAAAATGCGAAATAAAAATAAACCGCGACCATGGCCTCGCGTAAATTACATCCATGGAAATAAACAAGAATAATAATTGCGACGATGGCCTCGCATAATTACAACCCAAAGAAAATAAAATGCGAAAAGTATTGGATTAATACCCAAGGACAAAAGATGAAAATTAAACGGGAATATTAAGCATTTTTATTTTAGTATTTTTTTTTAACTAGAAGATTGGAATGAAAGTGTGAAATGTTAGAAATTTAAAAATAAACAATGTTAGAAATTTATTAAGAAAAAGTTTGAGTTAAACAGTTAGAGTTTTAATAAAAAGTTAGAAATTTATGATATGAAAAAATTGAAGTGCTAGGATCTTAATTTAAAAAAAAGAGTGTTAGAAATTTTAACTTAAAAAAACAATTAGAATTTTAATTACATGAAAGGTAAATTTTAATTTAAAAAGAAATGAGGTGTTGGAAGTTTTATTTTAAAAAAAAGAAGGAAGTTAATTTTAATTTTTAAAAAAAAGAAAAAAAGAGTGGATTTTAATTTTATATAAAAAACTAATTTTTTAAAGAAAGAGTTAGAATTGAATTTTTAATTAGAAAATCAAGTTTTATATTTATTTGAAAAAGAGTTAAGAAATCTTAATATTAATTATAACAAAAAGAGTTTTAATTTTTAATTATAACAAAAAGAGAAGTTTTAATCTTAATTATAAAAAATAGAGAGTTTTTAATTTTAATCAAAAAGAAAAATTGTAGAACTAGTTACTACCTTATAATATCATTTTAAGTTAATTAAAAAATGAGACAAACAAATCATAAATGAAAAAGAAAGAAAAATAGAAAACAACAAAAAATAATAAGAGGAGATAAATTGGGGGAGGGTTACGGTTACAAGTTTTTTTGCATGGCCACGATCCCTTCTTCTTTTCCTGCAAAAAAAAAAACATCAAAAGAAAACATCCGTTAGAAATAAGAGTTGCTCACCTTTCCCCGGTTTGAAGCGGCTTTTCTACGGTGGAGTTCGTTGATGATGAACGATGATGTTTTTTTCAAAAATCTCCCCTATTCTGATAAGTCGCGAGAACGGCCGCCGTTTTTCTCTTTTGTCTCCTTCCCCTGATGACCTGCTCTTGATTTTCTGATCTTGATGAAGTTTCCTCTCATCACTTATGTTTATATAGGTAACAAATTAGGGTAATCTCTAACCTAATGCCCACCTTAAAGGCCCAACTTAAATAATTAGTCAAAACTAAATAAAACAAATTAAAACAAACTTAAAACAAACAAATTAAAACAAACTTAAAACCCTATTTTTACTAAACATAATAAAATCTTTTCTAATATTTTTAATTTTATGATTTTTGGATGTTTTTATGAATAATATGGAAAAAAGTGAAAAAATAATATTTCTTAAAAAATAATTTAAATTAAATACGAAAATAATAATTAAATAATTAAAAAAACTATTTTTGTTATTTTTTTTTATGAAAAATAGAAAATTTAGAATAAACATAAAGAAAAAACAAAAAGTGAAGAAGGTAGGAATCGAACTCTCAACCTCTCACACTCACAACTCCTTACACACAGTCTCTTGCCAATTGTGCTATTTTATTTATTCGAAATAAAGTGGCACTAGAAACCATGTAAAGGTAGGACAAATTTGTGGTACTACATGCGTAACCTGTTAATAGTTAGCTGATGCAAAAATGAGATATTATGCGACATGAATTGACTAATCTAAGGGTAAAATTTGGGGTATTACAAGAATAATCCAATCAGGGTATCAGAAATTTGATTAAGCCGAAAAAGTGTTCAAACCATATCAAAAATCATACGAAATCAAATCTCAGCCAAGAGTAACGTAAATCCAACAACATCCAAGGCCCAAAAAGAGAAATTATAAAGGGACGATCTCACCTCAGAGAAAACGAGGGGAGGATCGCAAAAAACCCTAGACAACAACGGCGGAGAAGCGATCAAAAACCGCAAGCGAAACCCTAGGCGGCGCGGCTGAGACTCAGAGGAAACCCTCATCATCGTCTTCGTAAGCGACGGCAACGAAGATCATCGGCACCGAACACCAATCTCATCTGAATCACAGACGATCGCGAGTCACCGAAGGAGAAGATCGCCTTCGCCGTTCATCACGAACACCGGGCAATCAAACCTCCTAGCCTCAGAGAGCTCATCATCGGCCGTTTCCAAGAACCATCTGTCTCAAAACGTAAGCCATCGCCTGGATATGTGTTTTTCTGAGTTTTCTTTGTTTCGTTTTTCAGCATGTTATGAGAAGAAGGAAATGAATGGGAAGAACGGGACATGCAGAACGAAGAGAGAATCTCAGCATAATATGAGAGACAGAAGCAACCGAGGGAGAAGAAGAAGAACGCAAGCGGCGCCGCGGCAAAGCGTTTAGGGTTATGAAACCCTAAAAGACCCCCTTTTGATTTCAATTACCTCAACCGGGTTGGGTCCGGAGGTAATGACCGGCCCAACCCTTTTATTTTTAACTATTTTTTCTTTTTTTTTGTTTATATATAATTAATTAACTAATTAAATTATTAAACTTTTTTAAAAAAAAAATATTTAGGTTTTTATATATAATAATTTAAAAACATTTTCAAAATATTAAAATTAACACAATTTTTTTAATATTTAGAATCAATTTTTTTTAAAACTAGAACTAAGCCCTTTTTTTAAAACCAAGAGAAAAATACCTTTTTAAAATCTTCCTTTTTATTTATTTATTTATTATCAAGTAAAAAAATTTTAAGCTTAGATTCGCGTTTTAAATGCTCTCATAAAATAAAAAGCCACAAAAAAAATGTCTCTTAGCTTCATGCTTCTGTTTTCATAATTTTGTTTACTAACCTAGTTCGTTCACTGTGCAGCTTACCATGTTGTTTCTTTATATTTTCGTTCTTAAAATTGAATTGTATCATATTATTGTAACTGTTCCTCCTCTGTAACCTCGCGAACCTAATAATCGCGCTTACGTTTCCGCATTTAAAATTCTGCTGATGTATGATTTAAAATTTCTCACACTTTCATCGTTATTAATCTGTCACTACACACATCCGAAGGTTAGGTCTAGCTTTTGGTCGCCGCGCCAATAGTCCTCAACTTCAAACCCTTACAACTACAAACCCTAATTTTCACAAATGCCTTGCCGCAGGCAAAATTACAATTTTACCCCTAGCATTAGGTCAAAGAGCCGCCGCGCTCATTTTAGGGTTTCCCGCCGTGGAATCCCTAATTTAACCCTAATTACAACTTAACAATTCAACGTAGAGATTTAGAGTTTCTACACTCCGCGTAAGCGTGCCCTTAAGACATGTTTATTCCCCTTGAGACCTTGACCACATTCAAGAAGTCTCTAACCTCCCTTTTGAGGGGAACTACGATTACTCTGATTCCACTCCCGTAAGGATACGTAGGCACAAGATGCGATGTCTTGCCGAGTAAACTTAGAATTAACCCCCTTAGGTCTCTTTTCTCACTTTTAATCCCTTTGTACATATACCTTAAGCAAATAATAAAGCAAAATAGTAAGCATTGAACAAAAGGTTCCCGTAGAGTACTACGGAAGTTTAGGGTGCTAATACCTTCCCTAAATTTAACCAACCCCCGAACCCTAGATCTTTCCCCGCATTGTGTTTACGATGCAAAATAGGTTTTCCCTCTTTTGACCTTTTCCTTCGGATAAATCAAAGAGCGGTTGTGAATTGAATTGCGATTCAAACTCGTTAATAGTTTGTGATCCTATTTCCACCGCAATAGAAAATGGCGACTTCACTGGGGACTGTCTTAACTTTTGAGGGTTATCCCTAACTTGTTCATATTTATTACTATCTGTGTTATTATTCATTTACATGTATATATTTGTGCTTTGATGGTGGGACTGTTCCTTGTGTTGTGAGATAAGTCCTACGCCCGGACTAGTGACATTATTATAGGATGGGGATATATTCGATGAGGCTTATAGGGAGTTGAATCCCGACCAAGCTGATTCGAGAATCACCGCTCAGTTGAGACCTTTTCGAAAATGGTTCGGTTGAACGAGTAATCGTTGAAAACTTTTTCCATGGTCGATTGGAGTCTGTGATATTGAGGACCGTAGTACCTTTACACCACCTTGGCCTTATTTAGGACGTAGTGCGGGAGCTATGTGGGAGTAATCCTACAACGGTTGCTACGCGATACTACACTCAAAAGAGGTTCTCTTGAGAATATTATTAACCCCTGAGTCAGTCGGAAGGTTGATAATATCCGAAAGATGGGCTGATGACTTTGGGCACTTTTTAGAACCTTGTTCTGCAGGTACAACTAACCTATAGTACACTCCTTTTGGGGATGGGTAGACCTTAACTCCACGCATGACTTTTAACCTAGGGTTTTGTGTATTCATATGCATGGCATCCATAAAGCATCCCATTTCATGGAATTCAAGCATCATTTACATCGCGGGATAAAATAAAAATGAAAAACGAGGAAAAATTTTTTTGTACCCCACGACATTCGTAAATGTTTGAATCCCATGAAATCTTCATTCGCATTTGCATCATAGCATCATATACTTTTGCATGTGTCTTCCGTTTTCTCATGTTCGGCTCTCTCGCCTTCCAGTTTCGTCACCCTGAGTTCTCGGCACCAGTACAACACCAGAGCTCAAACTCGGAAGAGAATGGAGGATCAGACAAAAGAGATTGATCGCCTTAGCAATGAACTTGAAGACCTACAAGGGGGTATGGGGCGTATGATGGAATTGTTACATGTTATGAATGCTAAGATGGATACCCAGCCCACTGTCGTTTCAGAGGTTACTGGCGTTACTGTGGACCCTCCACCAAATGTGACCGTGGCAAGGGACCCACCTTATGGTCTTGCTCCTGGTTTTGTGCCTCTTCAAACGACGGTTCCGATTAATCAGCCCGTTCAGCAAGCCGTTCCGTTATTTTCCGAAGTTTCTAGGGGGGCTCCTATCTTTGCACCACCTGTTGTACATACCCGTGCGCAATCGTATTTTAATGAGACAGTTTTTGATAATCTTGATGAGAATGTTGAAGGTTATGAGAAACATGACAAGCTTCGTGAGGAAGTAGACACCATCGTCCAGAGATTGAAAAAAGTAGAGGGCGATCAAATTTTTGGGACTGCTGCAAGGGATGTTTGTTTGGTCTCAGGTTTGGTTATTCCCCCGAAGTTCAAAACTCCGAACTTTGATCGTTATGAAGGTGCCACTTGTCCTAAGAGTCATCTGATCATGTACTATCGCAAAATGGCTGCCCATGTTGAGAATGATAAACTGATGATTCATTGTTTCCAAGACAGTTTGAAGGGTGCTTCTTCTAAGTGGTACTTAACTTTGGACCAGTCTCGCATTAAGAGTTTCCAAGATTTATCTGACGCTTTCATCAAACATTACAAGTACAATATGGATCTGGCTCCTGATAGAAGGCAGTTGTTGAGTATGTCACAAAAGAGTTCTGAGTCATTCAAAGAGTACGCTCAAAGGTGGAGAGAGATTGCTTCGCAAGTAGAACCTCCTTTGATCGAGAAAGAGTTAGCCGATTGGTTTGTCGACACGGTTCGTCCAGAATTTTACGAAAGAATGGTGGGTAGTGTGACTTCAAATTTCTCTGACATCGTTGCTGTGGGTGTCAAGATTGAATTGGGTATGAAAAGCGGTAAAATGACAAGTAATCATGGTGTTTCCAAGGATCAGCCGAAGAAACCTTCGTACAGCTCTCAGAAGAAGAAAGAAGGTGAGACTAATGCTATATCCTCTGGTAGACGAAGGGACCAATTTTATCAATATCCTCAAGGTTATGCTCAACCTCAATGGTACCCGATCCAATATGCTCAACAACCATATGTAGCAGCTATTGCACCTTCTTTCAATCAACAGGTTCCTATGTATCAACCTATGCAACAATCTCCTGTTTATCCGCCTCCTGTCAGCTACCAACAGGCGCCCAACGCTCCTGCTCCTCAACAGCCAAGGAGTCCAGCCCCTCGCCAGAATGCTCCGAACAAGAGAACGTATAAACCTTGTCCGCCGATTCCAATGACATTCACCGAGTTGTATCCCTCGTTGGTCAAGCAAGGTCTAATCACTACTCGAGCTTTGGGTCCACCTCCTAATCCTCTACCCGCCAATTACAACGCCGCCGCTCATTGTTTATTTCATGAGGGTGCGCCTGGTCATGATCTGGAGAACTGTTATGCTCTCAAAAATCTCGTCAGGGATTTATTGGAAAAAAAGATTTTGTCATTTGAAGATCCTCAACCGAATGTTAAGAAGAACCCTTTTCCCAACCATGAAAGTGTTAACGCCATCAGTGCCGATTCTGAGGAAGGTTATGTCCTTGATGTTGTTCAGATTAAGACTCCTCTTAAGATATTCCATTCGAAGTTGTTTGAAGCCGGTCTAGTAGATACGTCCCATGCTGCATGTGTAAGTTGTGAAGCCAGTATTAAGGGTTGTGTGTTGGTTCAGAATGATGTTCAGAGGTTGATTGACGAGGGTGTTTTACAGGTGACAAGCCAAGCCAAGAAAGATGAAGTCGCCGTGGTTGAGCCGGTCTTCCATCAGCCTGAATCAAAGGGTAAAGTACCAGTGTTTAATCTGTCAGGGGCAGGTTCTGCCAATCCCGTGTTCGACATACCAAAGTCGCCTATCCCTGAGGTGAATCAGCCTAAGCCTATAGTTATTCGAAGACCAAGTCCGTTTCCTTTCAGTGATCCTAAAGCTGTGCCTTGGAAATATGACGTGACGATGATTGACAAGGAGTCTGGGAAGGTTATTCCAAATGAAGAGGTTAAGGACACTGTGACTAATATCGCAGAGGCAAGCAGGATGACTCGCAGTGGCCGTGTGTATACTCCTCGTATCAACGAGGTCCCACCTAAGGAAACAATTAGTATCCCAGTGCCTGCCAAAGACAAAGGCAAGGGAGCCGTTACAAATGATGAAGATGCTGAGTTTTTGAGGATCATCAAGAAAAGTGACTATAAAGTTGTCGATCAACTTCATCAGACTCCTTCCAAGATTTCGATTTTATCTTTGTTGATGAGTTCACCCGCTCACAGGATGGCCTTGCAGAAAGTTTTGACTCAAGCACATGTGGATCAAGATATCAGCACCAGTCGGTTTGATAGTGTGATTGCCAATTTGACCGCATGTAACACCCTCAGTTTCAGCAACGAAGAGTTACCAAAGGAGGGTCCGAATCATAATCGTGCTTTACATATATCAGTGAAATGTCAGGAGGACAATTTAGCAAGAGTGCTAGTGGACACCGGTTCTTTTTTGAATGTTCTACCCAAGAGGGTTCTCGATAAGTTGGTTTTTAAAGAGACTGCGTTGAAACCTACTCCTCTGATCATCAAGGCTTTCGATGGTTCTCGCCGGTCGGTAATGGGGGAGGTTGAGCTTCCTATCCTGATTGGTCCACAAGTTTTTAATATCACATTTCAGGTCATGGACATTAATCCCAATTACAGCTGTTTACTTGGAAGGCCGTGGATTCATGCCGCTGGGGCAGTAACCTCCACGTTGCATCAAAAGATGAAGTTCGTGATCGATGGGAAGTTGGTTATTATACACGGTGAGGAGGATCTGATGGTCAGTAACCTGTCTTCTTTCCGTTACATCGAGGCCGATGAGAATGCTTTGGAAATCTCCTTTCAAGCACTCGAGATCGCCAATGCTGTTCTGTTAGAAGTCGAAGAGACAGTGGGCCAGGGTAATCCATCTTTTGCATCTCTGAAGAGTACCAAATCAACAATCGACAAGGGTATTCCTGAAGGTTGGGGAGAGGTAATTGATGTCAAGAACAAGACTGATCGCTTTGGGTTGGGTTACAAACCAACTCAGAATGGAGCCGCCACAACTGTCGAGGGGCGTCCGAAGGTTATCCAAGAGGTATTTGTCAGCGGAGGTTTCCAAGTCAATGCCGTCAGTGACTGTGAGGAAAATGAAGATTTGAGCAACCTGGTGTTTAAGGGTGATGCAGCTTTGAACAATTGGGAGGCCGTAGAGATCCCTGTTATTTTTCCATTGTCAAAGTAATTTTTAGCGTTTTTATTTACGTTTTCAAATAAAAATCCGTAGCTCTGCCCAAGGCTATAAGGTCGTTTTTGTTGGGCCACCTTTCATTTCTAAAAGGATATTAATAAAGGCATTTTGTTCAAATCCATTTTGGTTCATTTGCGTTTTTCGTTTTCACCTTTACAAAAATGAAATTGGAAACCTTTTTTCAAAAATAAAATAAAAAAATAGCATTTCATTTCTTATCTTACATATCTTTGAGCATTTTAATTAAGTAAGCCTTCCATCATGCAGAGACATCGTAAACCTTGTTGGATCCAATGACCTTATTGACACTCCTGACTGGGATGCACCCATCAATCAAGCTGAGGACGAGGGTGAAGAAGATTTTGAAGTACCCGCTGAACTGACAAGATTGATTGAGTACGAGTACACAGAGCTTCAACCGCATAAAGAGCAGGTGGACTTAATTAATCTTAGTACAAATGAGAATAAGAAAGAGGTCAAGATTGGTGCAATGCTTGGGACGGAGGTTAAGCAGAGGCTGATTGAGTTGTTAAAAGAATATATTGATGTGTTTGCGTGGTCGTATCAAGATATGCCTGGTCTAGACACAGATATTGTTGTTCACAAGTTGCCACTTAAGCCGGATTGTCCGCCTATCAAACAAAAGCTTCGAAGAACGAGACCCGACATGGCTTTGAAAATTCGAGATGAGGTTAGAAAACAGTTAGATGCAGGTTTCTTGGCAGTTGCAAAATATCCAGATTGGGTTGCCAACATTGTGCCAGTGCCCAAGAAAGATGGTAAAGTTAGGATGTGTGTGGACTACAGGGATTTGAACAAAGCAAGTCCGAAAGATGATTTCCCCCTGCCACATATTGATACACTTGTAGACAATACAGCCAGTTTTGCGTTGTTCTCATTTATGGATGGTTTCTCTGGCTATAATCAGATCAAAATGGATCCCGACGATCGAGAGAAGACTACTTTCATTACTCCTTGGGGGACCTTCTGCTACAAAGTCATGCCCTTCGGTTTAAAGAACGCAGGGGCAACTTACCAACGCACTATGACCACTCTTTTTCATGATATGATGCACAAGGAGATCGAGGTGTATGTGGACGATATGATAGCCAAATCTCAGAGTGAAGAGGAGCATCTAGACCATTTGGTGAAGTTGTTTGAACGACTCAGGAAATATCAGTTGAAATTGAATCCTGCTAAATGTACCTTCGGTGTCAGATCTGGAAAATTGCTTGGTTTCATTGTTAGCCAGCGAGGGATTAAGGTGGATCCTGACAAAGTCCGAGCCATTCAAGATATGCCAGCTCCGCAAACCGAGACGCAAGTTAGAGGTTTTCTGGGACGCTTGAATTATATTTCCAGGTTTATCTCCAACATGACCGCTACTTGTGAGCCGATATTCAAGTTACTTTGTAAGGGGCAGACGGTTGAGTGGAACCCTGATTGTCAGAAAGCGTTTGAGAAAATTAAGAGTTATTTGCAAGACCCTCCTATTCTGATTCCTCCCGTACCTGGAAGACCGTTGTTTATGTACCTTACTGTTCTTGAGAAGTCTATGGGTTGTGTGCTTGGACAACATGATGAGACTGGAAAAAAGGAACATGCGATTTATTACCTGAGCAAGAAGTTTACCGATTGTGAAAACAGATACTCACCATTGGAGAAGACTTGTTGTGCGTTGGCGTGGGCCGCTAGGCGCCTTCGGCAATATATGGTCTGTCATACCACATTGTTGATTTCTAAAATGGATCCGATCAAGTATATTTTTGAAAAACCTGCTCAAACCGGGAGGCTAGCCCGTTGGCACATGTTGTTGTCCGAATATGACATCCAGTATGTACCTCAGAAGGCAATTAAGGGTAGTATTTTATCGGATTATCTTGCAGATCATCCAGTTGAAGATTATGAACCTCTTAAGTTTGATTTTCCTGATGAGGACATTTTGTTGATCAAGAGAGATTGTGAAGAGCCAGATCCGAGCGAAGGTCCAGAACCAGGTCTTTGGTGGAAGATGATGTTCGATGGTTCCTCGAATTTCAATGGGCATGGTATAGGCGCCGTTCTGATGAACCCAAAGGGTGGATTCACTCCGTTTACAGCCAGGTTAGATTTTGAGTGTACTAATAACGTCGCAGAGTATGAAGCATGTATTCTTGGCCTTGAGGCAGCAATTCACCTCCGGATCAAACTTCTTAAAGTAAGTGGTGACTCAGCCTTGGTTATTTACCAAGTACAAGGCAAATGGGAAACGAAGAACGAGAAGTTAATCCCTTACAAGGACTACATTGTCGAGCTGATTAAGTATTTCGACGAGATAGAGTTCGAGCATGTTCCTAGATCTGAGAACCACGTTGCCGATGCTTTAGCCATGTTAGCATCCATGTGGAAAGTTTAAATTTGTTAATGAAGCACCTCTTATCCATATTGAACACAAAGTTGAGCCCGCTTATTGCCAAGTAGTCGAAGAGGATGAGGTGGATGAAAGGCCTTGGTTTCATGACATCAAGAACTATCTCGTCAAGCAAGAGTATCCCGATGGTGCTACTGGTCTGGACAAGAAAACATTGAGAAGGTTGGCTTCTAAATTCTTCATCAGTAATGGTGTGTTGTACAAGAGAAATCACGATATGGTTTTACTCAGATGTGTCGATAAACGGGAAGCGGACATGTTACTGCAGGAAATTCACGAGGGGACCTTCGGAACTCATGCCAATGGTTATGCTATGTCCAAGAAGATGTTAAGGGCTGGGTATTATTGGTTGACTATGGAAGCTGACTGCATCCAATACGCTAGAAAATGCCAAAAGTGCCAAATTTACGCTGATAAAATGCATGTACCTCCATCGCCGTTGAATGTTTTGTCGTCACCATGGCCGTTCTCAATGTGGGGCATTGACATGATTGGGGCAATTGAGCCGAAGGCTTCTAATGGTCATCGTTTTATCCTTGTTGCTATTGATTATTTCACCAAGTGGGTAGAGGCTGCCTCCTACACCAACGTGACCAAGCAAGTGGTTGCCCGTTTCATCAGGAAAGAAATTATCTGCCGTTATGGAGTTCCAAGCCGGATAATAACTGACAATGGCACCAATCTGAATAACAAGACTATGAAAGAGCTGTGTGACAGTTTCAAGATCACTCATCACAATTCTTCTCCGTACCGTCCTAAGATGAATGAGGCCGTGGAAGCTGCGAATAAGAATATCAAGAAAATCCTGCAAAAGATGGTCGTGACTTACAAAGATTGGCATGAGATGTTACCGTTTGCTTTGCATGGATACAGGACCTCAGTGAGAACTTCGACAGGGGCAACACCTTTCTCATTGGTGTATGGAATGGACGCCGTGCTCCCCATCGAAGTAGAGATACCTTCTTTAAGAGTGTTGATGGAAGCTGAACTTGAGGAAGCTGAGTGGATTCAAGACAGACTGGATCAGTTGAATCTCATTGACGAGAAGCGCATGACAGCTATGTGCCATGGGCAATTATATCAGAAACGGATGAAAAGAGCGTTTGATAAGAAGATTCGCATCCGTGAGTTCCGTCAAGGAGAGCTCGTACTCAAAAAGATCTTGCCAGTGCATAAAGATATGCGTGGAAAGTGGATGCCCAATTATGAAGGCCCATTTGTTGTAAAGACTGTTTTCTCTGGAGGGTCTCTGATACTTACAACAATGGATGGTGAAGAGCTGGCACATCCCGTGAATTCTGATGCAGTCCGAAAATATTATGCCTAAAAACCCGCTAAGTCGAAAACCTGCAAAAGGCGACTTAGGCAAAAGTAAGGGTTGGAAAAAAAGAAATAATAATAAAAAGCTCGCTAAGTTGAAAACCCGAAAGGGCGGCTTAGGCAAAAAGGAGCGTCCCGGTGGATTGAAAACCCGAAAGGGCGGTCCAGGCAAAAGTTAGGGACAAAGGCATTTCATTGCATCAGAAAACACTGATCATCGCAAACACACTTTCCACATGAGAGCCATTTTTCAGTTCTTTCATCCTCGTCCGAAGCGAGATTCTGGATTAATCTTAGTTATTAGTGTCAGTACGTGCCGTTGGATTCAATGTAACCTTTTTCCATGTTGCCAATTTCAAAACATAATCATCTGTGGAGCTATGCCTTTAGCAAGCTTCCATCCTTTAATAAAAGATACCATTTTGTTACTTACGTTCCTTGGTGCATTACTCTTTGTTTTCTATTGTTATGCAAAATGCAGTTATTCTTAAAAACTTTGAAAATGAAAGGTGCATTGAAAATTTTTCAAAACTATTCTTCAAAAACGCAATTGAAATATAAGAAATTACTTTGACTAGTGGAAATTTCGGAAGGATCTCTTCGCTCCTCGAAAATCTCATTGCTGCAGAAACGCTTTTAAATCATCACTCTGACACAGTCCCCAGCGAGACTATAAGCCGACGACCTTTTCTTGGGTAACTCGAAAGTGTCCCTCAGGTTTCCTCTCCCCATGAGAAGACGTGATACTGTGCACCCAAGCAATTTACTTTCTCCCCAGAGAATTCAGAATTGTGAAACCAGATTTGGTCCTACCATTCCTTCCCATGATTGACGTATTGGTTGCAGAGAACGCAGGGTATCTCCGTCGAGATGTTTATTTCATCTCTCGTCCCTAGTCTGTTTCGTCAGCCTATGCAAGGGCCTAAGCATCACATGCCTGTTTCATTACATACTCATTACATATTCATTACATACTCATTACATACTCATGGCATACTCATTTCATAACATCTTGCATATTTAACTACATAGACATTAACATACATTCATATTAACATATTCATTAACATACGCGTTAACATGCACAGGTTCATTGTGTCTCCATCATTGGTCGTTACCGCCGGGTAACTGGGGTTTGTCCATTCTCTCCAAATAGAT
This sequence comes from Lathyrus sativus, assembly GCA_963859935.3. Classification (NCBI taxonomy): domain Eukaryota; kingdom Viridiplantae; phylum Streptophyta; class Magnoliopsida; order Fabales; family Fabaceae; genus Lathyrus; species Lathyrus sativus. The sequence continues at coordinate 480,342,975 of OZ012735.1, forward strand.
TGTCAGCCCAAAGCATAAAATACTTACTTGTTTCCAGTTTCCCCACCGAGCTCGATCCTCGTGGATGACAGTTACTTCAGCTATCTTTCCTCGCCAGGACAAGATATTTACCCTTCGAGTTCATTCCCTCGATGAAGTCTTGATTACCAGTTTTCTTTCTAGCTCGATCCTAGATTGAATCTCAGTCTTGTCGGTCAGCAAGCCCAACCGGACGTGCATTTATTTTGCACCATCTAAAAATTTTCACCATACCTTGGCAGATACGCGACATGTTCTCGCCCGAGAAGTTTATCACTGTACCCGGATGTGCATTTATTTTGCACTATCTTTCAAGAAAATCAACTACAATCCTTTACAGATACATGCCAGTTCACGCCTGGATAATTTATTATTACAATCCTACATCTTACAACATCAATATATGACATTTCTCATCTAAGAAGCCGATCCTATCTTCGTTATGACTCGCAGCAAATGGCCATCTCCATGGAGCAGTTGGGCTTCCATTTTCCCTGTCGTCTTGAAGTATAGGGAGGTTTTGAACCAAATCGTATTCAGGAGAGCACGATCTTGAAGTACGGGGAGGTTTGAGCGGAATCATATTCAGGAGAGCACGATCTTGAATTATGAAGAAGTTCATTTACCCTTTAGTAAAAGAAGGAGCGGAATCATATTCAGGAGAGCACGATCTTGAATTATGAAGAAGTTCATTTACCCTTTAGTAAAAGAAGGAGCAGAATCATATCCAAGAGAGCACGATCTTGAGGTATGAGGAAGTTCAGTTCACCCTTTTCATATTCAGGAGAGCACGATCTTGAAGTATGAAGAAGTTCATTTATCCTTCAGTAAGAGAAGAATCAGAATCGTATTCCAGGCGCCGACCATAAATACGAGAAGATTTATTTATCAGATAAGCAGCAGCCTCTTTATTTGAGTGCTTATTCGTTTTGGCACGTAAGTTCCTTCCAACGATAAGTGACAGTTCTCCCTCGAGAAGCTTATCAGGGCATTTCCCATTAAAGTCCATTTATTTTGGCATACAGCCGGTTCTTTTCACCCTGTATATTTGCTACGGATTCCCGAAAAGTCCGTTTGATCCTGTCACGAGGGATAGTTTACAGAAGCTTGGATGTTATTCTTTGCTCAATGCTCCAGCATTCTGTAATCGATCTTGCAATCGTACGTGATCCAGTTTTATTTTTAGATTCCCCAGTGGAGGCCGTCTCATAGGTACCATCTCCATTTGAGAATCTCGTTCCTTTTCTAAAAAAGACAATTGGTCATGTTCGCACCAGTTGACCATCATTTTTAGAATTCCCCAGTGTTGTACTGTGTCCCAGCGCGTCGTTTTCCCCGGTGTGTTCTTCTTGTAGCGTCTGTCCCTGTGTCGTCGTATTCGTCAGCATTTTCGCATCCATCATTCCAGCATACGCATCATATCATATTCATGGCATTGGCTGCATTAGTCTGTTCTCGCTTTGTCCATAGCATTGCATATCGTCGCATATAAGGGCAAAATTTTCGGTTATCTATATTTAAATCTCTCCACCACGATTCCTCAAGTCTCTGTCACTCAAATCGTCCGGTGTAGCTATTTAAATAGGGGCAACTGTAATACCCCAAATTTTACCCTCATATTTAGTTGGTCATTTCGCATATCATATCATCTGTGTATTTGCTAACCACTAACAAGTCATGGAGGTATTTGTTTTGCAGGATTGGATCCAGGGGTATTTTGGTCATTTTACATGGAAGACGGGCTGTTACTAAATTTTGAGGCATTTGAGGCATTTACCTATCACCAGGTCTGATTATATCAAGGTGCCAATTCGATGTGGTCGGTATTAAAGTTTGTCGAGCACGACTGGATTTAAGACCTAGTTTATCGCTCATGGTTTATTCCCAGAGTACTCCCGACGCTGTTAATAAGGCACAGTTTTAATGGGGTATTATTGGATTGTTGCTCACAGTCTTTGGTCGGTGGAATTCAATTACGGGCAAGGGTATCATGGATATTGAATCTGTGGTGATCACGGCGTGCACCCGTGTTTTGGTTATAAAATTGTTGGTTAGCATTTAAGTTGGAAGGCAATGGAATTTAATCAATTGATGAGATTATGACTACAGATGAGACACGTGCATGAACAAGAATATCATTCGCGAATAGTTATGATTTATGACTAGAATAATGAATTTAAATATTTGTGGATTTATTCACAAATGTTTGCAATTTATAACTAGAAGTAAACATAAACAATTTCAAAGTTGAATGATCATGGAAACTTTTGGGAATTTTTATTTCATAAAGAATGTCATGGTACAATAGGAGTTGAATCACTTTACATTCTGAGTTGCTGTAAAATTAAAATACAAATGGTACATGTATCCTAAAATCCTAAGTCCTAAAGATTCATTGGAGTCTTCATGAGATTCATCCATTGGACCGTATTCCATGTTCGTATCCGATTAACCTGCACAAAGAGAAACGAAACAGAACAAACAGAATAGAAGGGGTTAGAAATTATTTTTGACACTCTCAGAACATCGTCATCATCGAGTGCCGGGAGTGGCACAACCGAAGCTGCGTCCTACCCCCCGTTACCGATCCGCGCCGTTGGCGTTAGATCAGGTAACACCTGTTCTTATCATTACGGGACATCCGAGAGATAGAAGTGATAAAAGAAGCGGGACTGATTCGCTTTTGCCGCAATTGGATTTCCAAACTGATACGAGAGTAAGGCAACATAGGCAAATTTGGATTCAGACCCGGATGCCGGCAGGTTTGAGTCGTTTTGGTTTCGAAAAATTCCAACACCTGAAATTCCACAAACAACATCAGTACAACAAAACTCAAAGCAAAACAAGCTGCATAAACAAAACAGCAACTAGGCAAAAGGAAAGCCCGCGCCAGTACAATTGTGAAGAGGCACAAAGAAACAAATCTGCCACAAAAGTTCAGAATGAAAACCAAGTCCAAACAGAACAAGAAAAATACAAACCAAACTGCATTTGAAGGGCATCAAACAACATATCAGAAGGCAAGTTTCAATGGCAAGTCACGAATAATGTGAGCGACCACACAAAATCACAGCACCAAAATCACAGCACAAAATCATGGCACGAATTGTACCAGAACGAGCAAGGATAAGCAAACATAAACATATCAGTTCATAAGATAAATGAGTGCACAAAACCATAGCAGTTCATATCAGTCATCGCGGCTCAGTTAATCAGCATCATGGCCCAGCTCACAGTCACAGCCAAGGGGTAATTGAAACCATCATGAATTAAACAATCAGAACCGAGTTCGTAATCATGTGGACGACAAAGCTGTCATGAACATCAAAGCCATAATAAAAGGCCTGCATCAAAAAACCAACGTGAATCCAGATAAAAGCAAGTCAAAATCAGCAATGTCCAGTTATCAGACAAATCAGAAGCAACAGCATAATCAAAAGCCAGTATTGTAGTATCCTGTTCCGACGGTTCAGACCAAGTGTCATCATTACCGCGTACCCTTCTCAGCGACGTTTAACTCAACCAAAGCGTAGTACCTGTCCTGAAAAAAGAAGGGAAAAAAATAAGTGATTTCCAACTGATAACCAAACTGAATGAAACAAGTTCACAAAAACCATGACAGTTCAGAATGCGAGTGAATCCACAAGACAGGTATCGACTCGCTAAAGCTCAGCAATTGGATATCCACATTGTGAACAAAGGCAATCCATTCCACATCTGAAAAATAAGATCCCAAGCATATCAGAGAAACCCAATTCGATCCAATCAAGGAAACGAAGAAACTGGATATCCACAAATCAAGACAAAGCCGTTCAGTTATCAAAATCAAATGAAAATCCGGGCAAAACCATATCCGAGAATAGGGAATCCTGAAAAAGGAAAGTTCAGATCAGATGAGATCAAACATATCAGAAAAAAAGCGAAGTCCAATCTCACCAAAATCCCAATCAAATCTTTAAAGAGGAAACAAGATATATCAGTATCAGAATAATCCAATCAGGGTATCAGAAATTTGATCAAGCCGAAAAAGTGTTCAAACCATATCAAAAATCATACGAAATCAAATCTCAGCCAAGAGTAACGTAAATCCAACAACATCCAAGGCCCAAAAAGAGAAGTTATAAAGGGACGATCTCACCTCAGAGAAAACGAGGGGAGGATCGCAAAAAACCCTAGACAACAACGGCGGAGAAGCGATCAAAAACCGCAAGCGAAACCCTAGGCGGCGCGGCTGAGACTCAGAGGAAACCCTCATCATCGTCTTCGTAAGCGACGGCAACGAAGATCATCGGCACCGAACACCAATCTCATCTGAATCACAGACGGCCGCGAGTCACCGAAGGAGAAGATCGCCTTCGCCGTTCATTACGAACACCGGGCAATCAAACCTCCTAGCCTCAGAGAGCTCATCATCGGCCGTTTCCAAGAACCATCTGTCTCAAAACGTAAGCCATCGCCTGGATATGTGTTTTTCTGAGTTTTCTTTGTTTCGTTTTTCAGCATGTTATGAGAAGAAGGAAATGAATGGGAAGAACGGGACATGCAGAACGAAGAGAGAATCTCAGCATAAAATGAGAGACAGAAGCAACCGAGGGAGAAGAAGAACGCAAGCGGCGCCGCGGCAAAGCGTTTAGGGTTATGAAACCCTAAAAGACCCCCTTTTGATTTCAATTACCTCAACCGGGTTGGGTCCGGAGGTAATGACCGGCCCAACCCTTTTATTTTTAACTATTTTTTCTTTTTTTTTGTTTATATATAATTAATTAACTAATTAAATTATTAATCATTTTTTTTTAAAAAAATATTTAGGTTTTTATATATAATAATTTAAAAACATTTTCAAAATATTAAAATTAACACAATTTTTTTAATATTTAGAATCAATTTTTTTTAAAACTAGAACTAAGCCATTTTTTTAAAACCAAGAGAAAAATACCTTTTTAAAATCTTCCTTTTTATTTATTTATTTATTTATTATCAAGTAAAAAAATTTTAAGCTTAGATTCGCATTTTAAATGCTCTCATAAAATAAAAAGCCACAAAAAAAATGTCTCTTAGCTTCATGCTTCTGTTTTCATAATTTTGTTTACTAACCTAGTTCGTTCACTGTGCAGCTTACCATGTTGTTTCTTTATATTTTCGTTCTTAAAATTGAATTGTATCATATTATTGTAATTGTTCCTCCTCTGTAACCTCGCGAACCTAATAATCGCGCTTACGTTTCCGCATTTAAAATTCTGCTGATGTATGATTTAAAATTTCTCACACTTTCATCGTTATTAATCTGTCACTACACACATCCGAAGGTTAGGTCTAGCTTTTGGTCGCCGCGCCAATAGTCCTCAACTTCAAACCCTTACAACTACAAACCCTAATTTTCACAAATGCATCGCCGCAGGCAAAATTACAATTTTACCCCTAGCATTAGGTCAAAGAGCCGCCGCGCTCATTTTAGGGTTTCCCGCCGTGGAATCCCTAATTTAACCCTAATTACAACTTAACAATTCAACGTAGAGATTTAGAGTTTCTACACTCCGCGTAAGCGCGCCCTTAAGACATGTTTATTCCCCTTGAGACCTTGACCACATTCAAGAAGTCTCTAACCTCCCTTTTGAGGGGAACTACGATTACTCTGATTCCACTCCCGTAAGGATACGTAGGCACAAGATGCGATGTCTTGCCGAGTAAACTTAGAATTAACCCCCTTAGGTCTCTTTTCTCACTTTTAATCCCTTTGTACATATACCTTAAGCAAATAATAAAGCAAAATAGTAAGCATTGAACAAAAGGTTCCCGTAGAGTACTACGGAAGTTTAGGGTGCTAATACCTTCCCTAAATTTAACCAACCCCCGAACCCTAGATCTTTCCCCGCATTGTGTTTACGATGCAAAATAGGTTTTCCCTCTTTTGACCTTTTCCTTCGGATAAATCAAAGAGCGGTTGTGAATTGAATTGCGATTCAAACTCGTTAATAGTTTGTGATCCTATTTCCACCGCAACAATACTTTTCGCACTTTAGAGTCAAACTGTCTCATTCATACAACACTCGGGCTAATCGTCGGAAAAAGATGGACGATCTTGAGGAAGAAAACATAGAGCTAAGAGAGGAAGTTAATACTCTGAAGGAAAGTCTGGAAAGGCTCAACATCATGATAGAAACAATGGTAGTAGCTCAAGATTAACCGTCTCAAAGGACTGTGATCTCATAAGTTGTCTCCGCACCAATCTTTGAGGTACCCGTCAGTCTTCCTCAGTACACCATGCCTAAAGGTTTTCCCTGGGGCATGTCTATCAATTTCAAGCCTGGAGGGTACATACCTCTGATCACTAAATACCCAAGAACTACAATTGGAGTCTCTAAGCTTGAAGGTTACAAACTTCAGGTTAATCAAGATACGAGAATCCCGACATAGGTTCCTATACCTGAAGGTTACAGAATTCAGGTCACTGAAGTGCTAAAAACCGCAGCGATAATGTCTGTACCATAACTTGTGATACATACTACTCCAAAAGAACAGATCTTTCACACCGCTCCAGGAAAGGATATGGGAGTATACAAAAGGATGGATAAATTCCTAGAACGATTCTTGGAAATGCAGAAAGAGCTTCAGGCTATTCACGGAGAGGACTTGTTTGGGAAAGATCCCGCCAACCTCTGCTTGGTCCCAAATGTTAAAATACCACACAAAATCAAGGTGCTTGACTTTGAAAAATACAAAGGCAACTCTTGTCCTCAAATTCATTTGGTGATGTTTGCTCGGAAGATGTCTACCCAGACAAAAAATCAACAGTTACTGATCCACTACTTCCAAGACGGGTTAAGTGGTGTTGCACTCAAATGGTACATGAGGTTAAATCGTACGAGATCAATACCTTTAGAGACCTCAAAGCAGCGTTTGTTCAGCAATACAAGTACAACTTAGATATGACGCCTGGTAGGGATCAACTCAGGACTATGTCTCAAAGGGATAAAGAAAGATTCAAGGAATACACTCAGAGATGGCGTGAAATTTCCGCCTAGATTTTCCCTCCTCTCGAGGAGAAAGAAATGACAAAAATCTTCTTAAAAACTTTGAGCTCGTTCTATTATGACCAAATGGTCGCAAGTGCACCTAGTGACTTCACTGAAATGGTGAATATGGAAGTACGCCTTGAGGAAGCAATCCGAGAAGGGCGATTGGTCAAATATACATAAACATCCAGTAGTAGCAAGAGGTATGGAAGCGCTTTCCAAAAGAAGAAAGAGCAAGATATCAACCATATCTCACAGGGTAAACAAAGACGAAGATACCAACCTCGGCAAGTAGCAACAGTATCTCCTACTATCAACTCAACGCTAGTTCTGACATATCAACCATAAATTTCTAAAAATCAAATTCAACAACCACAGTATCAGCAAAGGCAACAAAATCTTCTTCAGTAGGCTCGCCCGCAATACAACAACAACAATTGTATTTCGAGGTCACTAGGTTTTGATCCTATACTAATACCATACGCAGAGTTGTTCCCAGTTTTGCTAGAAAAAGGGCAGATTCAAACCAAGACTCCTCACGTCATTACTGAAAATCCTCTTTATTGGTTCAAGGCTGACCAATTTTGTGTTTATCATCAAGGAGCACCGGGGCATAACATCGAGAACTGTTTCAGTTTTAAATCTGATGTACAAATACTTGTCAAGAACGAAATTCTTTATTTCAAAGACACTAATCCGAATGTTCAAAGGAATCCGCTGCCTTAGCATGAGAAAGCTTCTATAAACTTAATTGACAAAGGTACTGGCAGCAGTTACCAAATACATGATGTGCGCTTACTAGAAACAAATCTGGTTAAGATGCATTAAAGACAAAATGGATATGGCCATGTGTCGCATCACAACTATCATCAGTGCAACATTTGTTCCAAGAACAACCAAGGGTGCATCATTGTACAAGCAGCCCTTTAAGAGAAAATGGATCTAGGTTGGATCCAGGATCACAGAATTCACGGAGTAAACATGGTTTATGAATGCCCAGGCATTGTTCAAAATTTTGACATCCGCTTAATGAATGTAAACTTGGTGGCAATGTACTCTAGACAAATTCAACACCATCATCTACCGTTGCACGATTACATCGCTTGCTCAATTTGTTCAAAAGATAATCGGGGGTGTTCTCTTATGCAAGAAGCTCTCCATCGTCAAATGGATCTAGGATAGATTCATGATTATCATGGAAATAACAACTATCAAGTCAACATGATCGATGAATGTCCAGGGTTGGCTCAAATTTTGCACATCCGCATGATAGACACCAATTTGATAGAATTGCATGCCAAACAAGTCAGACTTGAGTTTTTAACATCACACAACTATCAAGATTGCAAAGTCTGCTCTGAAGATGATCAAGGTTGTCTAATCGTACAAAGAGCTCTTCAACATCTGTTGGACCATTGGTGGCTTCCAGTATATCATAACATGAATACAGATCAAATTAACATAACTAATGGAAGCCCAGGTAGACGTGAAAGTTGAGATGTCCGCTTGATGGAAACAAACTTGGTAAGGATGCATTGCATACAAAGTCGACAACGTCGTATACCACCCCACAATTACGAACATTGCAGGATATGTTTAGCAAATGACCAAGGATGCTAATTTGTGTGAGCATCTCTCCAGAATCAGATAAATCGAGGAGAGATCATACCATGTAGAATGGAGAATTATCAGTCAATTAATATGGTGCAAGATTGTTCAAAATAACATGCAATTTTTCACAAGGAATCACCAGTAGAAAGCTTGCATGAACCTGATTGCGTTGGTCCAAATCAACATGATCACTCAACTTGCAAAAAATCCCGCAAAGTCCAGGATGAGATTCAAAGACTATTAGATCAAAGGACTGTCACCGCATTTTAGGAAAGAGAGCCCATTGATTCTGGAATTGTTAAAGATGTTTACACCATAATTCCTTTACTTAGTGAACCAAAGCGCATGGAAATCCCTTTTGATGGTAGAAATATTCCCGATATCCCCAAACTAGAACCAATAGAGGTCACATATGACGTAGTAGGACCAATGTGACTGCTTTGGTCATTTTCCTACCAGGTCCAGTACCATATGAATCAGAAAAAGCCATTCCTTATAAGTATACTGCCACCATGATAGAAAATGGAAAGAAAGTTCCACTGCCATCCATTGTCAACATTGCTGATATAAGTCGGGTCACCCGAAGTGGTCAGATATTCAACAAGGAAGTTAAAGAAATTGCAGGGGAAAAGGAAACCCAAATTGAAATCCATGACAAACAGATAGGCCAATCAAGCGGCATAGTGCCTGTAAATAACAATGATGAGATTTTGAAACTAATCCAAAAAAAGAGAATACAACATCGTGGATCAGTTATTGTATGCTCTTTCCCAGATATTTGTATTATCTCTTCTGCTAAGCTCAAAAGCTCATAGGGAAGCTTTGCAGAAGGTTCTGGGACAAGCTTTTGTAGAACAATACGTAATAGTGAAACATTTCGATAACATTGTTGCTAACATCACTTCCTGTAATAACTTAGGCTTCAGTGATGAAGAGCTCCCAGAAGAGGGTAAAAACCATAACATAGCACTCAATATCACAATCAACTGCATGGAAAATGCTCTAGCTAGCGTACTAGTAGACACTAGTTCTTCCCTGAATGTCATGCCAAAATTAACTCTTGTACAATTATCCTTTTAACCCGCCCCCATGAGAGGCAACAAGAATGTAGTCAAAGCTTTTGACAGATCCAAAAAGACATTTATTGGTGAAGTTAACCTTTCTATAACCATTGGTTCTCACACTTTTCAAATCACCTTTCAAGTAATAGATATTCGAGTAGCATACAGTTGTTTTTTTAGGACGTCCTTGAATCCATGAAGTAGGAGCAGTCACCTCAATAACAAATTGGTTACAATATGTGTTGAGCAAGCTTTGATTTTAAGCAATCTGTCATCATTTTCCTACGTGGAACTAGAAGAGATCATCGGAACTCAATATTAAGCATTTTCTGTGAGTAATGAGGATAATCAAGCAAAAGGAGCATCTATTCCTCCTACAAGGACGCTCTCCAAGTGATGGAAAGCGGAATGACTAAAGGATGGGGACAAGTTGTGATTCCTGTCGATAGCAAAATGAGAGAAGGCCTTGGTTTCTCTCAAGCGTACACCAAAGTTACAAAGAAGGACAAATCCATTTGTCCTATTCAGGATTTCTTTCGCAACGGATGTCTCTTCCACCCCATTTCTCAAGAGGTGGACACCATCAAAGGAGATGACGTTTAGGATACTTCCTCCAATCTAGGTGAAAAATGTAAATCATACTTCAACAGTGATGGTTATATATCATAAGAATAGACATACATACCCTTTTGCAATCCACATCAGAACTTCAGATATATACCACAGTCCGACAACAGGATGGTCTATAGAGATCACGATATTGAAGGATGCCTTGTTCCTCCCAATTCATCAGAAACTGATATTGTAATGAAAGATAACTTTGACTATAGCTCGAATGATCCTAAGGATGATTTACCCATTTGGGAGGTTGACACAAGAGATCTAGGGTATCAAAGCCAGCCAGAAAATGTGTATCTTCTGAATAGGCCTGAAAAAGATTCACATGTTCCTTCGGAAGAAGGAGGCCTTATTTTAAAAACCTTGAACATGTCAATCATCGTCTTGATGAAGTCGCAAGAATTTCTAGACAAGAGTTTATCAACTTTGCACTACTAGAAATTAACATCACTAAAGAAGATAATTCATCAGTTTCCTTAGAGAACTGGGATACCTTGGGATAGCCAAGCGGCAAGTTTGATTTCCTAATAAAGTGTACCGCTCATGAAATCTCACACAACATGTATGAAGACATCCAACCAACTGGATGGGGATATTCTCCTATACATGAGAATGCTCACAAGAAAACAATAGAATACCTCTCTTTTAATAGCTCTATATAGGAAGAAGACTCTACTGACCGAACTCCACCAGAAGTTAGTACCATTATTAAAGATAATCCTAGGAGAGATGTACCAGACTTTGTGATACATAGAGGAGTTCATCACAATTGGATAGCTGTTGATGTCCCGAATGTTGTTCACCTTTCAAAGTAAATGCCTCGTCTTTATTCTGACCTCTCACCTTGCCTAGGTGAAAGGATGTTTTAAAGGGCCTCCTTTTTCTCTAAAATTCCCCTCTTCGCTTCGCCCAAAGTGGAAGAGTTTTGTTTTATGAGCATGTGTTTCAAGAATCAACAAATCATAAATAAAGATGTCATTCTGAATTCACGCAATTATTGTTATTTTTACTTTTTGTTTTTTTCAAGAAATGGTAATCCTAAAACAAACACAAGAATAATTAAACAAAATTTTTCAAAAACTACACACACTTTTTCATTTTAATATGTTTTCTAAAAAATAAAAATCAGATGGTGCAGATTAATCACAAAAAACCCCATTGAAAGACATGACCAAATGCCTTCTCCCAACTTTGAGTTCCCGGTATTCAAAGTTGAAAAAGAAGAAGATGATGAAATTCCAGATGAGATATCTCAACTACTCAAATAGGAGTAAAAATCTACTCAACTCCACAAAGAGCCATTGGAAACGGTACATTTGGGTTCAGAAGAAGAAAAGAAAAAAGTTAAGATTGGAGCACTGCTCAGTACAACTGTCAGAGAAACTATGATAAAACTTCTCAAAGAATTTCCAGATGTGTTTGCTTGGTCCTACCAAGATATGCCAGGGTTGGATGCCAACATTGTTGAGCATCATTTGCCGTTAAAGCCATAGTGTTCTCCAATTAAACAAAAGTTAAGAAGAACTCACCCAAATATGGCCATCGAAATTAAGGAAGAAGTTCAAAAGCAAATTGATGTCGGCTTCCTTGCCATGTCACAATACCCTCAATGTCTAGCCAACATAGTACATGTTCTCAAGAAGGATGGAAAAGTTATAATGTGTGTAGACTACAGGGATCTAAATAAAGCCAGTCCAAAAGATGACTTCCCGTTACCACACATTGACATGTTGGTTGACAACACTGCAAAATTCAAAGTATTCTCCTTCATGGATGGATTCTCTGGCTATAATCAAATCAAAATGGCACCAGAAGATATGGAGAAGTATTTTTTTTATTACACCATGGGGAACCTTTTTTTACAAGGTAATACCATTCGGTCTAAAGAATGCAGGTGCAACCTATCAAAGGGCCATGACAACCCATGTTTCATGACATGATACACAAAGAAATTGGAGTATATGTCGATGACATGATCGCTAAATCCAGAACTGAATAAGAACACGTAAGACATTTATCAAAGTTATTCATGTATCTGAGGGCATACAAACTCTGCTTGAACTCCAACAAATGCACATTTGGTGTTCGTTTTGGAAAACTCTTAGGTTTCATTGTTAGCCAAAAGGGAATTAAAGTCGATCCCGACAATGTCAAGGCCATTCAAGAAATACCTTCACCTAAGACTGAGAAACAAGTAAGAGGATTCTTGGGATGTTTGATTTACATATCAAGATTCATATTCCTCATGACTTCAACATGCGCGCCAATTTTCAAACTCCTTCGAAAATATCAAGGCTGTGTATGGACGGAAGATTGCCAGAAAGCTTTTGAAAGTCTCAAGGAATATCTGCTCAAGCCATCTATTTTGTCCCCTTCAGTGGAAGGAAGACCCCTAATTATATACTTAACAACTTTAGAAGATTCGATGGGCTGTGTGCTTGGCCAACAAGACAAAATAGGAAGAAAAGAGTATACCATTTATTATCTGAGTAAGAAATTCACGGACTGTGAGACTCGATACTCTATGCTAAAAAACCCTATTGCACTTTAGCTTAGGCTACTAAACATCTTCGCCAGTATATGATTGGTCATACCACTTGGTTAATCTCCGAAATGGATCCGATCAAGTACGTGTTCGAGAAATATGCTTTAACTGGAAGAATTACCCATTGAAAGATGTTGTTATTAGAATATGACATCGAGTACCATTCTCAGAAAACCATCAAAGGAAGTATTCTATCCGATCATTTGGCTCACCAACTAATTGAAGATCATGAATCAATTAGATTTGACTTCCCAGACGAAGATGTGATATATCTAAAGATGAAAGAATGTGATGAACCGCTACCAGACGAAGGGCCAGAGCCAGGATCCTGTTGGGGTCTAATATTCGACAGAGCTATTAACGCTTATGGAAATGGATTTGGGGCGATCATTGTTACACCTCATGGTGCCCATATTCCTTTCACCGCCAGGTTGGCATTCAAATGTACAAACAATGAGGCCGAGTATGAAGCTTGCATCATGGGTCTCGAAGAAGCCATTGACTTAAGGATAAAGAATATGGATGTGTATGGAGACTCTGCTTTGGTTATAAATTAGATCAAAGGAGAATGGGACACACGTCAACCTGGTTTAATCCCTTACAAAGACTACACAAGAAGGTTGTTACCTTTCTTCCATAAAGTTGAATTTCATCACATTCCCCATGAGGAGAACAACATGGCTAATGTGCTTGCTACCTTATCCTCTATGATTACTGTGAATCAATGGAAGGACGTACCCAAGATTAATGTAACATGCCTTGACAAGCCCACTTACATATTCGCAATGGAGGCAGTCATCGATGAGAAACCTTGGTATCACGACATGAAGTGTTTCCTTCAAAGACAAGAATACCCATTTGGGACATCAAAGAAAGATAGGAAGACTCTCAAAAGACTGGCTGGCAACTTCTTCCTGAACAATGAAGTGTTATAGAAAAGAAAATTCGACACGATTTTGCTCAGATGCGTGGATAGACACGAAGTAAACTTGTTGATGAAGGAAATTCATGAAGGCTCATTTGGCAATCATGCCAATGGACATGAAATGTCAAGAACGATGTTAAGAGTAGGATACAATTGGATAACAATAGAATTTGATTGTTTCAAATACATCAAGAAATGTCACAAATGTCAGATTTATACCGACAAGATTCATGTGCCTCCGAATCTTCTCAAAGTTCTATCCTTTGCATGGCCCTTTTCTATACGGGGGATTGACATGATCGACATAATCGAGACTAAGGCTTCAAATGGACATCGCTTCATCTTGGTAGCTATTGATTATTTCACCAAGCGAGTCAAAGCAACATCATACGCCAATGTAACCATACAAGTGGTGGTCTGGTTTATCAAGAACAATCTTATATGCCATTACGGTGTCCCAAACCAGATTATTACTGATAATGATCGAACTTGAACAACAAAATGATGAAGGAATTATGTGCTGAATTTAAAATTGAACATCATAGCTCATCTCCCTACCGACCTAAAATGAATGGAGTGGTAGAAGCAGCTAACAAATATATCAAAATGATCATTCAAAAGATGGTCGTGACTTACAAGAATTGGCACAAGATTCTCCTGTTTGCTCTTCATGGATATCGCACATCCGTTCGGGGAAACCCCTTTCTCTTTGGTATACGACATGGAAGTTGTGCTTCCCATATAAGTTTAAATCCCATCAATAAGAGTCTTTATGAAAGCCAAGCTAATAGAAGCTGAATGATGTCAAAGCAGATACGATGAACTTAATCTAATCGGAGAAAAGAGGATGACAGGTTTATGCCATGGTCAGTTGTATCAATGAAAGACGAAGAAAGATTTTGATATAAGGAGAACTTTAGGTATTCAGAGAAGGCGACCTTGTGCTAAAAAAGATCCAATCTTTCCTCACTGACTCCAGGCACAAATGGACTTCAAATTATAATGGCCTCTACATAGTTAAGAAAACCTTCTATGGTGGTACCTTAGTGCTTACAACTATGGATGGTGAAGAGTTCACTCGCCCCATAAGTATTGACGCAGTCAAGAAATACTTCGCCGAAAAAAGTAAAAGAAAAGCTCACTAAGTTGAAAACCCGAAAATGACGGTTTAGGCAAAAAAGAGCGTTTTGGTGGACTAAAAACTCGAAAAGGCGGTCCAGGCAAAAATTAAATACATAAACAGAAAATAATATCCTGGTAGATTTGAAAACCCGAAAGGGCAATCTAGGAAAAAGTTAGGGATTTATGGCAAGTAACTGCATCTAATGAGATTGGATCATTTAAAGCAACATCATCTGTCAAATGATCCTTAATCAAGTCACCTTCAACGGCACCAAGAATACCCAAACTCAAATTTGTTAAAAGAATAGTGGTCATTATATTTCAATGTAGCCCTTTCCCTTTAAATTATCATTTCTTAACTTTATAATACTCCTTAGAATCACACTTTTGGCTGATTTCCATTCTATCAAAGAAAACTTGAGCCATGTGCCCATTTGTTTGGAATTCTTATGTTATTCTGCCCTGTAAAATAACATTTTTATTTATTGGTATTCATTCTTGAAAAAATAATTTATTTACTTTTGTTTTCAAAATAAAGACGACAACTTCCTTTAATTTACGAACATAAGAGGGAATATCAATAGCTGCTCTAAGAACGATCAAACCTCAAAATATGATATCAAGATAAGATTTGGTCCCTTTTTCCAGTAGAGTGATGCCTTCAAAATCTACAGTATGCAAGATTGGCCGAGTATCCGGTTTTGTTTTATTTTTACCACCAGTTCTTGTCTTGCTTTTGTTTTGTCAGCATAAACATAAAATTCATTCATACATCATACATAGTTGAAATCATGATTCATATTCATATACATCTCTTAACATGGTTCACTCGCTTTGGTCATATTTTTTTTCCAAGTAGTAAGTTCCCTCTCTCTAATATAGTTGTCAACTTTAAAGCAAAAAGTGTATATCCTTTCCAACTCCCCACTGAGTTTGATCCTCGTGGAAGTTTTTGCTTCAGTCCTCTTCTCCACACTTGGATAAGGTAAATTCCTAGTTTGATTTCATTCATCATAGGGAAGTGTCTTGTTTAAAAGAGTCTCTCTCTAGTTTATTCCTGGATTGAATTTAGTCCTTGACCATTTTGATAACTTAAACCTCTAAAGAATGAGAAGGGATTTATCTTTGCACCTATTAAACCCCACTCTTCTCAGCGGAGGCGCACTTTGCTTTCAAAGATTAAAGAAAATCCTCCGGTCGGAGCCTCTCCGCAAAAACTCTTGAAAAAAAGAGAGGAAGGATATATCACATCCCCAAGAAATCTCTATTAATCAATAAACAGTTGGATAAACCTGTTCCACTTTGGAATCTACACCTGACAAACAAGTGACAGTCTCTTAAGGAAGCTTGTTTTTATTCCAGAAATTCCTAGTGGATCGAAAAATGGAAATCTCTTCCCGAGAAGCTTGTCACTCTTTCAGTAAATTCATCAGCACCTCAAAATTGTTCTACATCATATGGAATCTCTCCGAAGAAGTCTCGAAGGGAAGTATGATGAAATATTTCGAGCAAATGGCATCTCAGCAGAGAAGTTTGCAAACCTCTACATTTTAAATAATGGTATTCCCCAACAAATCTAACATCAGATTGTCACTCATCCTATGTCATCTCTCCGAAGAAGTCTCGAAGAGAAGTATGATGATGTCTATTTTTCATCAAATGGCTATCTCCCCAGTAAATCTCGACGAGAAGTTTGGTAAGGACCATCATGAGTTGTGTCTCTTTAGTTGAGAAATATGTCCCACAAGATAACTAGTCCGCATCTCCTCAAAGATTCCCGACGAAGTTATTGATCCCACAAGTGATTACCTTTTCTAGAGCTTGTTATCTCAACCTTTTCAAGAGAAAGAGTTGATAAGAAGAAACTAAGACCACTTCCACGGTTAAAAAACCATAATCGAGGGAAAGTCTATTTCAGAAACAAAGATTAGTTCCATGGTTAAAAAACCAGGATCGAGGGGAAGTTTATTTCAGAAACGAAGACCAGTTTCATGGCTAATGACTAGAAACGCGGGGAAGTTTTACCCTTTCTAAGTAGGATTACTTATTTAAGGAAGATGAGTAACCATGTTTCGATAATAGGAGCCTGTTAACATTCAAATTATTAGAATCATAGTCGTGTCCCCCTGGTGGAGTTGCCATCTCCCCAATCAGTGAAGGTACTTCCTTATTTCCCAGCAGACCACATACTTAGTCTTGATTTCTTTCCCTAATGAATAATTATGTAATCCTCGGTGATTCGAATTATTATTAGTCTTTTGTGGTGTCATCCTCACAAGTCTCATGTCTTGCATTCACACACATCACATAATTTATGGCATCTTAGGATCCAAAATTTGCGCACTTTTGTTGTATTTAAGTCTCTCCTATCTAATTGAAACTAATATCAATCTTCACCTCTCCAGATAGAAGAACCATAAATAAGGGCATCTGTCATACCCTAATTTTTGAACTTAATATCCCACATTATTTGCATTTCATTAGCATCATACATGTGTATACTTTTATGCATCGCTAACCCATTTGGATATGCAAAGATTGTTGTTTGTTTCATTTTTTATTACCAGTTAGGGTTTCAAGCCTCAAAAGAAGCTCATGCAAAAGATCAATCAAGAATGAACATGATTTTTAACTTACTAAGTCCCTTACTCATCCAATGAAGATCAAGAGATCTCATCCATTAAGAATCAAGCTGAGGACTACATCATTTCAAGTCAAGCAAACATCAAGACCATCACTGCCCCAAAATTAGGGTTTTGACCTAATTTAGCCTCTGAGTTGACTTTTGGAGCAAGGCGTGATCCAATACCTCAAGATATGTTTCAAGGACCTAAAATACATCACATTTTCTCATTCATATGATTGGTGTGATCAAAAGAACTTGATTCATAAGCAAAATAAAGATTCAAATTCATATGGACTACAAGATAATGTTTTTGATGAAAAGTCAACTGTATCTTTGATTTTTGACCAAGAGATGATCTCAAACCTTGGGACATGATTCAAGACACTCAAAAACACCATTGGAGTCCATCCAAGGTGTTCAAATAGGCCAAGGGTTTGATTTCAATAGGAGATCACAAAATCAAAGTTCATCTGATACAAAAGTCAACTGTGGTCAAAATCAAGTTTGACTTTTGAAGTTTTTGGTCAACCATGGCTTCTTCAAGTCAAGAATAATGATAATATGTGATTTGAATCATGATTTATCAAGAAAAATCAAGAAAAGTTAGGTTACTTGTAAAAAGGGTAACCATAAAGAAGTGAAAATTTTCTAAGTTATGAAGAAAACCCTAATTTGGAGCAAACTTTGCAAAGGCATAACTTCGAAACAAAACAACCATTATCTTTGATCCAAAGATCAAATTAAAGAGCTTGTTACATACAACAACTTTGTCAATATGAGTCCATCTCCAAAAAGTGCATAGATTTTGAGATATGAAGCCATGAAGTTAGGGTTTCAAGACTTTTTGAACCTTGACACTTAGTGAAATTTTAGGAAGAACTTATTGTGTTTTAACCAACTCTGAGTCCATTTTTCACCATGATCCACAATGATCCAAGGAAAAATTCAAACATAAAAGATAAATTAAAACATCTCAGCTTTCTAAAATGTCCAAGAACATCATCTAATTCCATTTGAGCAAGGAGATATGAAGTGTACAATACACCTTGCTGCAACTGCTTTGCAAAAATTTGTTCTAGACATTTCTTGCAAGAAACAAATTTTGAGTCCAAGTGTGATCATTGTGCAAGCACTTATTCAATAAGAATTTGATTGAATCATGACAAACCTGCAAGATAGAGCCAAAGAGCCAAGAGGAATTCCATTGAAATTATGGAGTTTTGTCACATATGCCTTGAATTCAAGATGGATTTATATGCAATAGTGCACGTTCAAAAAAGCAACTTTCCTCAGTCAAGATGCATGCTTAAAAAACAATAAAAACATCTGAGGAATGTGGATTTGGTCAAAACTTAGAACTAGGCATGTAGAGGAGATAATGCACTTGTAAGAAGTAATGATGCAATTCGAAAACCATTGAACCAAACTCTTATCTTTCGAGCTAGCACTATTCCTCCAAAACAAACTTGTTCTTCTATAAATAGAGCTCATTTCTGATCATTCAAAGCACCCCTAAACAACACAACACCCGTTTTCTCTCATTTCTTGCTTTCACTCCAAGTTTTCAAATTTTCAAAATTGTGAATCGTGTTTTCAAAACTAGAGCTTCTTTGCTCAAACTTTTGATTCAAACACATCATATACATTATGCATAATTGATCCAAAAACTTAAATACCATATGTAACATCAATTGCATCAATATCATAGCTCATCCCAACCAAGCTACAGTTAGATTCGAGCCCATCAATCTAGAAATTTCCGTCCATTCCAAGCATATCAATACAATCCTTGAGATTTAAGGAGGCTGTCTAGATCATCATTTCACATCTATAACACTTACAACTGAGGATCCGATCTCCTCTTGCAATGTAATCCTGAAGCTTTTCAAACTCCATGAATCATGCATTATAAATGTTATTTTAAGTTACCAATATGATTATGGTAGTTGATAAATCGTTCACCCTCCATGAATTGCTATTTATCTTGCTTGTATGACATTTCATGATATTTTTTGCATAACTAGGGTTCATCTGATTCGTGCATGATAATTCATTCCACACTTAAAATAAATGAAATTAAATGCCACCATTGGATTCTTTGTTTAAAAATGAGTAACTTTCATGTTTACATCGTCCAATTTCATTACGTATTTCATGAGATAGCCTTCATTTTGCAAAATTCGTGAGGCTGAGGAAGAAGAAGATGAAGTCTGGTGCCTTTTTTTAAAAATTTACCATGCAATTTTAAAATATTATCAAATGGTTTGGTTTTACTATCGCCAACACACTCTGGCTCAGTTGGCCAAGGCGTGTTTTGATGGTTGGAGGCATGAGGGTGTGGGTTCAAACCCCACCATGTCATTTTTTTTTCCAATTTTCATATTTTCTCATTTTTTATCTTAATTTTCAAATAATTGTTTTAATATCCAAAATTAATTATTTTTAAAAAGTTGAAAATAATTGTTTTTTATGTTTAAAAACCTTGAAAAAATGATTTTCTTCTTAATTATTTTTAAACCTAATTCACTTTGATTCTCATATGGATAAAACCTAATGTTTAAAACTTTGTATTAAGATTACAACATGTTTATCTTAACTCACATACCACTTACACCATGTTTAAATTCATTTGAAAAGCACCTTTGATTACATCTTTTAAAATCATGGTTTTCATCAATGAACAAAATCTTTTGGGCCTCTGCTAGAGTGTAAGTCCCATCACTCTCTTTCAAAATCATTACACTTTCAAAATCTTTTGGGCCTCTATTAGAGTGTAAGTCCCTACCCTCCTCCATAAAACTTTCTTCAATTTCTCAAAACATTCAATCTTTCGAAACTTAATCTTCAATTTTTCATCAAACAAAGCCCTAATGGCATTCATTTTTAAAATCCCTGGG
The DNA here is from genome assembly GCA_963859935.3 of Lathyrus sativus. Lineage (NCBI taxonomy): Eukaryota > Viridiplantae > Streptophyta > Magnoliopsida > Fabales > Fabaceae > Lathyrus > Lathyrus sativus. Next base: position 480,363,411 of record OZ012735.1, read on the forward strand.
CCTCTATAAGAGTGTAAGACCCATCACCTTTTCAATTCAATCATGCTTAGGCATGGGCCTCTGCTGGAGTTTAAGTCCCAACCCCTTTTAAATTTTCAAATCATCAAAACCCATGGGCATCTATAAGAGTGTAAGACCCATCACCTTTTTAAGTCAACCATGCTTAGGCATAGGCCTATACTAGAGTGTAAAACCTTCCACTTTAAATTCATGTCTATACTTGTTATATACTTATTCATATTAAGTTTATCTTGACATCTATAACACCTCATCTCTAGTTTATACTTGGTTCAACATTAGGGTTCCCTCAACTACAACTTAGCTCAAACCCTAGTTCCCCCTTGGATGAAATCAACTTCACCACCATCCTCCATCTTGGGATTCATTTAAGATACCATCATTTCAAAAACTCCCCCCAGTTAAGTCAGCCTCCTCTTAGGCAAATAAATTTTTTATCTTCACATCTTTGGCTTTGAACAAGATACAAATACAACTTTTAGCTTCAATATCTCGGGCTTTGGACAAAATACAAATAAAATTTTTAGCTTCACATCTTGCGCTTTGAACAAGATACAAATATTTTAACTTCAACATCTTGGGCTTCGAACAAGATAGTCAAATCAACTTCTCTCTAGAGATGAGTCATTGAGTCATCTCTGCAGGAAGATATTTCTTCTATACAACACAATTCAAAACCAAACATTAAAATTTCTCTCTCCATATAGCTGATGTAAGTGGCACACTTGTTGATTTAAAATCCAAGTTGAAGTCCCTCTCTTATCATGGTCCAAATCTTTTCTTTCATCTAAGTGATATAAGTGGAACACTTGTTGGTACTATATCCAATTTAAGGTTCTTCTCTTAGCTTACAAAGACTCATAAAGAAAGATGTGGAATTGCTTAAGATTCTTTAACATCCAAGTTCAAAGCTTCTTACCTTATGATATCATTCTTAAATGTTTGTGATGAATATGTGGGATATCTCCTTTTAGAATGACAATTTGTCTTTTGTTTCAAACCCACAAAACTTTTAGCTTCATCATCTTGGGCTTTGAACAATATACAAAATCCACCCTTAGATAGGTGGAACTACGAACACTGTGATTTCTCAATTTCCTTTTAAGGATACATAAGCATAAGATTGCGAGATCTTAGGGAGCACACCTTTAAATAAAACCCCTTAGGTACCCGTACCTTTCATAAAACAAAAACTCCCAAAAACGTTTCATATTCTTGTTCTCACCCATTTGTTAAAACTTTCCCAAATTGACAGTAAAGTAACTTAAGTAGATGAAATAACTGATAGTAAAAAGTATAAAAAAAAGGTTCCTAGATACTCAGGGTGTTAATAGCTTCCCTTAGTATAATCAACCCTCGATTCCAGATCTCTTTGCATTTGTAGGGAAAACACTTGCACGCATGGTTAGTTTAGATTTCTTCCCCTTCCTTTTAAGCATCATAGGATAAATATTAGAAATTCGAAAGTGGTGTAAGCACGGTTCACGGGAATCTCACCATCTCAAGATTGGGTGGGGTCACAGAAATTGGTCCACAGTTGGGGAATGCAATCATGTAATGGTTATACAAACTCCATTGGGGAATAACACAAATCTACTGGGGATATAAGAAAAAGGTCTCTAAGGACTAGCCAATTCTGAGAAAAACATCCTGGACTTGCCGGGGGAATAAGAAATTATTACCATAGCAAGAAGTCAAGATATGGGGGATTTTAAATTAATACTCAACACAAGGCGAGACAAAACCCGAAAGGTGACTGTTATATCAACACTTCTGAAAAAGCGGCAACATTTCTCTCTGTTTGGGAAACATCCAAAGTAATGATGCACAACCTCCACTGGGAATCAACAAGGATAAATCTCCGCGTGAGGATTAACCTCAAAGAGAGTTGGAACTCAAAAAATGCTCAACTTCCTGATTAAAACCTGGTTGGAGGAAAGAAATATACTCAGCTGGAGAAGATCTAAACCAAGACTTAGCTGGAGAAAAGCCAAACAGTACACGTCTGGAGTAAATCCAAACTAGTATTCAATTGAGGAATATTGGATTCCATGAGTCCAACACATCATAAAAAACCATGAGGAAACCCATCATCTTGTCAATAACAATAGGGGAATCCTGGTTATGAATTCTGCTGAAGAATCATCAACATACTCTATAGAGAAGAATAAGAATGAACCTTGTTAAGGAAAACACTAAGCTTTGTGTTTCACAATCTTACCGTTCTTCGAATAACCATTGACATTCCTTTTTCTTATATTCACAAATCAAAGGAAAATGTTTTTATAACTTTTTCAAAATTTAAATCAATTATTCAAAATTTGTTTCAAAAATCATCATCAATAGTAAATGAAATTTTGCAAACAAAAACAAAATAAGAATTGCAAATAAAGGGACAAAGGCCCAAATTTTATTGATAAAATATAAGTCCACAAATGGCGTAACTCCATGGATCATTACAAAGTTTGAAAAATGGTAAATACATGAAAAGGGTTACATTGAAATACAATGACCACTATTCTTCCTAACAACTCCGAATTCCACTGTGCTCAAAACTTTCATTGAGAATGATTGAAAGAGAATCGTTGACAGGCAATGTTGCTTCAAATGAATAAGACCGGTCGAATGCAGTTACTTTCCATAATCCCTAACTTTTTCCTAGATTTCCCTTTCGGGTTTATAGTCTACCAGGATGATTATTTTTGTTTCTGTCTCTAATTTTAGCCTGGGCCGCCCTTTCGAGTTTTTAATCCACCGAGTCGCTCATTTTTTCCTAAGCCGCCCTTTCGGGTTTTCAACTCAGCGAGCTGTTCTTTTTATATTATTATTTTTTAGGCGAATTATTTCTTGACTGCATCAACATTCACATGACGAGTGAACTCTTCACCATCCATAGTTGTAAGAATCAATGCACCGCTAGAGAAGGCTCTCTTGACAACATATGGGCCTTTGTAACTAGGATTCCACTTGCCCCCTAGAATCATTAGTAAAAGTCGAGATCTTTTTGAGCACGAGGCCGACTTCTTTAAACACATGAGGTCGAACCTTTTTGTCAAATGCTTTCTTTATTCCTTGTTGATACAATTGGCCATGACATAAGGCCGTCATTCTTTTCTCTTTAATCAAATTCAATTGATCGTATCTGCTCTAACACCATTCAACCTCAGACAATCCAGCTTCCATATGAAATTTCATAGAATAGATTTCAATTTCTATCGAGAACACTGCTTCCATACGATAAACAAGAGAGAAAAGGGTTGCCCATTTTGAAGTGCAGACGGATGTACGATACCCATGCAAAGCAAAATGGAGCATATCGTGCCAGTCCTTATATGTAACAACCATCTTCTGAATGATCTTCTTAATATTCTTATTAGCAGCTTCAATAGCCCCACTCATCACATAATTTTTTCATCATCCTGTTATTCAGACTCGACCCATTATCAATGATAATCCTGCTCGAAACACCATACCGACAGATGATTTATGTCATACCCTAATTTTTGACCCTAAGATACCCACATCATTTGCATCTCATACATACACTCTTATGCATCAGTAATCCTATTTTAGAAAGTCAAGATTGTTGTTTGCTTCATTATGATCTCCAATTAGGGTTTTTAAGATCTATAAAGGATTCAGGCAAAGGATCAATCAAGCATTAACATGATTTTCAACTTCTCAAGTCCCTCAATCATCCATGGAGATGAAAAACCCCATTTACCAAGAATCAAGGACAAGATTACATCATGACAAGCTCATCAAGCATCAAGTTCATCTGGTGCACCAATTAGGGTTTTGGTTGATCATGACCTCCAAAGTGAATTTTTCATCTGGAAATGATCCAAGACCTCGAGATATGATTTAAAGGACCTGAAATACATCATATTAGTCCATTCATATGATTGAATTGATCCAGAGAACTTGATTCATAAGCAAAGCAAGAATTCAATCCATCTAAGCCACAAACTAGGGTTTTGATGAAAAAGTCAACCATACATTTGACTTTTGGCCAAAACATGATCTCGAACCTTGAGATATGATTCAAAGCACTCAAATGTGCCCTTGATGTCCATTCATAAGTTTAAAATCACCTTGGGACATCCATTCATTGGAAATCAGGAATTAGGGTTTCTTTGCACAAAATTCATCTGAGACCCAAAGTCAAAGTTTGACTTTTTGATCAAAACTGTTCATCATGAACCATAATACAAGAAAACATAATCCATTTTTGAATTTGAATAAGATTTGATCAATAAATCAAGGTAACTTGTAAAAAGGGCAATGTTGAGAAAATTGAAAATTTCACTAAGTTATGGAAAAACATGATTTTTACCTAACTTTACAAGGCCATAACTTGTGATCCAAGCAACCACTTTTTGTACTCTAAAGCTCAAATGATAGATCCCATCACATACAAAAAGATTGATGGGCTGAACCATCTACAAAAAATGCATATATTTCAAGTTACAAAGCCATGAAGTTAGGGTTTCATGATGTTCTGAACTTTAACACTGAGTGAAAATTCCGCCAAGTTTTTCAGCATGAAACATCAATTTTCAAAAAAAAATTTCATGATGATCCAAGGTGAATTAAGTCCAATTGTTAACATCAAATTTAAGTACATAATATGAGATTTCCAAAGAGTACAAAAACATCATCAAACTCCACTTGAGAAAAGAGTTATGGATGAATCAATACACCATGTTGCAAACTGTTTCACAAAATCAATTTTGGTCATTTCTTGCACTACACGATTTTGGAGTCAAGTGCAATGATCATTGTAAATATTTTTGATTGGCTGCATTTTATGGCAAAACATTGATGTATGTATGTGTCGCTTGCGCGAAAATAAGGTGCCGGCACAACAGAAGAGTCGCCGCCTTTCGTTATTTATCCCTCAGAGCGGGAAAGGAAACGATCGGAAAAACCTGACGAAAAAGGGTAAGACAAGGTCGTCGTAACCATTGTCTGGATTCGGGAGTCGGTTACGCAAGGGGAAGGTATTAGCACCCCTCACGTCCGTCATACTCGACGGGATCCTCGCTTGTCGTGTTTACTTGGACGGGTTGGTTTTATTCTACCTACCTATCAAGGCTGGCTTAAACAGAAAAGAAAAATGACTCGGCAAAGCGTCGCACTTTATGCCTACGTATTCTCATCAGCGAATGAGAAATCAGAGTCAACGTAGTTCGGCCTACGACGGGTTATGGGGGAAGGTAGCTCGCCAAGACATCGCCATCTTGTGCCTACGTACTCTCAACAGGTATGAGAGATCAGAGCTCACGTATTTCGGGAAACTACGGTTTATTTCCTGTCTTTTACAAAAGAAGTGTTTTTTATTGTGTTTGCGATTTCAATCGCACTAGAGACTATGACCTGAGAGTGAATGCGTCGCATGTCACCCAAAGGGTACCATACTAAACATCCAGACTGTGGAAAAGAAACTCTCCCACAATCCTTTCTCAGATAGCTTAAGGCTCGTAACGTACGAAAGAAATCATTCATGATTACTGTATCTTAAACTGTTTTGAGATGAGAAGAGAACAGGCCCAACTAGGAGAGAGTCTATCAAGTCCTACTGTTGTCATGCCAAGGATTCATCCTATGGTTGAGGTTTGAACAGGGAACTCCTAGAAGTTGTCATGCATAGGTTTCAACCTACAGTTCTATCATCAATTCCTTATCAAAGAAAATGAGAGTCCTAAGGGATCATGTCAATGATACACCAAAACAGATAAAGCATCAGCTTAACAGTAAAATGCATGCAATGCAAGTGAGGGAGGAAATGTGTGTGGGGCTTCAGCCTCCACAAGCTCATCTCAACCTCAAGCCAGAATGGATAACAGTAATCATACTGAAATATGAAACACGCTATCAAGCAAAAACAGTAAACTGCAATCATACAGATAAAATGAAATAAAATGCCATCAGGAAAACAAACCACATGGGCAAGGGAGCTGGGCTCTACCGAATACCCGCAAGCAAAGCCACACAGTAACAATACAAGCAGAGGGAGCAACTCAACCTCTAGTGCAATCATGCTCCTAGATTCTACTTATTCTAGATATGAACTTATTCTAATGCATCAAGCAAGTCAAACAAAACACATCAATACAGAAAAGAAAAAGAAAGCAGATCAACTCCTCTCTCAACTCCAAGCTTCAGCTTTTCCAACAGCAATTCAGTCTTCAGACTTCCAATCACTCTTGACAAATATCAATTTGCTTCTCCAGGTTTAAACCCTTCAACATAACTCTCAACTTATCTTCTCCTCTAAGCTTCAGCTTCTTGAATAGCTCCACCTTCAGGCTTCACTATCAATCATGAGTACCAACTTGGCTCCTTCAGGATCTCCAGGTATCAAAGTAAGTATCAACTTCCTTTGTTCTTCAAGCTTCAGCTCTTCAGAATCAATCTCAATCACTTAGAAGTGTCAACTTCATCTTTCAGTCTTTACTTCATCTTCAGGGGTCTTCAAGTATCAACTTGCTCTTGTTGCTCTTCAAGCTTCAGCTGGAATGGAAATACTCAAGGATTCATCCTCTTCTACACTCTTCATTGAAGTCTTCATCTTCAAGCTCAAGCTCAACATTTCTCATGACAATCAAACCAGAGGAAATCACTTACTGGATAAGCTGGGGATATTGAACAACTTATTGACCACCAAAAGTGACCTATAAGGGTTCAACATCAAAGGAATGGTTCCCTCAAAAGTTCTACTTCCTAGATATAATCACTTATCCCTCCAAAGGAGAGAGGTGTATACCATGGAAGGACTTTGAATCACAGGGAGGAATGGAGGTGAAAGATACCATCCATGTTTAAGAAAGAAGTTATCTAAGTCTAAACTCTTCCTAATCCCTAACCCTAAAACAATCAACAAAACAACAGGATCAAGCTCTCAAGCTCCTTAATCAATCTTCAAGTCTTCTACTATGCTCCTTAGAACAATCCCAAGCTCTCCAAGCCCACAAAGCAAGGCAAACAAAACTACAAGCCCACAAGGGCAACACAAACAATCATCAACTACAAAAATCATCTAAAAATAGTATACTACTATATTAAATCCTAATATAATTCTAAGGGATCCTACATACCTACCCTTAATACCCCTATATGTCCCATAGTCTAACTTGTCCTAAAAACCCAAAAATCTAATGTTATTATGGACCTATGTTAAGGTTTGACCTAATTCTACACAACCTAATGCCATCTAATCAAAACTATCATAAACTTTATCACCAAATTATGGAATAAATCCAGGGGGAAGCTAAAGCTCATATCTACTTATCCTAAAAAGAATGGCCTAAAAATGTTAAGGGAACTACCTAAACAAAATTCTATAAATTCATATATCAACATAAAAGAGATAAAATGCAATAAAAGTAGAAAATATACAAAAAATACTAAAAAGGCATGAAAGGAAAATATTTTTGTTTTATATTTTTATTGACACAATTATGAAATGGGAGCAAAAATTCCCATTAAAAAATCTTTAATTTTCGAATTGATATGATTTTTCCAAGATTGAAATAAAATGGAAGAAAAATAAAATGGAAATATTAAGAAATGGGGTGCAGCTAGCAAACAGATTCAATTCAAATCATCACATGGGCTAAAAGTGGGGGGTTCAGATAGCAAGCGCGCTAGGCCCATTTATTAATCAAAAATCAATTAATAAAACATAAAGAAAATGAAAAGGGAACGGTGCAAATAGAATAGAAAATCAGTTCAAAATCTAATTGGGCCATGATTGGGGGTGTGCATAGTCATTGGATCCACTTAAGCCCAAAACTCAGGTTTTAATGAAACGCATCGTTTCATGCTAGCTCAGGATTCCCTCCAAGATGAAATTAAACACGGGCCGTTGGATTGCTTCTCAGGTCAACCAGTCTTGCTTGATCTGATGGCTGAGAGGTCATCTTCAACCTTCAGCTAGGGTTCTAAGGAACCTCCATGGAAATGCAGAACATGAAGCTTCATCTTCCTCAACTCGTGCTCTCTCATTTCTCCATCAAAACTCAAAGTTTAAAACCCTAACATGCTCCATTTTTTATGCTGAGCACAATCATAATCCCAAATTCCATTGAAACTTCCTCTAACACGAAACCCGATAGCAACTTCAAATTATTGATCAAGAACCAATCTCAACAATTCTCAAAATTAATGGTCCTAATCTCATCCTCATGCTTCCCTGAACATTTCTTGCTATTAAACTAAGCTTATCCCTCAAGATTCAGCAAGATACAAGGTCAAACAGAAATGGTGTCCACTATCCAATCTTCACCAATTGCTTTCTAACTCTCCAAAATCCATCTCCTATTGGTCTCTAACATTTCTACACTAACAAACTAACCTAATTATGCATAAAACATGGTGTAGGGAAGAATTTGCAAACCTGGTTAATCTTGATGAACAGATGATGAAATCCACCAATTCAGACCTTGAAACTCTTCAGAAAGTTTCCCTAGATGCCAATCTTGCTACTGTTTGCAACAATTTTGATGGAGAAAGCCTCAATCTCAGAATTCGATTCTGACTTGCCACCTTGAAATTTCAATCACCAACTCTTCAATTCTCCATGGATTTGATCTCAATTCAATCTGCACAGCTTCACTATGATGTATAGAATGTGTTTGTGTGGAAAGAATGAATGGAAATGAAGAAGAATGAAGAAATGGAACTTGACTTGCAATGGAAGATTCTTGATCTCACTCTCTCTTCTCTGCACCAATTCTCACCAACCTTGCATCTGAGCAAGTCATACATGTTATATAGAGTGGTTTAGAATCATCTAGAACCATCTAGGACCATCCAATGAGTATTTGAACATTCTCATGTCATGACATTTTGATTTCAATTCTCCTTATGTGCTATCTCATGCCAAGCCTCTTGTAACCTTTGTAACTGACTTGAAATTCTCCCCACATGAGGTTTATGATGTGTTACAATGCATAACCAACTTGCTTATTGAGTTTTGTTGAGTTTTGCTTTGGTACCTTAATATGCAAGTAAGCCATTTCCAAAGCAGCCCTATGATCTAAGCCCCAAATCAAAATTGTGGCTGAACCATTTTTCTTAGAATGTCATTTGGAGTCAAAATGACCTATTATATGACATGGTTTGGATGTACAACTTGTGATTTCCAATTTTCAATTTCACCTTAATTAACTTATGCCTCCTTTTTAGGCCATTTTTTTTCACTTTTTGATACAAGCCCTTTCAACATCTCATGACCACCCTAGTAGCCTTAAAACATCATTCTAAGCAAGTTTGATGTTGAAGATATTTCCATTTGAAGCTTGGAAATAGGAGATATGGCATTATGCTTGACATGACCTATAACCTCCAAATAACCAAAATGCCCTTGACTTGTCAAAGCCATAAGTTGAGTTCTACAAATCCTATCAAGGACTTCTAGTACTCTCTAGAAAGCTAAGAAGATGATCTACAACATTCATGTTGACCAAGAGTTCATAGGAATCATTCTACTAGGGAAAAAGTTGGATGCAAGTTGGGTGACTTTCAAGGACCCAGATTCACATACCTCAGATGACCTGTAATTTGTCAAAGTCATAACTTGAGCTCTACAAATCCTATCAAGGGCTTCTAGTACTCAAATTAAATCTAAGAAAAAGCTCTAAAACATTCATGTTATGGGGAAGATGAGATGACAATCACATCTTGAGCTAAACTGCCTTGAAGATAGGAATCAAATTAAGGGATTTTACACTGTCAATCCTTAGAAACCCTAGCTTAAAACTTCTCAAACTCCTCAATCATGATGAGTTGGTCTAGGAATCATCCTTATAGCATCTCAATGCATCATTCCATGATCACATGGCTCTTGGGTTAGGTCTCAACCCTCTCCAAATCATCAGTTGACTTAGGGTTGGCCCAGTCAAACCCTAATTCCACCACTCCTGGCTGAATCTTCTGAATTCTTGCACAATGACCTCTCTAGGCTTCATGATGGCTTTCAAGACATCTAATAAGCTTTCTCAAAGCTTCAGGTCCATCCTCATAGTCTCAGAATCATCTGGGGAGCTCCCACAACTCTCAAGTTATGAGACACACAACCTTGGTTTCAACCAATTCCTCTGAGGATCTCTTGAGTTCTCTGACAAAGGTATCAACCTTTGAACATTTGAACAAACTTCTTGGCTTTCTTCATAGCCTCATATAACTCTTGATGGGTAAATAAATGTTGGTCAAATTTTGGGGTGCAACAGCTGCCCCTATTCAAATGGCTTGAACCTGACTGGGTGAGGAGTGAACGGCTCTCAGCCAATCGAGGTACGAGACGGTTGAATACCGATAAACCCGGAAATTTGCCAACTACACAAGTACACGGTACTCTGGAGGGAACGAATCTTCGAACACTGAAATAATAGCTGCACGGCAACTAGCTGGAGACATACTGACCTGAACCTTGTCGTCAGTTATCCATATTAAATTCCTCTGATATTGTCATCAGACACCGGACCTCGCATCAGGCATGAAAATAAAGCGTCTGACATCGCCGTCGGACAACCAAAACACCCAACATCGCCGCTGGAGAACTAAAGAATCTGACATCGCCGCCAGCCCACTATAACTCTGGGAAACACCCGACATCGCCGTCAAGTACTCAACATAATCTGACCTCGCCGTCAAAACAAACATCCTCTGACCTTGCCGTCAGGGTAAAGAAAATCCACTGGGGAATTAGTCACACGGTAACCGGTAATACATAGTCGATCATGCCATCAGGCATTCAAAGAACACTGTCGAGCATCAGCCGGACTTCAACCATCAGGTTGATCATGCCATCAGGCATTCAAAGACATTTGTCGGGCATCAGCCGGACTTCAACCATCAGGTTGATCATGCCATCAGGCATCCAAGGAAAATGTCAGGCATCAGCCGGACTTCATCAGCAAGTCGGGAATAGGATTCTTGGTTAATCATGAGCCAAATGGGAACATCTAAACCTCTGCCATCAGGCACTCTGCATCAACTGAGAGAACTGCTTTGTTAGCACGGTCAGACTTCAATCATGGAGTCTTCAAGGGAGATTTCAACTTCGCCGTTAGAAAGCCTGCTAGGGAGGACACTTCGCCGCTGGGGAATCTGGAGAACTATCAAGTAACTCCGCTCCGGGGGTCCAGAAATCATTCTGGATGAATCGACTCTGCTGAGGACTTCAAGAATCATCTTGAACAAATAACTCCGCCGGGGACCTTCAAGAATCATCTTGAACCGATAACCATGCTGGAGCTTTCAGGAATCATCCTGAGCGAGCACTCTGTTGGGGATTTCAGGAGTCATCCTGGGCAAGCGACTTCGTTGGGGAGAATGTCAGGAATCATCCTGAGCAATCACTTCTACAGCGGAACACCTGCAAAACAAGAACGGTAACAACCTAGATCATGTTTATTATACATATGCTTCGGCAATGGCACAAGGCTCCACACGGTGGAAATGCTATGCGTTTATGATAAATGCTATGCAATCATGCACAATGATGCGGTCCCGTCAGCAAAATAAATGCCGAAGGGGGAATCCTCCTGTCAAGGAGAAAGAACTACTCAGATAGAGGAATCATCCTGTTGAGGAGAACATGGTCCCGCCAATATCAATTGGACTCCGCAGGGGACACAACTTCAGTTGACTGCTGCGGGGGAAACGACTTCAGTTGATTGCTGCAGGGGAACGAAGCTCTACGAGAACCTGAACTTGCTGAGGGAAAACGACGTCAATCGCAGGAATAGACTGCGTGGCCGTCTCGGCTACTTCTCCGGAGATAACGGCTATGTGGGGAAACAACTTCAGTTGATGAACACTCCACTGGGGAAAACCAATCATGGCTTGAGCAGCTTCCAAGGATTCGGCTCTCTTGGGTATCTGCTAACTCGGCTGAGGAAGGAGAAATCATTCCGCTTCGCTGGAGAGAGTACGGCTCTGCGGGGAAACAACTTCAGTTGATCAACACTCCACTGGGGAAGACCAATCATGGCTTGAGCAGCTTCCAAGGATTCGGCTCTCTCGGGGTATCTGCAAACTCGGCTGAGGAAGGAGAAATCATTCTGCTTCGCTGGAGAGTACGACTCTATGGGTAATCTCAACTCCGCTGGGGAAGAAGGAATCATCCTACTTCGGGGGAGAGTACGACTCTGGTGGGGAATTTCAATTCCGCTGGGGAAGAAGGAATCATTCGACTTCGGGGGAGAGTACGACTCTGGTGGGGAATTTCAATTCCGCTGGGGAAGAAGGAATCATCCGACTTCGGGGGAGAGTACGAATCTGGTGGGGAATTTCAATTCCGCTGGAGACTTCAGTCTGGCACCATCAGTTGCTACATACTTCGACGTACGAGTAGTTTCCTACGAAACCCGCACTTGTGACCCGGTGCTGGGGGACGAACACGCGCTTCAGCTCCTGACTCAGCTGAGGTGATGACGCTCCTTCCGGACGCATCTGATTGGGGAAGGGAATCATCTTTGCCTGGGGAGACATATCAATGCTCACGATCTCGCGTTCAGACTCTGTGGGGAGAGGCTATTGAACTCTACTGGAGAAGGAGGAATCATCCTGCTTCTGGGACGCCCACGGTGCACTGTCTGGAATATGCTACACCTGTAACAACACAAACAAACAGACAAGATACCCTTTTCAAAGGGACCTATCGAGGTTATTATCTCGTGACAATATTCAAGTGATTAATTGCTTCAACAATCAGTGGCCTAGGCCAGTAAGTTTATGTATGCACATTTTATCAAAAACATCGGCGTTCTTTTTCACAAACAAAACAGATAAATGCTAAACAGGCAAACAGAATTGCTGAATAGTATGCATTTTATTGATAACGAACCCCTGAATGGGTAAAAAATGTTTTACAACAGATGCAAGCTCCTGGAATGAGGAAGCCGCACAAACATAAAACATAAATATACATCAGTATATACAAATGTTGGCAACAAGGCGTAGATGAACACCATGAATTGATCCCTCTATGACCCACTCGACTTCGATACTTCTCCGGCGCTTCAGCTTCGGAAGAGATTGATTCAGATGAACGGCCCTCAGGTCCTCCAAACCACTGACAATGAAAGTCCACACGCGGAACGCAGTCATTTGCTTTTTCAAATCCCTAACTTTTGCGTGAACCGCCCTTTGCGGGTTTTCAGTTCACCGGGATACCCTTTTTTGCCGAAGCCGCCCAGTGTAGGTTTTCGACTTCGCGGGTGTACCTTTTTTCAATTTATATCCCTAATTTTTGCCCGAACCTTTTTATTCTTTTTTTGGTTCGTCGGGATGCCCCTTTTTTGCCTAGACTCTCCTTTTTTTTGTCCAGCGGGTCGCTTTCAAGCAAAGTATTTTTTAACTGCGTCCGCGTTCACCGGGGATGCAAAATCTTCACCATCCATCGTGGATAACAACAACGCTCCTCCCGAGAAGACCTTGCTGACGACGTACGGACCTTCGTAATTCGGAGTCCACTTGCCCCGGTGATCGGAGTGTGGCGGAAGAATCTTCTTCAGGACGAGATCACCCGTCTAAAAGCTTCTAGGACGCACCTTCTTATCATAAGCTTTCTTCATCCGGCTTTGGTACAGACGACCAAACGCAATCGATGCTAACCTCTTCTCGTCCATCAGGCTGAGTTGGTTCAGACGATTTGTAATCCATTCTGCCTCGTCGAGTTTCACATCAACCAAAACTCGCAAAGAAGGGATATCCACTTCTAACGGTAGGACTGCTTCCATACCGTACACCAAGGAGAAAGGAGTTGCCCCGGTTGAAGTACGTACCGTCGTACGATAACCGTGCAATGCAAACGGCAGCATCTCGTGCCAATCTTTGTAGGTCACAACCATCTTCTGAACAATCTTCTTTATGTTCTTATTGGCTGCTTCGACGGCGCCATTCATCTTCGGCCGGTACGGAGACGAGTTATGGTGTTCAATCTTGAAATTCTGGCACAGCTCCTTCATCATCTTGTTATTTAGATTCGAACCATTATCAGTAATGATCCGCTCGGGAATTCCGTAATGACAGATGATGTCCCTCTTTATGAATTTAGCCACCACCTGCTTGGTCACATTAGCGTACGAGGCTGCCTCCACCCACTTGGTGAAGTAGTCAATAGCTACCAGAATAAAGCGATGACCGTTAGATGCAGTGGGCTCGATCTTGCCTATCATGTCGATGCCCCACATGGAGAACGGCCACGGGGAGGACATGACATTCAATGGGCACGGCCGCACATGAACTTTATCAGCATACATCTGGCATTTATGACATCTCTTCGCGAATCTGAAGCAATCCGACTCCATTGTCAGCCAGTAGTATCCTACTCTCAGGATCTTTCTTGTCATAGCATGCCCGCCGGCGTGCGTACCAAATGCGCCTTCATGGACTTCTTCCATGAGCATACTCGCCTCTTTGTCATCTACACATCTGAGTAGCACGAGATCGTGGTTTCTTTTATACAACACTCCATCAGGATTGAGATGAAAATTTCCAGACAGCCTCCTCAGAGTCTTCTTATCCTGGGTTGACGCACCCGCAGGATACTCCTTAGTCATAAGGAAAGTCTGGATGTCATGGAACCATGGCTTGCCGTCGGCGGCTTCCTCGATTGCAAAGACAAATGCCAGTCTATCAAGACGAGACAGTACCATTCTTGGAGCCTCATTCCAAAAATTGACTTTATACATTGAAGCCAACGTGGCTAAGGCATCAGCCATCTGATTTTCATCCCTGGGCACATGATGGAGTTCCACTCGATCAAAGAACGGAAGTAGCCTTCTGGCATAGTTCATGTACGACACCAAATTCGATTGACGAGTCTCCCACTCCCCTTTAATTTGGTTGATCACAAGCGCCGAGTCACCATATACATCTAGATTCTTGATTCTCAAATCAATTGCCTCTTCTAGACCCATGATGCATGCTTCGTACTCCGCCTCATTGTTGGTGACTGGAAACGTCAGTCTCGCAGTAAACGGGATATGGGATCCGTGGGGGAGTCGTGATGATAGCCCCGATGCCACTTCCATAGGAATTAACTGCCCCATCGAATATTAATTTCCACTAGGATTTCCTATCTGGCCCCTCGTCGGGCAACGACTCATCGCAATCCTTCGCTTTGAGAAACATAATATCCTCGTCAAGGAATTCAAATTTCATCGGCTGGTAATCCTCGATCGGCTGTTCGGCAAGGTAATCAGACAATACGTTTCCCTTGATGGCCTTCTGGGAAACGTACTGAATATCATATTTCGTTAACACCATTTGCCATCTGGCAATCCTGCCCGAAAGAGCCTGCTTCTCGAAGACGTACTTGATCGGATCCATCTTCGAAATTAGCATAGTGGTGTGGTTGAGCATGTACTGTCGCAGACGTTTGGCAGCCCAGGCTAGTGCGCAACACGTCTTCTCCAGCATCGAGTATCGAGATTCACAGTCAATGAACTTTTTACTCAAGTAGTAAATGGCATGCTCCTTTCTGCCCGTCTCGTCGTGCTGACCGAGAACACACCCCATACTATTCTCAAGAACTGTCAAGTACATGATTAATGGCCGTCCAGCCACTGGGGGTATCAAGATTGGAGGTTCTTGGAGATACTGCTTTATCTTGTCAAATGCCTTCTGGCAATCCTCATTCCAGATAATTTCCTGATCTTTCTTTAAAAGCTTGAACATCGGTTCACACGTGGCCGTGAGCTGAGAGATAAACCTTGCAATGTAGTTTATTCGGCCCAAGAAACCACGAACTTCTTTTTCTGTTTTCGGCGCTGACATTTCTTGAATGGCTTTTATTTTCGCAGGATCAACCTCGATGCCTCGCTCACTCACGATAAACCCCAGTAACTTTCCGGACCGCACTCCGAAAGTGCATTTGTTAGGATTCAGCCTCAACCTGAACTTCCTAAGCCTCTCAAAAAGCTTCAATAAGTTGACTAGATGCTCTTCCTCCGTTTGGGACTTCGCAATCATGTCATCAACATAGACTTCAATCTCATGATGAATCATGTCATGAAACAAAGTCACCATTGCTCGTTGGTAAGTGGCCCCTACGTTCTTCAGACCGAAGGGCATTACCTTATAGCAAAATGTTCCCCAGGGGGTGATAAACTTCGTTTTCTCCATGTCCTCCGGCGCCATCTTGATCTGGTTGTAACCGGAGAAGCCATCCATGAACGAAAACACGGAGAACTGGGCTGTGTAGTCGACCAACACATCGATATGAGGCAACGGGAAATCATCTTTAGGGCTCGCCCTATTCAAATCCCGATAATCGACGCACATGTGTACCTTACCGTCCTTCTTCGGTACAGGCACTATGTTGGCAACCCACGGAGGGTAAGTGGTGACCGCTAAGAAGCCAGCATCAAGCTGTTTTTGCACTTCTTCTTTGATTTTAACGGCCATATCTGGTCTCGTCCTCCTAAGCTTCTGCTTAACGGGAGGGCAATCTTCTCGCAGCGGCAAGTGGTGGACCACGATGTCCGTGTCAAGTCCGGGCATATCTTTGTATGACCAAGCAAAGACGTCACTATACTCTCAAAGCATCTAGACCAATCTCTGCCTGACGTCACTCTGCAATGCAGCCCCTATCCTGACATTTCTGACGAGCTCTTCAGAACCCAGGTTCACGATTTCGATCTCCTCCTCATGAGGCAGAATAACCTTTTCCTCTTGTTTCAACAAGCGGGCCAACTCTTCAGGAAGGTCTTCGTCTTCATCAATCTCTTCTTCGGCTTGATAGATCGGGCAATCGAAGTCGAAGTGAGCCGTAGAAGGTCCAGAGTCGATGTCATCTGTTATGTGGATCCTGCAATAACAAGGGTTAAGTTTAAAACAAGAATATGCAGGTTAGCACAAACCTCATTGCCATTTTGCTGTTTTTCAAAACAAATATAAAACATTAATAACAGAGATCACAATATTTGAATACGAAGAAAACGCCTTTGATTTATTAACAAAATGCATGTACATAATCCAACAAGGCCCTGACAATAAAACCACTATGCCCCGGGTAGGACATAGGGTTGTACAATGATTGAAAAAAGTAAATCATTACTCTTCACTTGTCAGCTGGATGATATCCTTGATGGTCCAATTATTGAGGCCCTCGCCTGGCTTGCTTGGCTGAATCCAAGAGTCGAGATCACAATCGCTATCCCCGCTGTCTTCAGACGCCGCGTTGATGCTTTCGAAGATCACTCCGCCACTGGTAAATAGGATCGGCCCCTTACCCCGTGACGCGCTGCTAGACGAAGAAGAAGGAGCTTCAGCTCCGGGAGAATATCCCAATCCAAACTTATCCTGCTTGTTGGGTATCTCCAAAATACGCCCCCAGCCTGGGGTAGATCCAACTTGGACGACGACCCGAGCTTCTTTGAACGAGGAGAGATTCATCTCTGGCTTTTCTGTGACTACAAGAGCTACCTCTTTCACTTTGACAGTCTCGAACGCTTGGCAAAGAGTTTCATGGATTTCGCCATCCATTTCAACGTACTTAAAGGATGAAAAATGTCTCACCATTATGTCCTCCTCACCGCACACGGTTACTATGCTTCCCCCGGCAGCATATTTGAGCTTTTGGTGCAACGTGGAGGTCACGGCACCAGCAGCATGGATCCACGGCCGGCCCAAGAGACAACTGTAGGCAGGCATGATGTCCATGATATAAAAGACCGCGTCAAACGTTTCCGGACCAACTTGGATTGGCAGGGTCACCTCCCCGAAAGCGTGGCGTTTAGTTCCATCGAACGCCTTCACCACCAGATCACTGGGTGTGCAGAGCAATTCGCGAGTGTCCAACTTCATTAATGCCTTCTTCGGAAGCACATTAAGCGAAGAACCCGTGTCTACCAGCACGTGCGACATGATTGTGCCCCTACACTCTATCGAGATGTGCAGGGCGCTATTGTGATTCCTCCCTTTAGGCGTCAGCTCTAAGTCTGTGAAACCTAGCCCATTGCCAGCATTTACGTGGGCTACCACCTCTTCTAGCTGATTCACCGATATCTCTTGCGGTACATAGGCAGCATTCAATACCTTCAGTAGCGCGTTGCGGTGCGCTTCAGAACACAGCAACAGGTTGAGAATAGAAATCTTCGAAGGCGTCTGATGGAGATGGTCTACAATCTTGTAGTCGCTCTTTTTGATCAACCGCATAAACTCCTCGGCATCTTTGACAAGCAAGTCTTTCTCTACCCCACACGGGGACTCTTCGACGACTTTGCTTTTCCCTTTATCAGCCGCATCAGCTCTGACCACTTTATCCGCCACAACCTCTGGCGGTGCAAATACTCTTCCGCTACGGGTAATACCACTGATTCCTGCGAGATTCTCCACAGTCGACCCATACGGATCTAGCTCCAACCTTTGACCGTTGCAATAGACTTCAGCCCCATAATTCCACGGAACGGCGTTAGTGCTCTCGAATGGTATCGGCCCAGCTTTGGTAATAGTGAGTGTAGGCGGTCTGGGCACAGAAATGGTTATTGGTTGGCGAGGGATGGTGATGGTGGCGACTTCGTCAGCCTGCTTCAACACTACCTCTCCTGATACACTTTCAGCCCTCCGGCTAAACTGCAAAATCCCCTCAGTCATCAGACTTTGGATTCCTTCTACCAGCTGCTCGCATCCATCAGAATGTGTAGCACAGTCCATGCATAGTTCTCCGCATCCTGGAAAGAACCCTCTTTTCAGCAACTTAGCTTTAACGAAGCTAAACGGCGTCTTTAGATCTTTGACATCAGTCAACAGACCTGCACTCTCTTCTTCGATAATGGCGTTCACTCCGCCTCCCCTATGATTTGGCATAGGATTCTTCGTAACATTGGGCACATTATCGGAGAAGTTAATGATCTTGGCATCTACCAGGTCCTGCACCTTGTGCTTAAAGGCTTTGCAGTTCTCGATTGTGTGGCCAGGTGCCCCTGAGTGGAAGTCGCAAGTGGCATTTGCGTCGTACCCTGGTAGAGGTGCCCCTGTCAAGGGAGCCATTGTCCTCTTCTGAACCAACTGAAGCTGAAGCAAGGTCTGCAAGAGTTGCGCGTACGACATGGGCGGTGCCTCGAAGTGACAGTTTGCCAAAGGTGCCCGATTCTGGTATTTTCTATATCCCTGTTGATTCGTTTGCTGCTGCTGCTGCTGCGGTTGCGGAGCCGCTGGGATATTTATACTGTCTATCTGCTGCTGAGGGCCTTTGCCCTTTCTCCGAGCGTTGGTCACAGCGCTCGTCTCTCCTTCTCGTCGTTTACCAGCATAAGGTTTCTTTCCACCTCCTCCCGCTGAGGATGACTCACCTTGAATTTTCCCGATCTTGATACCATTCTCGACGTGCTCGCCCATGATAATGAGAGCTGAGAACGTCCCAGACATACCGCTGACTAACTTTTCATAGTAAACCCCCGGGAGGGTGGCAACAAACATCTGCACGAGCTCGCGTTCAACCATCGGCGGCTGAACCCGGGCTGCCAACTCACGCCACCGCTGGGCGTACTCCTTAAATCCTTCATTATTTCTCTGCGACAGGTTCTGGAGCTGGACTCGGTTCGGGGCCAAGTCGCTGTTGTACTGGTAATGGTGGACAAACGCTTCAGCGAGGTCCTTCCATGTGCGCACGCTAGTGGGCTCCAGACCCATGTACCACTCGAGGGATGGCCCGAAAAGACTATCTTGGAAGAAGTGCATCAGGAACTTCTCGTCTTCGGAATAAGCAGACATCTTCCTGTAGTACGATCTCAGGTGGACACGAGGGCAGGTGGTGCCCTTATATTTCTCGAAGTTAGGTACCCTGAACTTAGGAGGTACCTTGAAATCAACAATTAACCCCAGCTTGGACATATCAACGCCCAAAGTATTCTGATTCTCAATATCTCTCATTTTATCTTCAAGTGTTTTGAATCTGAGCCGCGCTTCAGCATTCAGCTCCCCTTCGGCACCTCTTTGAGAGAACACATCATCCTGATGATCCTCAAGCCATGGTTGAGGCACCAACAGATTCCCGACGCCTGCATTGCCGTTGCCCGGCCCGATATTGACATTAGCTCCCAGACTCCCATTATCGACGCCCGTCGTATTAAGTCCGATGTTGGCCATCACATTGCCATTAGCACTGCCGTTGCCGCCGGCCACGGGGACACCATTCTGCGGAGTATCAACTGGTGGAGGAGTAGGCACGGTCCCACCGTGGAGTATGCCGTTGCTATCAACCCTGGAGATCAAAGGTTGAACCAAAGTCCTGAGCTGGTCCTGGCCATTAGCGACCACTTGCATGAGTTCCATGAAGCGATCCATCCTCTCGCGAAGCTCCTGAACATCGTTTTGCACTTGATCCATGATCCTGGTCTGATTAGCTCTAGTTGGATAATGGTGAATTAGTCTCTGATCAATCCTGGAGTCACCGGGAACAGCCTGGGACACCTGTAAACCTGAAAAAACCTGTAAACACTAAGGGGTTAGGAAAAACAACAAAATGCTCGTCATGCAAATGCTTCATGCAAATGCATGCGTGTGTCTGTGTGTTTGGGAGATTTCCCCCAATCCTAGTGCCTGAGTGCCAGTGCTGATAATAATAAGGAGAAGAAGTCCGAGTCCAATCATGGAAACAACAATCTCATATATAAGGAAAGCCTATCAAGGCAGTACATAGCATCAGCGAGTACAAGACGAATCAACAGCGTGACCTCAACCAACAAGCCTGGTGATGGTCAGCATACAACAAAGATCAAAACAAAAGGAATACAACTAGTCAAGTACGGCCACGGGCGCAATACTCTGCTAATAACTCCTTCGTCTCTGGATGATCTGGCAGAGTGAGTTACCCCTCAACGAGTAATTCCCTCTGCACAATGGTATATTGAAGTCCCTCAACTGAATTTTCCCATGCTCCTTCGCCGAAGCAATCTTCTAATTTCTGCTTTTTGGACTCAAACGTCAGCTTGCGCTCCTTCAGGTTAGCGAGAGCTTTGTTGAGCTGGCCTTCGACGGCGTATCTGCGGGCGGTTTCTTCATCAAACCTCTGCTCACTGTCCTTCACCTGGGCTTCCAGCTTGGAGATCTGCAGCATCAGCTTATCCTCCCGCTCTTTCCTGGTGTCCATGGAAGCCTTCCAGTGCTGGTTGAACTTGGATATCCTCCGATATGCCTCATCCAAGTGCTGTTTCTTCATAGCCAGTACATCGTTGACAGCTTTGAAGTCTCGACCCGTGCGTTCGCGCTCGGCTATCTGCTTAGTCAGGTCTGTACCCAGCTGGTTCACCAACTCTGTTTGCCTTTTGAAAGAATGAACGGCTTCGTTCCTCTCGCGTCGAAGCTGAGCTAATTCCTTCTCCAGTTCTTCGTTCGCCCGCTTCAATTCATCCCGCTCAGCTAATACCTGGTTATGCTGCCGAATGGGCATAGTAGTAGGCTCTTCGATCATTGGAGGACTTTCTGTCTTGGCCTGAGGAAACGGCATCCCTATAGCATTTACTCTGGCTCTGATCCAAGTCAAATACGGAGGGTAGGCTTGATTATTGCTTTTTCCCAGCAATGGCTTTCCTCGCTTACTGATACCATTCCACGCATGCTGAAGCTTGGACAACAGATCCCCCTCTATCATACCAGTGATGTACAGAGATTCCTGTACCTCTTCATCCTTTGGCGGAGTTCTCAAAGCATACGCGAACTGTCGAACCAACAACGACGGATTGTAGTTTATACAGCCCTTCCTACCTATCAAAGGCACGTTAGGAAACCCGCTGCAACTGAAGATCACCTCAGTACCCAACCTATCTCTGTCGAACCAGTCAACATCCTCTGCAGATAAACTCATCAGACGCTCAGGCCATTCAGTTGTGGCTACAGACAAGACAAAAGGACCCCTCTTGGGCAGATGACTATCAAGCCATTTGTACAGCAAGGGTACGCAGCATGAGACATTCTTCCCCCTCCGGTTCTCGTTTTTGTAGTGGACTGAGTGATAGACATCTCCTATCAAGGTAGGGACTGGATTCCCTGAAGCAAAGATGTGAAACGCATCAAAGTCTACAAAATTGGGCATGTTGGGGAACAGGATGATGCCATATATGCATAGAGCGAGGATGGCATTGAACGCGTCCCAACATCCGTCCTTGGCACACTGCTGAGCCTTAACCACCAGAAACTGCAAGGAGAACCCAGGAACCTTATTCCAACTAGTCAATACTAACTCGGAGGTGTCCAAATGAAGTGAAGGAGCTAAACCAGCCAGATCGGGCTCAACATCCATGTGAACAAAAGGCATCTGCCTCTTAATAGGCACACCTAGCAAATCAACATACTCTTCCAGCGTAGGTGCGAGAACGAAGTCCTGAAAAGTGAAACATTTCATCGGAGGGTCGTATAACTGCAACAGAGCGTGCAACTCATTCACCTCGAACACAAAAGGCTTATGAACCAAACTGAGCAATCTGCCGTAAGATTTCCTGAACTCATCCCTCACAGAATCATCTGCTAGAACTATCAAACGAGTCAGCTTAACCACATCGGGGACAGGGAACTTGTAAGCCACGGTTTTCCTAAGAGAGCGCATAACAATACAATATGAGGCAAGAAATCTTGGATCGGGGAAAACGGTACCTGCAACACAGACACACGTTAATGAAATGCAAATGAACATGCAAACTAATGCAAAATGCAATCATGCAATAAGAGGCCAAGGCAACTGGTGCTGTGGAGATTCTGCATCAACAAAACCATAATCTTGCTCTATCAAGAACAACCACTGCATCTGATAATAAGAGAACCCCGGTGTAGGACCACAAATCTGATCTGCCAGGAACAACCATCTGATAGGACCATATACATAGGACCATAATTCTGCTCTGTCAAGAACAAATGTCTGATGATAAGGACCTCTGGTGTAGGATCAAGAAATATCTGCTGATGAGGTCTTCAGACCCCAGTCGAAAAAATCTGCTCTATCAAGAACAAACATACAACTGCTGATGAGATCTTCAGACCCCGCTCAAAAATCTGCTCTATCAAGAACAAACAACATCTGCTGATGAGATCTTCAGACCCCACTCAAAAATCTGCTCTATCAAGAACAAACAACTGGTGACAAAACCTCTGCTCTATCAAGAACAGACATACACCTGATGATAAGATCCTCTGATCAAAACCTGCTCTATCAAGAACAGACATACACCTGATGATAAGATCCTCTGATCAAAACCTGCTCTATCAAGAACAAATATACATCTGATGATAAGATCCTCTGATCAAAACCTACTCTATCAAGAACAGACAAATCTGCAACTGAGAAACCCTGGTACCAACAAAACTAATTCACTGTCAAGAAAACCAGGTAGTCTGAAGGTCAAGGTTTCCTGCAATAAACCCAACCCTGTTCATAGGTATGGACCTAAAATGACTCAAGGTACGGCATCCTATGCGTTCATCAGCTTCACAGACTTTCAAGAGGGGTGATACGATACCCAGAAGGTGTGGCATCACCAGCTCATAAAGCGGCCTCACTCGGCTGAATCACAAATGATCGGTCCCCAGAGTCGACAATCCACCAAACAAGCAACCGTCTCAACCCAAAGGGTTTAAAGAGAAGCCAACCGGATGAACCTCGTCTGAGCGTGGATTTCATGAGACACTAGTGCCTGCAAAGCAAGCACGCGCCCACTAATTTCCACTCTAAGTCTATGGTGCACTCAAGCCTGGGTCTGGCTTCTCACTCCTCAGAACTCCCATCCTACAACAGCACAGATAATCATATTATACTGAAAATAAAATGCGGGAAATAAAGTGCGAGAAGTAAAATGCGATAAATAAACGCAACCCAACAAGCGAACATACAAGCGTTAGGATTGACTCGCATAGGGAACCGTTGGAAAATCCCCAGTGAAGTCGCCAGCTGTCGCTTGCGCGAAAATAAGGTGCCGGCACAACAGAAGAGTCGCCACCTTTCGTTATTTATCCCTCAGAGCGGGAAAGGAAACGATCGGAAAAACCTGACGAAAAAGGGTAAGACAAGGTCGTCGCAACCATTGTCTGGATTCGGGAGTCGGTTACGCAAGGGGAAGGTATTAGCACCCCTCACGTCCGTCGTACTCGACGGGATCCTCGCTTGTCGTGTTTACTTGGACGGGTTGGTTTTATTCTACCTACCTATCAAGGCTGGCTTAAACAAAAAAGAAAAATGACTCGGCAAAGCGTCGCACTTTATGCCTACGTATTCTCATCAGCGAATGAGAAATCAGAGTCAACGTAGTTCGGCCTACGACGGGTTATGGGGGAAGGTAGCTCGCCAAGACATCGCCATCTTGTGCCTACGTACTCTCAACAGGTATGAGAGATCAGAGCTCACGTATTTCGGGAAACTACGGTTTATTTCCTGTCTTTTACAAAAGAAGTGTTTTTTATTGTGTTTGCGATTTCAATCGCACTAGAGACTATGACCTGAGAGTGAATGCGTCGCATGTCACCCAAAGGGTACCATACTAAACATCCAGACTGTGGAAAAGAAACTCTCCCACAATCCTTTCTCAGATAGCTTAAGGCTCGTAACGTACGAAATAAATCATTCATGATTACTGTATCTTAAACTGTTTTGAGATGAGAAGAGAACAGGCCCAACTAGGAGAGAGTCTATCAAGTCCTACTGTTGTCATGCCAAGGATTCATCCTATGGTTGAGGTTTGAACAGGGAACTCCTAGAAGTTGTCATGCATAGGTTTCAACCTACAGTTCTATCATCAATTCCTTATCAAAGAAAATGAGAGTCCTAAGGGATCATGTCAATGATACACCAAAACAGATAAAGCATCAGCTTAACAGTAAAATGCATGCAATGCAAGTGAGGGAGGAAATGTGTGTGGGGCTTCAGCCTCCACAAGCTCATCTCAACCTCAAGCCAGAATGGATAACAGTAATCATACTGAAATATGAAACACGCTATCAAGCAAAAACAGTAAACTGCAATCATACAGATAAAATGAAATAAAATGCCATCAGGAAAACAAACCACATGGGCAAGGGAGCTGAGCTCTACCGAATACCCGCAAGCAAAGCCACACAGTAACAATACAAGCAGAGGGAACAACTCAACCTCTAGTGCAATCATGCTCCTAGATTCTACTTATTCTAGATATGAACTTATTCTAATGCATCAAGCAAGTCAAACAAAACACATCAATACAGAAAAGAAAAAGAAAGCAGATCAACTCCTCTCTCAACTCCAAGCTTCAGCTTTTCCAACAGCAATTCAGTCTTCAGACTTCCAATCACTCTTGACAAATATCAATTTGCTTCTCCAGGTTTCAACCCTTCAACATAACTCTCAACTTATCTTCTCCTCTAAGCTTCAGCTTCTTGAACAGCTCCACCTTCAGGCTTCACTATCAATCATGAGTACCAACTTGGCTCCTTCAGGATCTCCAGGTATCAAAGTAAGTATCAACTTCCTTTGTTCTTCAAGCTTCAGCTCTTCAGAATCAATCTCAATCACTTAGAAGTGTCAACTTCATCTTTCAGTCTTTACTTCATCTTCAGGGGTCTTCAAGTATCAACTTGCTCTTGTTGCTCTTCAAGCTTCAGCTGGAATGGCAATACTCAAGGATTCATCCTCTTCTACACTCTTCATTGAAGTCTTCATCTTCAAGCTCAAGCTCAACATCTCTCAAGACAATCAAACCAGAGGAAATCACTTACTGGATAAGCTGGGGATATTGAACTGCTTATTGACCACCAAAGGTGACCTATAAGGGTTCAACATCAAAGGAATGGTTCCCTCAAAAGTTCTACTTCCTAGATATAATCACTTATCCCTCCAAAGGAGAGAGGTGTATACCATGGAAGGACTTTGAATCACAGGGAGGAATGGAGGTGAAAGATACCATCCATGTTTAAGAAAGAAGTTATCTAAGTCTAAACTCTTCCTAATCCCTAACCCTAAAACAATCAACAAAACAATAGGATCAAGCTCTCAAGCTCCTTAATCAATCTTCAAGTCTTCTACTATGCTCCTCAGAACAATCCCAAGCTCTCCAAGCCCACAAAGCAAGGCAAACAAAACTACAAGCCCACAAGGGCAACACAAACAATCATCAACTACAAAAATCATCTAAAAATAGTATACTACTATATTAAATCCTAATATAATTTATAAGGGATCCTACATACCTACCCTTAATACCCCAATATGTCCTATAGTCTAACTTGTCCTAAAAACCCAAAAATCTAATGTTATTATGGACCTATGTTAAGGTTTGACCTAATTCTACACAACCTAATGCCATCTAATCAAAACTATCCTAAAATTTATCACAAAATTATGGAATAAATCCAGGGGGAATCTAAAGCTCATATCTACTTATCCTAAAAAGAATGGCCTAAAAATGTTAAGGGAACTACCTAAACAAAATTCTATAAATTCATATATCAACATAAAAGAGATAAAATGCAATAAAAGTAGAAAATATACAAAAAATACTAAAAAGGAATGAAAGGAAAATATTTTTATTTTATATTTTTCTTGACACAATTATGAAATGGGAGCAAAAATTCCCATTAAAAAATCTTTAATTTTCAAATTGATATGATTTTTCCAAGATTGAAATAAAATGGAAGAAAAATAAAATGGAAATATTAAGAAATGGGGTGCAGCTAGCAAACAGATCCAGTTCAAATCATCACATGGGCTAAAGGTGGGGGGTTCAGATAGCAAGCACGCTAGGCCCATTTATTAATCAGAAATCAATTAATAAAACATAAAGAAAATGAAAAGGGAACGGTGCAAATAGAATAGAAAATCAGTTCAAAATCTAATTGGGCCATGATTGGGGGTGTGCATAGTCATTGGATCCACTTAAGCCCAAAACTCAGGTTTTAATGAAACGCATCATTTCATGCTAGCTCAGGATTCCCTCCAAGATGAAATTAAACACGGGCCGTTGGATTGCTTCTCAGGTCAACCAGTCTTGCTTGATCTGATGGCTGAGAGGTCATCTTCAACCTTCAGCTAGGGTTCTAAGGAACCTCCATGGAAATGCAGAACATGAAGCTTCATCTTCCTCAACTCGTGCTCTCTCATTTCTCCATAAAAACTCAAAGTTTAAAACCCTAACATGCTCCATTTTTCATGCTGAGCACAATCATAATCCCAAATTCCATTGAAACTTCCTCTAACACGAAACCCGATAGCAACTTCAAATTATTGATCAAGAACCAATCTCAACAATTCTCAAAATTAATGGTCCTAATCTCATCCTCATGCTTCCCTGAACATTTATTGCTATTAAACTAAGCTTATCCCTCAAGATTCAGCAAGATACAAGGTCAAACAGAAATGGTGTCCACTATCCAATCTTCACCAATTGCTTTCTAACTCTCCAAAATCCATCTCCTATTGGTCTCTAACATTTCTACACTAACAAACTAACCTAATTATGCATAAAACATGGTGTAGGGAAGAATTTGCAAACCTGGTTAATCTTGATGAACAGATGATGAAACCCACCAATTCAGACCTTGAAACTCTTCAGAAAGTTTCCCTAGATGCCAATCTTGCTACTGTTGCAACAATTTTGATGGAGAAAGCCTCAATCTCAGAATTCGATTCTGACTTGCCACCTTGAAATTTCAATCACCAACTCTTCAATTCTCCATGGATTTGATCTCAATTCAATCTGCACAGCTTCACTATGATGTATAGAATGTGTTTGTGTGGAAAGAATGAATGGAAATGAAGAAGAATGAAGAAATGGAACTTGACTTGCAATGGAAGATTCTTGATCTCACTCTCTCTTCTCTGCACCAATTCTCACCAACCTTGCATCTGAGCAAGTCATACATGTTATATAGAGTGGTTTAGAATCATCTAGAACCATCTAGGACCATCCAATGAGTATTTGAACTTCTCATGTCATGACATTTTGATTTCAATTCTCCTTATGTGCTATCTCATGCCAAGCCTCTTGTAACCTTTGTAACTGACTTGAAATTCTCCCCACATGAGATTTATGATGTGTTACAATGCATAACCAACTTGCTTATTGAGTTTTGTTGAGTTTTGCTTTGGTACCTTAATATGCAAGTAAGCCATTTCCAAAGCAGCCCTATAATCTAAGCCCCAAATCAAAATTGTGGCTGAACCATTGTTCTTAGAATGTCATTTGGAGTCAAAATGACCTATTATATGACATGGTTTGGATGTACAACTTGTGATTTCCAATTTTCAATTTCACCTTAAGTAACTTATGCCTCCTTTTTAGGCCATTTTTTTTTCACTTTTTGATACAAGCCCTTTCAACATCTCATGACCTACCTACTAGCCTTAAAACATCATTCTAAGCAAGTTTGATGTTGAAGATTTTTCCATTTGAAGCTTGGAAATAGGAGATATGGCATTATGCTTGACATGACCTATAACCTCCAAATGACCAAAATGCCCTTGACTTGTCAAAGCCATACGTTGAGTTCTACAAATCCTATCAAGGACTTCTAGAACTCTCTAGAAATATAAGAAGATGATCTAAAACATTCATGTTGACCAAGAGTTCATAGGAATCATCCTACTAGGGCAAACTTTGGATGCAAGTTGGGTGACTTTCAAGGACCCAGATTCACATACCTCAGATGACCTGTAATTTGTCAAAGTCATAACTTGACCTCTACAAATCCTATCAAGGACTTCTAGTACTCAAATTAAAGCTAAGAACAATCTCTACAACATTCATGTTGTGGGAAAGATGAGATGACAATCACATCTTGAGCTAAACTGCCTTGAAGATAGGAATCAAATTAGGGGATTTTACACTGTCAATCCGTAGAAACCCTAGCTTAAAACTTCTCAAACTCCTCAATCATGATGAGTTGGTCTAGGAATCATCCTTATAGCATCTCAATTCATCA